>JBAMNC010000715.1:0-269832 GCA_037902135.1 Cetoscarus ocellatus | reverse complement strand
TCTCATCCACCCCCAGAGTGTCATGTTGTCAGTGACTCAACTCTTACTCATGTGGAGTCTTTTGCTCATGTTTAATCAACTCCAAAATGATCAGAAAATGTCAAGCAGATCTGCTAGACTATAGCAACAGAGGATAGATGCTGAACAGCTGTTTGAATTAACCAACATGATGCTTTTTCTGCAGCAATGACATGACTATGTTCTGGAGTGGTGTGGGAGGGCACACTGGCAGCCTTTAGACTAATCCAGGTGTGTCCTGGGAGGTTTTAAAACCATTAATACAACTATACAGTAGCTGATGAGGTAGCCTTTAATTTAACCTATCAGGTATATGCTTCAGTGTACTGAAAATCACAAACTTAGTGACTTTAAGAAGTTCCTATGAAACCTTTAAGAGTTTAACAAGAATTAGAAGTTAGAATAGAGATTGAAATAGACCCTTTTCAGCATTTTAAAATCCTGAAAATCAAAATTTTTGAGCTTGTTGATTCTTTATAAACCTCCAATTTCATCTCAACAAATCTTTCAATCAATCTTTAGTTGTATAGAGCCAGTTCATAATAAGCGTTATCTCTAGGCACTTTACCATAGAGCAGGCTGAAGCCATACTCTTCATTTTATAGATACACATATATGCATATATACAAATACATATATAAAATACATACATAAATCCAGAGATGTATCTATCCAGGGAGAGATAAAGGGGCTAAAAATAAGAATTTATGATAGCAACAAACCCATGGAAGCCCAGGTCATAAATCTGTCCTCATCAAATTTATCTCTGCTGAATATAGATTCAATCAATCAATCTTTATCTGTATTAGTCTTATTTGTTGAATATAAATTTATCAAAGGTAAGCCCCTTGAGATGTGACATCTCATTTTCAAGAGGAAAATCACATCTATATCCTTGTAAAGATAGTTACTATGGATGTATAATCAATACAACCATGGATGGAGATATCATCCTAATATTAAAATTACTATCTATAATGAATATAATCAGGAGAGGAATGATGTTGATTGATAAAGCATCATCTAGTGTCTGCATTTAGCATCAAATCAGACCAAAATGCCACACCCTTTGGATGTTAGCTTTCAGACAAAAAAAGGATAACCTAGAAACCTTTCTTGCATATCCAGTTTTGAATATTTCGCAAGTAACAGTTTTGTCAATTTTATTTAGGTTTGTAGATAAAAAATAAGCATGCACAAATAATCAGATACTGTAGCTCAACTTTAAGAGGATGTTTAGCAAGGAAAGGACTACAGTGTGCCTGGACCTTTTGGCTACATCTTTGGCATAAAGTTTTGAAGACCTCTGTTCTACAGACGGTTTAGCAGATGCCACCAACAAGCATCCTTTTCTGTAGCTTAACATTCAAATAAAAGGTTAAAAACAACAATAATCTGACAAGTGGAATCAAAATACAACAGATTTTATTGGGTCAAAAATTGCAGAATTACAAGACCAGCTTTAATAACATCCTGGTGTCTTCAAACACTTAAACTGATGCCTTACATCATATTTGTCAAATAAAAACATTTTGTCTGAAATTCAAATATTTTAATGTATGCAAGCTACATTGAGAGACCTTAACAAAGGGGACCCAATTTCCATTTCTCAAAATTACAGGAAAAAGTCAAATTTATAAGGAAAACAGTCCTGTGAAAAGTGCAAACTTGAAAAAAAAATCCCTGGCGTCTCTGAATGGATTATATTTAACATTTAAGTGATGAAACCTCAGGCTTCTCTTCCAGAGGCCGAGGCTTTCTGATGCCAAACAAATTGCGTAGGTTGACCTCTGGGTCAACAAAATGAGGGATCTTGCGTTCGTTGAAGAGACCTGAGAGGTTTGTTTCAACTTTGGTGCGTCGGGAGACTCGCATGCGCAGAGCAAAGAGGCGACGCAAGTTTTCCTCCACAAGGGGCGGATGATGTCCATCCAAACGCTTCTGCCAGGACTTTTTAGGGCGCTGACGTTTCTATTAACAATGAAAAACAAGCTTTTAGCTGTTGCTTTAAGATACTAACAGATCACAAAAGGTATATAGCCCCCTATTCAAGAACAAACACGCTATATATCAAAGAGCTCTTGAGCTGACTGTTCCTTCGGCTTGTCTCAATTCTTAGGAGTCACCTTTCAACAGGTTCAAAGGAAACTCCAAAATCAATAGTACCCTGGCCAGAGAGCTTTACATCTAAGCTGTTTGAAGGCTTTAGCTCATATCTGCACTGTGGTATACTGATATAACTGACCTTCAGGGAGGTTGCACTTGTGTCATGTCGAAGCAAGTGTCTGGTCATACTCTCCTGTGGAAAATAGTAAAAGCATTAATCCACAGTTCAAAGCGCACATCAGGAAGTCACTGATCAGTAAAGTCTTATGGGTGTCGATCAGAAGTGCCCTGATCTGTGAATTTCAATTTATCAGTTAACACACTATTTTCATTGACACATATGGCTTTGAATTGTCAAATATTTCTATCATTTGGCCAAAAAAATTACAGTTCCACAAAATAGAATTAATCTTTTCAGCAAACAATTTTAATATCTAATAGTACTTAAACTGTTTAAACCATTATTCAACATTTGATAATTATTTTTGGTTTTATTCTATAAAACAAGGTAGAAACTCTGATGTTTTTTTCTGTTAAGTAAAAAGTTTCGGTAGGATATTGTAAAAGTTCTTTCTTGTATTAGTGATTTTAAAAAAGTTTCATGAAGGGGTCCATTTCTAAGGTGTAAACCAACAATATTGATATAATAGACAATTTAAAGAGCCAGTACTTTTCTTTTGGGAGTTTTATGCCTTTTAGAAATGATAACATTTCTCCTCCATGTGATAGAGTACGACGGAAGATAAGGCCATGTTAAAAAAATAAAGTATGTTTTAAAAAAAAGTTAAGTTACGAGAATAAAGTCAGAAATCTATGCTGCCTACTCAAAGAGGATGAAATAAGAGTGTCTCCTTGATTAAGGTATGCTTATATTGATCTAAAGTTTTGACAAATAGCCATTTTAATGACTTTATTCCCTTAACTTTGAGATTAGTCTCGTAACTTTTTTTTTTGTTTGTTTTTTTAAACATGGCCCTAATCCTCCGTCGTAATAGAGTACTTTATTCCAAAAGACAAAAAGTCTACAGTATCAGAATTTCTCCCTTTCCCTCTCTTCATTGCGTTCTAGCTTGACAGGGCTTGTTCCCTACCAGTGGGACTCCCCTCCCCCCTTGTTTAGTCTGCAGTTAAAGCGAGCCTAGAGCAGAGCAGAGATGAATAGAAAAGCCGAGTCAATAACATGCTGTCAACCAATCAGAACAGACTGGGGCAGCATGGGGAATAAAACCATAAAGGTGCAGGAGCTCTGACTGAGCTTCTCAGACTGATAGAACAGGTGAATCAGGAGTACAGTAAAAAAAAAAAAAAAATTATCAGTTATTGTGAACAAACTCTAGTAACTGTCACAAATGAATACACAAACCAGAATAAATGCAAAATATACTATCATTTGAAGCTTTTAGTAAGTAAAAACAAGCTTAAATTTTGACTTTTTGGTTTAAATAAATAAATGATTTAATTTGATAAATTTGCCTTTGTTTATGTAGTGTTCCATCAGGGTTAGACTATTTAGATGGCACAGAGTTTTAATTCTATTAATAACTATGAAGAAAGGCTTTAAAAACATAAAGGCGCTTGAGCCTCATCACCCTCTCCCATGCTCATCCTATGGTCTCAATTACTTAAAGATTAGACGGGGCATGTTTTAAACAGCTGTGAGTAGAGATTTGCTTGGTGTGAAATGCTGGAAAAAGTATTAAGGACAAAAGTGTCGAAAGTTTTTTTGTATTAGCATATTTTTTTTAAAGAAAAAAAAAAAAACTTAATTGATTAACTTTTTCTTACCCGCATTGCAAACATGCGTGGACAGTCTGGGAAGGAGCATTTATATTTTAGGAGCTCGAGATGCACTTTGCGGATGTGGTGCTGCAGGTTAAAGGTGGTGGAGAAGTAGGCCTGGCAGTCCTCCCTGGGGCAAACCAGCACGGGCTTATGGGAAGCATGGATCCGTTTGTGCTTGCGCAGAGCGTCCACTTTCTTAAACTCCTTCTTACATGATTGGCAAGTGAATTTGGCTGAAAATAGCATCAAAATTTTATTAAATAATATTAAAAAATGTAAGGTAAAAAAGACAAATACATCTCAGGAAATGTTACAAACTGATTTACCTGGATGTTTGGCCAAGTGCTTCTGAAGCTTTCCCCAGGAGTGTTCAAGCACCTGGCAGTTTTCATGAGGACAGCGGTAACCTGAAGACATCAATATGGCAGCCGGTAATTTTATCCACATTACAAAACCATTTGCAATCTTCTCCCTTTCTAGTCCCTTTGAGGCTCCATCAAACATAGCTTTCAATAGATCTATACATTTATCCTGAGAGACTTCAGAGGAGTTAACGGGGACAGAAGATGAAAGGACCCAACCAAGAACAGAAATAGACCAACCTGCGTGCTTCTTCTCATGAGCTTTGCGGGTGATATGGGAGTCAAAAGTGGCACTACATCCATCCTTTGAGCACCTAAGTATCCCATCAGGGACAAGAGAGGCAAGAATTATTTTGTAGTCATTAGGGCATTACAAACTCAGCTTATCATTTATCTATCCCTGTAAGTGCCAGGGGGATAAATAAATGGTAATTTAAGAATGTCCTTTAAGTAGTGTGGATATTTTTGCTCACTGATCTAATTAATCTGATGCTAGGCTCTCTTACAGCAGAGGCAAAGCTATAAAGTCTCACTACACTAAAGCCAGATCTGTGCCATGTTTTATGTCGGACTGAACTGTTATACTACTACAGACATACTTGAATATAGCAGGCACTTCATGTTGCTTCAAGTGCAGTTTCAGCACTCTGCGCTTTCTGAAGGTCAAGGAGCATTTCGGATGGTTACACTGAGAGAAACAGAAACATTCAAGTGGTTAAAATCGCACGAAAGACTGGTGAAGTGGTTATTCAACATCAAGAGCGTGTGTTTGATTAATACAAAGCGGCACTCTGGCGCCATCTTGTGGATACATTAGTCGATCAGTCCAGACCTTGAAATACTTGTCTTTGTCCCCGTGGGCATAACGCACGTGCCTCTTCAGCTGGCCTGAGTTGATGAAGCTCCGTGTGCACGTTGTAAATTTGCATCTGCAGAGAGTTGAAATGAGGTTTTGGCTCTCACAAGCAGCAGAATAATGAGAACCATAACTTACTTGAATTGCTTCAACCCTTTGTGCTGAAGCATGTGGCGGCTCAGGTGAGATTTTCTTGTGAAGCGACGACCACAGCCTGCAATGGTGCACCGACATGGACGCTGTGAAAAAAAATGGAGATATGTATTTGAATCAGGAGTGTAAGAGCAAGCAATTACATACAAAACTATGTAGAGTTTGAGGTTTTTGTTCATTTCTGTGAAGCTTCTGTTGAATTCTGCTATTTTACTTTTAATTAGGTGGGCTTTAGAGCAGGGTTTTCAAGGTGAATTTGGTATGTTGAGACTTTTAGTTCTGTTATTTTTATTTTCTCTCTTGCCATATTTTCGGAGATCAAGTCGGTCATTCATTTCTACAATCCTAATCCACTTGAAAAATAGTTTTTCTTTCAGGAGAAATGGCTGCTTTCTGTGGAAACAAAGATAATTTCTCTTGCAACGTTTGGTTTAATGAGAAGAGAAGTTCAATCATTGATAAGGGCTCTTGCAAGCATTTATTTTTTCTATACTGGCTTTGAGTTTGAATGGAGCTTAAAATCAGTTCCTGAACATATCTGACAGAGACAAGGCCAGGTTGCTGTATTAGTTAAAAATGCAAATGCAGGACTACTAGCCTGCCAGACAGTTTCAAATAGGAAAAAATATTCACCAGAAACATCTGTCAAAAATATGAATAGCAATATTTCAAGAAAATGAGGCAGTAACAGGTAGTAATAATGGTCTCTGTACCATGTTTATGTGCATTACAAAATGCATTTGTAAGGGACATTATAGTAAAATAGCCAGTAAAATGTTGCTCACTTGAAGAAAGTAGCTGATTTGCCTAAATTCTGTGTTTAGCTCAAGAAGTCACTATTTGAATTTGAGTCCGAAGATGTAAATCTTGACATAACACCTCCTCCCAAGAGCTTTTTTGTATCTCTTATCAAATTATAAACAAAATTAAATTGTGAATAGAGCAGCCTTCAATTGCCACAATTTGGCCCTCCGGCAATATGAACAAAGCTAATGTGGCCCTTATTGTCACAGAAGTTTCCCCCACAGATGTTTGAAACCACTTTGTCTGATTAGACTGAGAAAAAACTGTTTTTTGTAACATGAATGATGATTCTCTTCATATTCAAAGTCTTATTAATGCGCTACCAATCAACCAAACCCTCTTGGACGTGGATAGGACAGCATTATTATATATATCTTAACCCCAAAAAAGATGGTCAGTAGCAGTTATACATATCTTAAGTTTGCAAAATACTAATAATGCTGATAAAGATATGATGATGATAATGGAGCAACTCTCTGGTTTAAAGTAAACTTTGACCTTTTGAGGAAAATTAGCAACATTAGCATTTGCATCTCAAATTTTAAAAATTAGAATTTAATTTCATACTTTCTCATTTATTGCAACCCCCATTCACCTATAGTCTCACCAATGAGTGCCAGCTATTTTGTGTGGCATCTAGGGTTGGGTTTTGAAAAAAAACAAAAAAAAAAAACAACTTAATTTCATTGATTGCATTATAGGAAAAAGAAAAGATTATTGAAGTTTCCATTAAATTTGTCCCAGCTGATGTGAATTCATCCAGCTGCACAGGGGGGCCTGTTTTTTTTTTTTTTTTAATTTAAATATATATACAGATTTTAGGGTCAGGTAAGAGAATGAAATACTCAGTGGACAAAGATTTTTCATTGTGCACATAGAGGAAAAAAGGTTCGAAATACTCCAAATTTCTAGATTAAAGTTGGGGTCGGCTTTGCTGAGATTGCATTTCACTATTATCTTCAACATTCAGTTGTGACATTCTTCAGGTTGTATTTCAACATCATTTTTACCATTTTATTGACATTTTGTCTTGTCAGCTTAGTATTTTTTCCATTATCAACAGAAAAAGTAAATCCAGGGGCGTCTCCAGAAATAGTGGGTCCCATTAACACACCCATCATCATCCCATAAACACAACTTCCATTATGAAAAAATGTGTAAAAAGGCCACTTCATTATGCACACCAGTAGTCAGAGGCTTTTCTGTTTCCCATGAAGTTGGGGTAACATGTCCTTCCTCACTCCCACCTTGGTTTCTGACTCAAACCACTTCCCATCTTTATCATGTGAGGGCATAAAAAGCCCACCAATAAACATAAAGAAAGATCGCAACCTATGCTTTGTATTAATATCACCTGAACACTCTCATGTCACGCTTGACATGTAAAATTTATCTTGGTTTTTTTCTCTGATAAAAGGTCAATGAGTAGATAAAGTTGTAAAGAAATATTTTAAGTCTGTTGCAATTCACTCCAGTAATTCTTAAATCAAAATGTAATGTGACCTCAACTTTGGCTTTGGGGACATTTTAAAACATGTCTTAGCAGTGTGGAGGCTACCTGAGTGATAACTTTTTTGCATTAAAAAAAAAAGAATAAAACAAGAAAAAATAGGATCTGGTGAATTTGGTGCGTTTACCATTGTCGTGTGAGTAATAGAGTCCTCACGTATCAGGATGACTTTATAATTGACAAAAAATGGCTCGTTAATCATGGGCCCAAAGAATTATCCCAACTCCCCCTTGCACCCTTGACTTAACCTTCCCATATCTTACTTTTTTCGAGTTTTTCTCAAAGTATATACTGAAAAAAGAATTCCTCACCCCATTTTCTCATGCCTGACCCCAATTCACAGCCTAGCAGGTCAATTTAAAGTAGTCTAGAAAACTAACACACGTCTAATAGTTAGTCCAAACACTCATGTCGTTTCTTTCCCATAACCACGAGTGTAACTCTTGTCCTTACCGCCCCGGTGTGCACCGTCTCGTGCTCCTTCAGCCTCCACTGTCTCGTGAAAGTCGCCCCACAGTGCGCGTGGGTGCAGTTGAACAGCTGCAGCGGCGGACCGCCAGCAGGCTTCCCGCTGTGGACTCCGTTCATTTTTCTCGACGTGTGAACTCTTGTCTAAAAAACTTGATCTTATTGAGCGGCGGCCGCCTTTGTCAGCCTGTCTTATAGCCTCGCGACAGAACTTAATGGGTTAATTGGCAGCGTGGGGTCACCAGACTGTGAGTCAGACTAGCATACACGCTGCGGTCTGTAGGATGTAAAGCTGAAACCAATTACTGTGATTATGATGACCCTGCAGAGTCCAGCTGTGAGCAACGAGGAGTTAAACACAGGCATGTCAGAACACGTACCAGGCCCTCAAACAGGTGAAACAAATCATGATGAAGGAAAAGGGCGAAAAAGTTCGCACACTTTGTGGTGCAACACTGTAAATGTAAAAATGAACCAAAAGGAAAATACATAAGGGGTGTTAAGCATGATTAAATTAAAGAAGCTGAATTTGATTTGATGAAAAAATGCAATGCAGTTTCTCATCATTTGATTATGGAGCCTGAGTTTGTTTAATGGGAAACACAGTATTGTTGGCATAAGATCAGTATCAGCATACATGTTTGACTGAAGTTTTAGGACTGAGCTTTGGCTTGTTTCATTTTTCGCTTGAGAAGAATGTATTTTTGTTCTACTTGTTTCTGGTTGATTCGGGGGAACAGCCTATAAACCTGTTGTTTGATAAGGACAATTGATTTGAATGGAAATGTGTATTAGTTTGACTTAGTTTTGACTTCAGCTCTCAAGAACTCCCTCTCCGTGAGCAAATTGTGGTGCTGTTTGTGAATCTTAAACATTGTTAATGGCCCTTTTTGCTCATTTTGTACATTCAAGCCAACCATTTTCTTTATTACATGATGTCCATATTGGAAAAAATAAAAAGTTAAATATTGCTATGGGCCGCTATTGAAATTTTTGCAGATATTTACACCTGATATATTGGCCACACATTAGTCATATATTGGCTGGGATATGGGCAAATTACACAAATGTACAATATTGATGCACCTTCTCATCACTGCATGGGTAATTTAAAAATCAAGAGTTTCATTTTTGCAAGACTTCAATGCTGTTTTTCTTGTTTTACTGTGCCTCGCAAAAATACACTGTAGCACTGAAACAAACAAATCAATTTTTGTTAAGTACAGAGCTTGTGCTCTTGACCAGAAATATTGGTATTGGTATCAGTATCTGTGATAATGAATTAAAAATTATCGGCATATCCAATATCAGCAAAAATCCAATATTGTGCATCAGTAAACTACGTAACACACCAATATATTGCAATATTTTGCAGTGCAAAACTGTATTAGTATTATTTAATCCGGGATATGTATTGGGATATGTTCATTATTCAATGATTCACAGAAATTCAAGTCATGTTTGCATTTTAATGAAACCTTCACTCTTGTTGGCAGCTGACATTCTGCTGTTGACTCCACTATCTGTAACGTTCTAATGTTTTGTTTTGTTTTTATCACTGACACAGTCTTAAAAATTGCAGGGACCATAACACTTAACCCTTCAACGCCTGTTGGATCATATTTGATACATGCTTTTATGGGCCCTCTATCTAATCAATATGATCAACAAATTACTAAAAAAAACATTTTTAGGATTTCAGTAGAAAGTGAAATAAACATTTCAGTTTCCAAAAAATTGAATTTTCTGGCTATAATTTGTGTTTTCAGGCTTTAAAGAGATATTAGTGTGAATTTTTCAAGCCTACCATATTGTGAGTTGTTAATGCTTGATTAGAAAAAAAATTTTTATGGAAAAAATCAATTCTGATACATTGCCCAGTTAATAGTATCCCAATATATCTTCATGTAACATATTGTGACCCCAGTTTCAAGATATGTATGATTCCTGATTATACACATCCCAACGCCTCTGTTATTTATTTGTAAAAGCAAAAGAAGATCAGATAAGGGAATACATTGTTAATGTCTCAGTGTTTGCTTTATTGAGCCTTTAAGTGCACAGTGCATAAAATGTACAATATTCAGAAACCTGTAACAGTGCAGTGCAGTACCACACACACACACTCACATATATATACATACATATATACATACAGTGGTCATATTACCTGATAACAGTATATTAAATCTCAGAAATCCCAAAACTTATTTCTGCTACAGCCCAGTTTGAAATCTGAAAATCTTCTCAGGCCCACCAAAACCCTCATACATCCATCACACTACACTCAAAGTATTCACTTCACATTTTTGTTTCATACAGAGAAATTTAATGTGATAATGTCATTAGTTCTGCTTTTTCAATACTAGATAATACCACCACCTGAAACATAGTTTCTGTTCACCGTGTGTCTTATCACTCTGTTATTATTAATATTGTATAGTGTGTACTTAAAACAGGTTTTGGAAAGAGCTTCAGGGTTAAAAAGTGATTCAAAAATATAAAAGCATACAGCTCTCAAAACTAAGCAGGCTGTATTTTCACAGTACGCGATGTCAAAAGATGTTTTTTGTCTGTTATTGCTTAGGGCCTGGTTGTGGTAGAATAAAAAGTTTCTTAAAATAAATGGCTTAGATCAGGGATCATCAACCTTTTTTCAGGAAAGATCTCCAACGATGCTGATAAGGAAAGCCAGGTCCACCTGCCTACATTCATCCAGAAACCACAATGAACAGTAACTGGTCAGTGGGTATTGTTTAACCTCAACCACATTTCAGCCAGTAGATGTAATCTTTCATCCATTTAAGTGATAAGTAGAAAACAAAGAAGTACAGTGTCACTGGAGATGAAGTCATATTTACAATTATCAACTTTATCATCTAATACAAAACTCAAACAAATTCAATACATTGGTGGTGCTGAAACCGTGGACAGACGGGAAATCAGTTGGAGCTACAGTAATGAACCTTGGAAAGCACCTGGATTCACCAGATCCATCAGTGCCATGGTTAAGTGAAACAGCCATCTGGTGAGCCAAATTAAGACCTAATGCACATCTAGTCACGAAGTTCTACCAGAAATGTCTCAAAGATCTACAGTACATTAAGATCTACAGGTTGGTGATACCTGGTTTAGATGACGTAGCTTGAGCCAATACTGTCATACAAAATGAGAAAGTAGGGATAAAATATCATTGTTTTTTTTAAGGGTATTTCCATGTGGGTGCAAATCCACAGGAAATCCCAGAGAGCAAAATTGTCCTGAGCCATATTTGCACAGGGTCAAAGCTACGTGGTCTGAAACCCTTAATAAATATGCATTAAGTTTATGTTTGTTTTCATGGTCACTCAGTTGAAATATGTCAGTGTTTTGTGGATTGTATATGTAATTCATCTCTCCATCCAGCAGAGGTCAGTGGGTGTTTGACTCATAAGGCTTTTGAAATAGACTGTGGCATCCATCCATTATCTATTCCACTTATCCCTTGAGCGTTGTGGATGGGCTGGAGCCTATCCCAGCTGACATTGGGCCAGAGGCGGGGTACACGCTGAACTGGTACCTGAGCCACATAGAGAGATGGACAACCCTTCACACTCACACTCATACATAAGTGAGAACCCACACATAAACAAGGAGAAAATGCAAACTCCTCGCAGAAAGGCCCTGACCGACCTGCGGGTCAAACCAGCGACCTTCTTGCTGTGATTCAAATGCACTACCTGCTGCCCCACAGTGCTGCCTTGAGTGTTGTAATGTTTCTCAATATTTATTTAAGTTGTACAAGATCATCCTTTACTCTGTTTCCTACACGGTCTCTCTCTCTAATATGAAATGCTAGATTCAGCTCAAAAGAGGAGAGAGACCAACATTGCTGTTTTCAAAACTTTTAAAGAATAAACTGTATGTCTCATCACAGATGTTTGTCCAAGATTAGACATCTGATGATACTTTGTTGTAGCTACTGCTGGTACAAGAGAAATCCTTTAAAGGCTTTATTATACACTCATCAATCACTTTATTGTTTTTATTTGTTCAACTTCTCTCTAACTCAAATATCTAGTCAGATCACTAAATTGCAGAAACTAATTCATGTAGGCATGTATACAAGACCATCTGCTGTTGATCAAACTGAGCATCTGAATGAAAAGAGAAGTGATTTAAGTAACTCTAAACATGGGATGGCTGGTCATAGTATTTCAGAAGCCTCTAATCTATAGAGATTTTCACCCATAAGGGGAGAAAAGGGTTTACAGAGAATGGTCCAAAAAAAGAGAAGATACAGACCCTTTTCTGATCTGTGCCTCAAAGACATCAAGGCAGTCACTGGAGCCAAACATGAACTGCAAACGGGCTTGCAAGACAGAGGTCCATATGTGTTTTTAAATGAAACTTAAACACATTAAAACACATTAAAACACCATCTGCTCAGCAGATATAATTTGCAATAGTTTGCCAGAAAACAAAAAGTTACTTTAAATGTGTTTTTTTAATATATGTCTAAATTTGCTTGTTGTGATGGGAAGTTCCTGTGTTTTTGAGACCCATCTCATGTGACTGTGCTCAGTATTAGGAATCCATCTTTTGGCTTTTAAATAGTTCTCTGTTTGATGTGGTTTTTGTATGTGTGTTAATCAACAACAAAAATGAAGAAAAAGGAATTTGTCTCTTTAATAAAAGCCAGCTCCAATCATAAAAGAGTTGTCTCTTTACAGCTGCCCTTTCAACAAAAAAAACAAACAACAAATGCTCCTTGTTGCTTTTCTCATTTTGTCTCGAATGAAATTGTCATTTCAATCTATCCAGCTCCCTATATGGTTATTTTATAAGTAGTTTGTCCCTGTTAAGTTTTTCCAGCAGGTTCTTTGAGACAATGACAGAGGAAAGCTGTTAACAGGCACTGCTAGCCTCTTGCTCATGGCTAATTTGCCCCCATTATTTCACTTCACTGTATTTAACGTCCATAAATACTGAACAAGTGGAGACAGGTCAATGAAATAAACCACATGTCACCACTGAAGACCTATTGCTGATGCACAGTTATTTGGACAGTAAGTCAACTGCCCTTGATATACCTCTGTCAAGATTGGATGTTAATTTTCATCAGGGTCCAAAACAATGATAATAGTAATGGCTCAAAACTGAACTTTGGCCCGTCTGCTCCCATTTGTCAGAGTTTAACTTAATTACCTCCACCAAGGAGGTTATGTTTTTGGGAGGGTTTGTTTGTCTATTAGTTAGTTAGTTAGCAACATTACTCAAAAAGTTATGGACGGATATTGATGAAATTTTCAGGGAATGTCGGATTGGGATAAGGAACAAATGACTACATTTTGGAAGCGATCCAATCCAGAAGAAAACCGCCATTACGGAAAATGCGATTTTCGTGAATAACTGCTGAACTAATGTTGATGTCATTATGAATTCAGTTGCCAATGGTATGTTTTCATGGTCAAGGAATCTAAAAATGTAGTCAAAATAAATGTGGGACTAATATTTATGGTGCAAATGACAAATGGGGGAACTGTGGCGCTTGGCGGAGGTCTGCACTCTCCGAGTGCTTTCTAGTTTTCAAATAACTCTCTCAATCCTGGAGAGTAAGTAGCCTCACATATCCAGACACAACTGAACTTTATGCACTTATCTTTTGGAACAAGCCAGAAACAAATTGCCTTGCAGCTTTCTTGGTTCAAGCAAATAGAAATGCCAGGACACTCTTGCAGATGCGATTTTTTAATCTTAATGAGGCCCTTCTGGTTAAATAAAGTTTCAAAAAAAGAAATTATAATAATGATGATGCTACACCTGAGCTAGAAGAGAACCACAGTAGGTGCTCCATTCTGTCAGTTAAGAGCATCAGGTCTGAGGCTTAAATTCACATGAGCTCAATTGCCTGGTTTGATAAGTCTGGATTTGTCCTTCAGCGGTCAGAGAATTTGGCCAAGCCTGTATGACAAAATTTAGGAAAGTAAAAAGAACATGCAAAATCTTTGATAGATAGACTCCAAAGCAATGTCTCTGTTATTTTAAAAGAGAAGTGAGGCCAGAAACAGGATAGGAAACTCTTCACCTGGACCATGGTAAGTTGAAGCTGGACACTAAGAGCAGATCCTGAATCCTGAACCTGTATCCAGACGCTTAGAAGGTTGCTCAGGGTGATGGCAGTAGAGATGACAACAAATTTTAAGCTTTAGAGCAGATAGAATATTTGGTCCATACAGTGGTGTCTGTATGGGGTTATATTGAGCTTTCAGAGTAAATGCCCATAATCATGAGAGGATGCAGGACCAAAGAGTGAGCAGTACGAATAAATATAGACCATTCGTCCTGACTGAACTAACGCTAAGCCTCACTTCAACCAGGACTTCATTTTGGTTGAAAAAAAAGTAACTGAAAAAAATGCAGAAATGTGCAACGTCTTTGTGACAAAAGTGATCCAGGAGAGTATATTCCTATATTTTTTAGCTCCTGAAATAGCACCATTCCCACAGATACCACTGATCCCTCTATTTTTATCCAAACCACAGTGTTTGTGTGCAGCCCTCCTGTCTCACTGATCTCTGTGTTGTTTTTGTCACACAGCTGTAACTCTACTCAGTATCAAGTTGACTGCATCTGTACTGATCAGAAGTCATTCTTTGTTCATCTGTTGAAAACATTGAAAGGTACTGTGAGGATTTTCATGGTCCCTCCTGCTTTATTTATTTATTTTTTGGCAGATGGAATGAACTCACATTTGGTGCTGCACTCCTCCTACTGCTCCTCCATCCATCTCCTCCCAAAGCTGTCGCTCACTTCCTGGTAGTCTCAAACAGAGTTGGATGAAATATTTAGGAGGGTGCTGTCAGTTCGCTGTGTGCCTCCATTAGGAGGATTTGTTGCAGGATTGCTACTGGTAGACCAACTGTATACTGCATGGAGGTGCATGTCAGAGGGCTGAGACAGCAACAAATGAAGCACTGCTGGTCCTCAGTTACCCTTTTTGATGGTTTTTATTTATGGTTCCTCTTTGTACCAGTAAGTCTGTATGCAGTAGACGTATACGTAAACAGAAAGGGTTAATAAGCGTAACATCACTCATTATCCAAGCAGATTTTTTGGCAAGAAACTTTAGAAATTTGTTCCTGGGGTGTACAGTGTGAGACCAATGTAGTAATGTTGGAAAAAAAGGTATAAAATGAGAACTTTAAAAGTCACATATTTAGCAAAATACACTTTTTAATTGTTTGTTAAAAAATTGCATCCAGATGGATCTCAATGACAAAGTTCAAAATCCATTTGTGTTGGTATGGGGGTGAATTAGTGCCCATGACATGGGTAACTTGCACACTGTGCAGGCACAATTAATGCTGAAAGGTACATACAGGATTTGGAGCAACATATACTGCCATCCAAGTGATGTCTTTTCAGAGATGTGCCTGATTAATTCATCAAGATAACGCCAGACACATTAATGGACATGACCCACTATTAATTCAAGCAATAATTATCCTTTATTTTTCAGCTAAATACTTACCGTAACTCATGAAAGCAATAAACATCTTCTTTTCATTGTTGCCTGTTGCAAAATGTTTGCCCCCCTCATTTAACAGTGGTATAAGCCTTTGTTTAGGTTCATTTAATGTTGTTGGCAAAATCATTACATTTACTTAACCAAAGGAAAAGCCTGTTTTTTCAGTCTACATAATTGTATTAATTTACAAACAACAGAGGTGCACATGAGAGACAACAAATAAGTAGTCAGTACATTGACAAAGATGCTTGTTGGCACTTTGGCGCCCTCTTCTGGCACACAAGGACCTGGCAAATTTGCCACAGATTTGTAAACTATAACTTTTAGGTCAGTGTTGTCTCTGTGTCTGTGCCAGAACCCATCCAGGGCCCATTAGACCCGCTTTATGCCTCTTTATCTCAGTTTTTAGCTGTGGCATTAATCTTTCTGTTACAGCAGCAGTAGAGAATGAACAGCAAAAGCATCAACACAATGACAACCTCTCTAAGATATTAACCCATCTTTGACTGCTTGAGTGTATGATTACAAAAGCAAGGGGAACATGAGGCCCTTGATGTTTTTATCAGGATGTTTTGGTGTCCAGCTCTCAGAGGGACACACCTTTATCCTCTGCAGACCTGCTGTCATCTCCCTGTCACTGCAACTCAAGATCCTCCCTCCTCCACAGCCGTGTAGGTACATTGATAGAGAGACTGAACACCCATAAAATCCCCCCATGGTTTGTCTCCGGCCCTGCAGCTCAGCAGCAGGATCCGGGCTGTCGCAGCCTCTCCCCTGCGCAGAGCTGCATGGCAACGGCAAGAGAAGGAGGCTGCCCGGAATGAGGGAGGGTACCACGGTCCCACGTGTCCTCCTCACCGCAGACCCAACGCATTTCTCCTCGCTTTCCCCATCCCTCCGTTTCCGCATACCGCAGATTCACAAACACACACTAGCACACGCACATACACAGGTTCATCCATACGCACCCGCGCAGCCCTGCGGAGCTATGCGTCCGCGCTGTGCTCTCCCAATCCTCCCCGATCAAACCCCGGGCCTGTATCGATCATCGCTGAATGCACCCGTTATCATTCATTTTTCATTATTCTGATATGCAAATGATGATTGTCCGGAGCTGAGAGGGCGGCACAGAGAGAGAGAGAGAGAGAGACGGAGGGAGGAGGACGCGCAGCATCAGATGTTTAGAGCATTCACGCTCCATCTTCGTCATCCTTTCTGCGCTTCTTTTTCCGCCTTTCCCTTAACTCCGTCCGCCGGGCTCGGGACATCCTTTGCGGCTCTCGATGCAGTAATCCGTGGGAATATGTGAAGATCATGCTGGCGGTGTGGTGCTTCATGGTCTTTGCTGCAGTGGGCGAGAGGCTTGCAGTCTCAGGTAAGAGAGAGAGAGGGAGAGAGGGGGATCTGGATCTGGAGCGGGGAGCACCCTTTCTGTTTTTCTGTGCATCCACATTTTTTTCCCCTTGCACCAGCACTTTTTGTATCCCCGGTGCAGGCTGGGATTTTATTGTAGCGGGGTCTCGGTGCCAAAAGCAGCCCACTGGCCTGACAGCAGCTCTCTCCGCTGCGGTAGATTTGCTGCATCAACACATTTACATCGCGATCCAGCTGGCTCTATCCAACGTATCCATAACCATTTCCAGCTGCTTTTTGTCCAGTGAACATCTCAAGGCAAAGCGATCCAATTACCAAGGCGATGTGTTTACAGCCTGGTGGATGGTGGCTAAGCTTTTATAATACATGGGCCCTGTTTGTAGGTGCGTCAGTCTAATACACTTCACAGCCTCCAAGCTCTGTTAAATTAGGACAGTCAATATTTCCATCCAAACCTAAAAAGCCAATTCTGTTCTCAAATTATCCTAAGACAGATCAGGGGTCGATCAAATATGGCTCATAATTTATCTCTGAAAGCTACAAGACGTAAAATGGTGCCACAGTTGATCTAATCATACAAAAACTTTCAATTGGGAAAGTGACACATATCCTATTTTGATGTCATTGCGCCTTATTCGAGCTTCAGCCAGAATAACAAATAAGACTGGACAACTGGCTCCTTTGATGATTAGGCTGGAGTCTGAAAGGGTGCCATTAAATGCCACTTCATTGAGCTGCCTCAGTGTAAACTAGTTTTTACTGATGAAAATTTGTGTTGGACAGAACAAGATGACTTGGTTTGCACAGCAATTAATACATCTCATTGGTATTATTAGAAAAATCACTTATGTTGAAACAACTTGCCTTTTAACTCTTTATAGTAAAGTCTAATATATCCATACAAATGATCCTGTAATACATTTCTTTAAAAAATGCTTGGAAACACTAAACTCTATCAACTCTCCCCTTTAATAACACCAATTGGTACTGTATTTTTTCCATTAATAAGCCTGATTAGTCACCTTTACAGGAAGGTACAAGTTGTTAAGATTGTGCATCCATAGAATGAGCAACACAGCTAAACGTTTGGGTAGTGCCCAAAAACAATGTGCCAGAATTCCCTGCAATATCCTTCTGTTTGTATTCGCCCTTGTTTTGAGCTCAGGTGTGTGACTGGCACCTGATTGGCACCTAATGGACAGCGCTTGTGTGCATGAGTCCCGCAACTTTGTTGAGTTTGTGCTCCAAGCATCAACATGCCACATTTGTCTCTTCAGTGTGAGGCCAATGCAGTAGGGTGACTGGAAGCTGGTGTTCTGGTGTGCAGAGTGGCAGCATTATTTGATACCTTTTCCAAACTTAGGACCAAAATCTGTGAGACTGGGTAAGTCAAAGACAGACCGCAAAGTGGGTGACCAGGAGGACAAAACCCCAAGAAGACTGGTTCCTGCCTTGCTTCACTGAGGACCTGTGGGCTTTCTTCCAGAGATCTGTCTTTGGTACTGTGGAGCAAATCTTGCCTGTAATCTGAGGAATTTTGGCAACTTTTTTTTTCTTTTCTTCTTACCAGTTGGTATTATTAAAGGTGAGAGATAATCAAATGAATTAACATTCCCAAACTATTTAAAGGAGTTTAGTTTGGGCAAGCACCTTTTTAATGACTCTTCATTAAATTCAACTTCTTAAGAAACACTTTCTAAGTATGGCAACCTGATCAGACCCACACATATATTTTCTGCCCCTCATTTCAGGAACTCACTTATATTAATTTTTTCCATGTGTTTTTATTACAGGCACTTAAAGAGGAGGGTATTCCTGAGCACTTTTATTTTTAAGCAAACTCACAGGTTCATTCTCACTTAACACGTCATATAAGTCTTCATCCCCCTAAATTTCTGACAAACAAGGTCAATTTTGTGAACAATGCTGGGACACCAAATTATAGAATACTTATACCCATCTTGTAAATAAACTCTTTCTGTCACATGCTACAAAAGATACCTAAAGAAACTGTTTAATTGCTGACCTCTGACTCATGTTGTTTTGTTATCAATGTAATGTGAGTTTTTGCACACTCATGTTCTACATTATGTTTTATCTGTGGGTCTGATTGTATTGTACTCATGTGTAATTATCACTGAATCATCTTGATCCATTCAATATATGTTCAATTGTGAGTCCCTTAACTTTGTGATATTTTTACTTTATATACTGTACGTGAATTTCAAATGAGCTCTTTCAGCTTTTTGCCTCTTCCTGCATTGTATATGATGTTCTCATGCTGTTACTGCATTTCTTATTGTGCAAAATTAAACAAACCATAAAACCATAAAGCTGTTTGCACTTCTCACAAGAGAACCAGTTCCAAATTTGAAAGCAGGTGACCACTTTCTGGAAATGAGGTGGGCAACATTTTCCCAGTTGGAAGTAAGAATATCTGAAGACTGACTTTAAAACTACAATTTTAAAGTGGAAAAGTTAATATTGTTTTTAATATATTTATCACTAATCAAATATACGGTTTAATAGTTTTGTTCCAAAAATCTGTCTCCATGGCCTGTCCACAAACCTCTTCCAACAACAGAAAAATCCCTCTTCCTCTTTGTTGCCAGCTCCAACTTTCTGAAGTTAAGTGCTCAAACAGTAAACAGAGCAAAACACTAGAAAACTGTTGCCACATCCATGTCCTGAGGAGGCCATGGTCATACTAATCTTAAATAGGAGCTGAATCTGCCCGATTCAACGTCTGTCATCAGTCCATCCTACGAAGCTTCAAGCTGAAAAGATTGTTCCTGGTCAGGAAACGGCGGGGCCATTGTGTTACTGAAGTGACAAAGAGGCCGTAGCTATAAGTGGGGGTTTAGTTGTGCTGAATGTGAGACTGACTGGAAACCTCAAATTGGTTTGATATCAGTGTGACAGACAGAGAATTTTTTTCAAATTCGTTACATTTTTTCTTAGAGGTTCTGCCCTTCCCATTTACTTTCTGTTGAATGTTACCCAGATGGACTTAAAATATATCACATGGATATATGAAACTGTCCATCTGGTGTGTCAGGTTCTGATCCGACAGCTCATGAGGATTCACATAAATACAGAGTGTTCTGAGCAGGGCTGAAACTGATGGGTTTATGGGCATACCAGATGCAGCATCTGAGCGAAGTTTCAGTCAAGAAACTCAAAAATATGTTCTGGGGACATCTTGCACAAGAAACTAAACTTATTAAAGATGAGTATAGCAGAAACTTTAACGGTAACCACTGATATGAATGCTATGACTTCAGTACATAATGTAAGTGATTCAGCCTTATGTGTTTCTTGTGTTTCTTCTTGCCATGTCATCAGCACACCCTTAAGCCTTTACACAGCATCCTTGTCTTGTTTTTCAGGTGTTGACAGGAGTCAGGATGGAGGGATGTGGGACTGGTTTACACCAGCATGGTGGCAGGACAGTGGGGACACGTCATCTGAGATCATCTACCCAAAGAGACTGGTGCAGCAGATCGAGTCAGAGGAGGAGATGGCCCATGAGCACTTGGACACCAGGGTGAAGAACAGCACTGGAGACAACTTGGTAAGTAATGCAAAAAAGGTCAACCCTATCTCTATTAAGTTTTCACCTCTTAAATTCCCTTTTCTGTTTGTGCCTTCTGTTGTTCTTTAGATTTTAATGGCACATGTTTTTGTTTTTGATTCCCGGATCAGTCCAAGGTCCATAGACACATGAAAGGATGTGATGGGGTGACGTTAAGATCAGACCTTTTGAGGTGCTAAGCCTCTGTTGACATTTTAAAAGAGGACTTTGTTGTTTTGAAGTTGGGTTTCTTGAGGCTCATGGCACATGTAAATATAATCGCCTTAAAGCAACTGGCCAGCTCTGCCCCTGTGGGAAAGTAGTCATGTATGGACGCTGGGTGACACATAGCAGTAAATGGCCATCGAAAGCCCACTCTTAGGATAAAGCTACACAAAAAACAATATTGGCTAGACTAAATGCTATAGTAAGATCCTTAAAGCATTTCACTTTTCCTCAAAAAGCCACTGTGTTAATTGTGTGATGTGACATAAGAGTGATGTATCTTTCTGCCAGCAAAACACTGCTTTCCTCTCAGCAGCTGTTCATATCATTGGTCTCTAGGAGAAACAACAAACGCTAACTTCAGTAAAACTAAACTAAAACTGAGCAATTTTGACTCAACTGATGACAACATGCCGTCAATCACAGGTAAGAGAGGATATCTGTATGAAATGAAGTACACAGAGGAAAAACTTTTGCAGATGAGGTCACAAGTGTAAGGTGGGATGAGAAGACCTGTTGTGGAAACTGAGGAGCATGACAGATCACAAGTTAACTGATTGGACAGATTCATGAACTGTGAACCCACGGCCCACGGCCCATTGCTGTCACAAGTGGGACTCACTAGCACTGCCTCTCCTGGACATTGCTGATCCTGATGGGTATATCAGGCACTGAAAACTCAATGCTCTATCGATGCAGAGAGGGGAATCCTGATGTACATTTTCAAAACGACAAGTCAAAGTTGGGGAAGGCCCACATCACACGATGGAAATCAGTTCTGTGAGGATTTGTTCTGCCTGTTTTTACATCCCAAAAAAATATAGGAGCAACCCGTCTTCTAAATATTCAGAAGAGTTCGATTTGTATCTGCCTGTGCTCTAATGTCCACTACCTGACCCTGCCACATCACTCTGACCTTAACAGCTGGTGAGAAGAGAGCAGTGTATTGCTGGTGGAAGGATACGTAGTCCATTTGCTGCATCACAAAATAGTTCCAGGGTTTTTCAAGAAAAAGTGAAACATTGTTAAGAACCTTACTGTAGCGTCAAGTTGAACCAGCATTGCTTTTTATTTTGTTTTACCCATTAACGTGGAGTAGTCACTAGACTTTCCATGTCACAAATTACTGTTAGGTAAACAGCTATATTATATATTTACTATTGCCATGGGACTTTAGCAATTCCTCTTTAAAAAACACCAACTACCCCTCTCTTAATTCCCATCTCTAACCTTAACAGAATATTTCTTTACTTGCTGTGATTGCTTTTCCCAAAACACAAAGAGTTCTTACATTCCTCCATGTTTTAGGCCTCTAAATGACTGAATCCTCCTGTGTACATATTGGTTCGTGACTAGAACAAGTCAGACTGTTATTCTGTTGATTTTCCAGCATTTTACCTGCTGCACTCATGCTGCTCCTCCTCAGTGATGATAGTGCAGGCTCTTTGCAGCAATTTCCACTCCTGCTGATCTTCACCCATCTTTGAAAAAGAACTTTAAAATGGACGAGTTTGTATTTTACTCCGCTTACTACTGCATACGTTGTGTAACTCTGTGTTGTGGGACTAAAACCTTGTGACCTGCTTCTTGTGCTGTGCAAGCCTTGTAGTAAATGCAGAGATCTGTGTGCGTGGTTGTCCCGGTCCTTGTATTCTTGTGACAAAGCTAAGCACTCTCCCGTTATATTCAGTCATCATGTCTGATCATCTGGCTGCTGAGATGAGCCCCCCACTTCTTCATTATTCAGCAGTGTGTTGAAGTGTGTCCCCATTAATTATGAAAGAGGCCTGTGTGAAGAAGTGCTGCATGGTCCAAGAGGCTGAGCACTTCCCATCCCAACCCCCTACCCCCTTTTTCCTCTGTCATGTTGATATGATGTGAGCGAACATTAAGCTACTTACACACACAGAATCATATGTTATATGATGCCCTGAAGGAGAGGTGGTCTTAACTATAATGATACTCTATGGAAAACATAATGCTCTTTTCAGTCATGTAAGGTTTAGAAGCCCTTCTTTTAGTGACCGTACCTGTCTAGACCTGCTGTAGTTTGTTGTTTTAAATATTTAAGATGCAAGGACTGATGGACATCGTAACTTTAGAAGCCATGAGGGATGAGCTGAGCTTTTTTTTTCTTCTCTGTGACATCGTGCTGCTTTGAAATGAGGTGATGCAGCATTTTTGCATCATTCAGTTTCATTTCATCTTATTTTGTGGCATTTAGTTGGCAGTAACAGACAAATTTGCAACTTGAAAGTTGTGTGTATTTTTGCAGAAACAGTATAAAATTATTACAGAATACATATTTATTTCAGGATTTCAGGCTGAGGTTGATGAATTTGTCCCTGGATATTGATTGGTTTGCATTTGGATACCCTACCCTGGGTATCAAATTTAATTCTTTTTTTTACATTAGTTAATATGCAGTGCTTCAGTCCTTCCCACCCAAGTACTTTTGCATAGCACTAACACTTCAGTATGGCCCTCTTGCTCATATAAATGTATCCAATAATATCCATTTGTTTGATATTAAACATTAAAAAAAATGTTCTGAATCTGTTGTACAAAATAGTCTTTGCTGATCTGGTTATTGTGATGAAACTTAAAATGCAGATAGAGATGAAGATCAGAAAAATCAAGAAGTATTTAACAACAGTTGCAAGATGCATAGTGTGACCAGAGACAATTTGGCATGCTGAATATTTAAAGAGGTCATATTTTGCCTTAAATCAGGTTCATATATTAATAATTGATGGATGGGAGAGTATGTTCAAAATCACTTACGTTCAAAAAATAGTCTAGTTTTTATATACAGAATACCCCTGCTGTATTTTCTGTTTGTCTGAGACACTGTTCTGCTCTTGACCCTGTAAGGTCCCCCTCCCCACTTGGGCCCAGTCCGTTCTGATTGGGTTACAGGTTTACTCTGTGGAAATTGATCAGTTCAGCGCTGCTTGGCATTATGTTTTTAATGACTGTGCTCATTCTTACGTCCACGCTCTGCAGTGAGCTTGATACTGTGAGCAAGCCAATTGGCTTAAACTGGCGACAAAACAATGGTAGGACGTCTCACTGGTAGGTCTGTTTTGGGGACGGGGAACAAGACTTTTTAGGTAGCTGCTTACGCCATAAAGAGAGGGAGAGGGAGAAGACCTGAGCTGCAAGCTTTTTGTTGTTTTTGAAGTGCTCTGTAACTGTGTGCACTGGATTTTTCAGTTTTGGGTCCAACTCATATTTCTAAGTAGTGAGAAAAACTACTTGATATATAGACAGTCTCAGACAGGAATCAAATCCTGGGCGGCCGAAACATACATGGGACATACCTGGTTGCTTACCAAACCAGCATCACAGAACATCTGGTCATTACACAGATCATGTGCACAGAACTTGGCCTGACCACGCCTGACCCTAAACCAGTCGTTTAAAGTTTTTCCAACTTAAGTTAAAAATAAGACATAAAAAACGTAATAAAGATCGTTGAGAAAAATACTTTGATAAAGTTTATAATGCAACAAAAACATTTTGTTTTATTTACTGAAGTTTTGATTATTACAGTGTGTATAAAGAAAAAACTATCAGACTTCATGAACTGTTTAGCTAATTTGTGTTTGTAATAACTGGATTAGGGTTGAATAATCGAATCTTTTTTTCTGTTTATGCTTCTATGATGAAACTGTAATTTTATTTTAATCAAACAAGGGCAAAGCATGGACTGTTCACTTGTATTTGGACAAAAAGGTAGGCAGTATAAGAAATATTCTTCTCCCAGCTGTCAGAGAAATAGTCAACAGGGCTTTTTTCAATTTTAATTAGGGATGCATGATGTTGGATTTTTGCTGATATACAATGTGTTGATATTTCAAAGCTTATTTTAGCCGAAACTGATATATAGAAATGACGAAAAATATTTCTTTTTGGATAACACCTACGTCATCTGTACGTCTTAATGCAAATATATAATGCCAAAATATCAGTAAACAGAAATTTTCATTTCTGCCAATACTGATGTTTAGCTTTTGAAGCATTTTTCTGCTGATACCGATATCATACTAATGATGATGTAGTGCATCTGTAATGTTAGTGGTTTAATTAAAGTTAAGCAAAACAGAACCTTACTGAATGACACATTTTTGCAATGAAATAGGGTAAAACTGAAGTTGGTATATGTCAAAGGGTGAAGAGTGCTGTCTCTAAATCAACATTTAAAACTGCCAATGTTACAATACTTGTTAGGACTCCTTATCATAGACTCTTGGGATTGTCCGAACTTTTCTCCCTTCAGCACAAGATACTGTGGAAGGATTTTACCGCACACAGACAGATCATTGAGGAAAACGCCTCAGCCCCTCCAACACTGTAGTAAGAATGTGTTGTCTGTAGTCACGTGAGAGAATGATTTCCTGGATGGTGATGCATTTATTGTAAAAGCCCAGTGATTCAGCTGTGTTCCTCCAGACTGAGATCAAAGCTACACTGGCACAGCCGGAGACGTTGAAGAGATGCACAGTTTAGTCTGCAGTAAATATTCCTCTCTCTCTCTCTCTCCTGCTGTCTCCTCACCTCCGCTGGCAGCTGTCCATTGAGAACATTTGCACAGTAGCTGAATATAAACGACATCCATCAAGTTTTCTTCTCCCCCTTTCCTCTCCATCCATCTATCTCAATCTCCAAAATTGCACCATAGCTCTTGAACGGCCATATTTCTCTGCTGTCACGAGGCCTGAATGCTGGCTGCCAATGTCGATCAATGCAGACTTTATCAATCACAATACTTCAGCTGCTGGGCCGCTTTCAAAAGCACCAACACTATTGATTCTGTTGAATTATTCATGATGCCTTTTCAAATTCACTCTTGTAGGTTTTACAGGCAAGAAACTCAACCACAGTTATTTAATTACATTTCAGTTCATCAACTATTTAATCTGTCTCTGTCAATGTGTTTCTTTACAGCCTGTCCACTTGGCTCAGAGCTGTTTCCAAGTGGAAACCTTTGGACACACCTTCACCCTGGACCTGGAGCTGAACCAGTGAGTATAACGCGATCAGATCCGGCTCTCTGTACACGCTGGTATCAGTAGGTGCTCTTAATTTACTGCAGCTGTTCTCATTAGCATTTCCCTCGCACTTAAGCTAATGCACTTAGAGCTCTATTATGTAGCATGACAAGATCTGCAATACCAATGCCATACACACTCACAGTGTTTTTTTATGAGGTTCCACTGATTTTATTTTCACCATATTAAATGTTAACTTATTTTTTGTGAAGTACATTTAAGAGAACATAAAGGCATGGATAAAACAACCTCTAAAAACAGTGACAAGCAAAAAAAAGTAGAAATTTCGTTCTGTCTGAAGTAAATTTGTGACATGGTCAAGAAACAGAACCAATCATTTTAAGGCATGTAAAGCTGAAGTATTAATACAAGATAATGCCGCTAATGTGTTTCAGAAGTTTGTGACCTCAAAATAAAAAGGGCTTCACGATTCTCGCTAAGCTGCACCTATGTACACATGTAGGCGGGTAATACTGAGTTTTTCTTCCTCCACTTTAAAGAGTCCATATTATGTTTTTTGAGTGCATATGCCCTTTGGTGTGTTTATCATGTCTCCTAGGCGTGCCAGAGCACCTCTTTGAACAAGACAAAAGTCCTTCCCCCCCTCTGTGTGGAACAACAGCTGAGTAAAAATGTCCGTGGCCCCCTGAATCGACCTGCCAGTGTGATGTCCTACCGTTGTTCTGTCCTCAGTTTGAGCCCATTGCTCACTATAAAAAGCCTATTGCAGAGCACAGACATTAGAATAAACGCAGAGTTGTGGACAACATGGTGCCAGGCAGAGCTGAAGTGACCAGTCACCACAGAGTAGACCTGTAAATCAATCAGAGAGGAGTGGGCCCACTTTTGAAGGGGCCTTAAAGGAGCAGGAGCTTGAACAGAGCAACTCGGACAGACTGAGAGTACAGCACTATCAGGGGTACTCAGTGTGTGACACAAGAGGGTTTTTTTTAACATTAATGTTGTGAACATACCACAGCAGTTATCAAAAATGAATATATAAATCCGATTTAAGGCAAAATGTAACCTCTTTAGAAAAAACAATCCTGTCTATTCAATTAATGTTTTTAAAAATTGGTGTTATGAGTTAACTTGAGATCACGTTAGCTTGTGTACAAGCATTCTTTGTGAATGTTTCTTTGTTTAGATTTCAATCCAAAACAATCTGATAACCAAGAGCAGATGCTTTAAAAAAAAAACTTGAAATTCATTTATGAGTACTCTCTTCTGTTTCAATATCTGTTTTAACTCGGGATGGGAATTGATATGATTTTATTTATACCAATGCTGTTATAAATTCTGCCTGTCAATTCAGTTCTTTATCAATTACCTTATTGATTCCTATGGATTTTCTGTATGGCAAAAGTTAGCCTACACAAGTTTTCACTGTCAACAAGATCAAACACATGGCACTCCTGTAAAACTGAGTCTTTATATTTAACCATCTTTTTACGTGATAAATTCTTTGACTTCTTTGATTTCTTTGTTGTCGTTTGTGCTGGCTGCCTCTGAGGAGAGAGTCACTTACTTAATTTGCAAGGCATCTAGAACTTAGTGGAAAGGATTGATAAGGAAATTTTTAAGCTTAGAGACTAATGACATCAACTCCTAAAGCGAATTGCTATTGATTCTCTAATGGATCAGGTTTTCTATTTCTATTCCTATTTTAACTACAGTAGCTACAGACAGAGGCAGCCCTGGGTCACTCCTGTAAAAGTTACACAGGGTATGAAAAACAAAGACGGGGTATTTGCATTTGTAGCATGAAGTAGCAACATGGAGGAGAGCCAACTGTGCGTCTGTGTGCCATAGCATAATGCCCACGGAAAAAGAGGTGATAATGCTGTACAGTGACATCATACAAAGTAGAAACAGGACTACAAAGTGAGAGTTACAAACCCCAAAAAAACATGGCACTGAACCACACTGAATTGACCAAATACCACAGAGTACCACAGATTTGTTCCAAGACACAGAGAACACTCAATCAGTGTTTACAGAGAAAACCACAGACTAGGATGTATAAGCATTATCTTGCAGCAGTGGGATAATACCACATTGTCAGCTGTAAACTTCCACTTGCTGGAATGTGCCTCTTTTGTTGGTATCAGTAAAACATCATTTAGATTTTCATGGTCTCTCTGCTCTCTTTGCAGCCACCTCCTGTCTTCAGAATACGTGGAACGGCACTTTAACAAGGATGGCAGACCCTCTCAGTCAGTGGTAAGGCTGTGTGCATGGGGCAGAGTTGTGGACTGAGAGGAACTTGTGTTTTGGCTCACTGATAGCAGCATATTAATGAGACAATGACCAGAGTGGCAGTGCAGGGCTCAGATTTTCTGGCCGCTGAAACTGAGACTGTGTCATATTTTACACTGGTGTTGTTGCCAGATAGTTTCAGAACAATTATGAAGTTTGTTTGTCAGATGCAATACCATCTGAGCTCATCACATTACGTAAGTCCAACATGCCTGACACAATGCCTGAATAATACATTTTAACAGGGCTTTAGTAATATTAAAAAATACAGAACAAACATTCGAAGAAGATTATCTTTTGATTCTGTTAGAGGATCTAAATGAAAAATGTACTTATAAGGAGTGTTATGCCTGCCATGCACTTACCAACTAACTATCCATTTGGGGGGCGTAAAACCCCTTTCAACATGCCTCACACTGTTATGAGGGAAAATCCAGTGAGATAATCCTTAGGACCACGCCCGCCGACAAGGGTGGGGTGGGGTGGGGGGCAGAACTGGCAGCGGGTCAGACTATGAGCCAGGCTACCGGTGACAGAGAAGAGGGAGAGAGAGCGAGAGAGTCACGGTGAAGCGAGAGAGGGCCCTAATTTTAGCAATCCTGCATTATGGCCAACAAAATTGACTGCCTCTGACAGAGTTGAGGAGAGAGAGCAAGAGCAGAGGAACAGGAGAGGACCAGTGGAGGAAGAGATGTGAGGAGAGGAGGAGAGAGGAAGAGCAGACGAACAGGGGAGGAAGGGCAGAGGAGAGGGGAAGCAAGGGAAAAGGAGAGATCCAGGCACCGGGGGGGCATCTCAGATTATCTTGTCCTGGGCCCAGCCTGCTTAGGACCATCAGGTTACCTGAACATTGCTGAAGTTGGTTGGAGGGGGGAATCGGGTGTGAATTAGACGTATAATCATGTAGCTCTTGCACTGCTTTAAGGTACAGTACAAAAAAACCCTCATTTTATCAAAAACACACTGTATTATAAAACAATACAGTCCTACACCTTTAGCATATTTCAAGGCATTTTAGGAATATCAGATTTATTAAAGCCAATTTCAGATATCAAAAAACATACTTTGGTTTCTTTTTAAGACTGTGAGTGTGACACTTACTGAAGTTTTGCCACTTTGAGCTAATCTTGTTATGTCTTTTTATAGAAAAGCTTTGCTTCTGTACAGCTTTAGTCCTCGTGACTTGTGACTATTTATACAGTGTTTGTTCCTGTGCTTTGCATACATGGGTTTTCCTGCCAGCATGTGTGCTTCTCTTTAGTGTGAAACTACAAACTAAGGTTGGTAGAAGATAACAGAAAATGGATTAAAGCTTTGACTTTCAGCGTAATGTTGTTGCGTCCAGTCAGACCAGAGGAATGTCGCTGCATTCTCTCACTCAGGAGGGATGACGAATGGGTTCCTTTTTTTCTACTAATGTGGCACTCACTACAAGCCCCCAGAACCATCACCAACCCACCTACCCACCCACCCAGCTCTCCCTGTCCCCGCCCACCATCTCTTAACTCTCCCTTCGGTCCCCCCTGGCCAATCGGGAGCCTGTTTCCATGGCAACGAGTTAGCTCAGTGGTGTCATTAAGTTCTTGGCAGCGACGAGAATGAAAGGAAAGCGAGAGGGAGGAGAGAGCAGAGCTGGCGTGAGAGGCGGAGGAGGAAGAAATATGAAGAGTAAAATGTCTGTTATTATGAAGGTGTGATGAGGGAGGAGTCATTCTGTGTGTAGACAGTTTGTTCCTACAGTGGCAGGAGGGAGGAGGAATGTGTGCAGGGCGGGGATGGAGACTTACAGTCAGGCCAGATTGTCTCCCGGCTGGAGGGAGGCCTCACGTGAAGCCTGTGATCCTGCTTTTGGATGTGATAGGTCTGATGTTGCAAGGTGGGACCTCATCAGAGGGAGCCCTGTTGTCAAACCTGGCTTATTTCTGAAACAATGAAGCCAAAAACTTCAGCTGGACTGAGTTCTGTCTTGGTGAATCTTTGATTTTCTGGACTATTCTGGTTCATAAGTATTGTTGGGATCTTGTAAAGCAATCATGGTATAGAGAGTGCTGCAATGATAAGCCCAAAATTGGAGAAATGGTCAGCGTTTTGGCTTTTCTGCTGCATAGTTTAAAAGTGTATGAGATTTTAAATTATAGCATAGGACCTAAAATAGGATCTTGATAAGATTTTTGGTAAACACAATCTCAAGAGAGACTTTTTTCATGGCATACCGTGGGACTGTGAGGTAAAAACAGATTTTGAAAAATATCAATATATTTTCAAGCATGGTATAAGTTGAGACAATATCATTTATATCAATATAATTGTTGATTTGATTGAGCCACCATTGGGAATGTCATTATAAGAATGCCAAAATAGATGGCAAATTAGCTTAAGCATGATAAATATTTGATCCACCACGTGCAATATAATGACAATTTAAAGGGTGAGCAGCAAACCTCAAGCTTTTTTTTGCCCTCTGCATCAAAACAACCCTATTTGAAGATTCATTAACCTGTGATTTTTTTGTATCATTTTTTATCAAGACATATTGAATATCACCATTCAGCTAAAAAAAAAAATGAGTTTCAATTTTGGTCCACATTGCTCAGCCCTTGTACTTGACTTGTGTCATTACTTTTTTGCTACAGAGCTTGTTTTGTGTTATTGTCTGAAAAACAATGGTTAAAAAAAAAGGCTTTTCTCAACAGAGCATGCAGAACACTTAACTTTCAGGTTGGCCTACAAAAATATTGTCACCCCAGCGACTCTCTATGGAATGATTTTCAAAAGTCAGTATTTTCAATTCTGAATGTTTAATCAACAATCTAGAAGCGCTCTGAGAGCACAAACCTCTGCCAAAGCAATCCCAGCATTGTTGGGCAAGTTATTGTAAGAAATGTGGAAAACTGCCCTGTAAACAGTTAACAAATCCTTGAGTTACGAGCAAAATGTGGAAAATGCTATATCTCACAATGTTAACAAATCTTTTTGAAAATCACTGGGTTTGCATCTGGATTCAGATCACCACCAAAATATATTCACCTTGTGCCATGACCATTGAAATATCATCCAAATCTGTTTATAACTTTTTGAGTTATCCTGTGCACATACTTACTAACAAACTAACTAACCAACTGTCAAAAACATAGCCTCCTTGGCGGAGCTAAAAATGGTAGAACTAGACTCTACAGAGTTCAGTACAAGCACAACCTCTGGTGTTGAAAAATGAAGCCAGTACAGGAGTACAAAATACTGCAATTTTTTGCTCTTCCACTTGATGGCAATTTTTTATGGCATAAATTATATAAGGTGCCTCAATCTAGTGGTTCCTATCATTGTACCAAGGCCTGGTTTTGTGTAGTCCAATATAGTTGTGGACCAACAACGTCATTCAAGCACACGTGTTGAGCATAGTATGACTCACCATAGCTGAGGATCTGGGATTACTTTGAGCTTGTTTCTAAAGCCCAAGAAAGAGACAGTCATGAGGACTCACTCTGTTTTTATCAGCTGCTTAACAATGGCTCTTAGGAACGCAGTCAGCTGAAAGTCACCAGTTGGCAAAGGAATTAATTACACTGCTCTACCTTTTGTGCATGGAGGAAAATGCTCAAAAATGGTTTTCATATAGTACTGTTATCCATCGGGCATCAGTCCAAGCTGATCTGATGTATCTATTGATTCATGAAGGATATTTTATCCGTTGAATTGGATACCTGTGTGCCTCGACTGTGCCCAAGTTGCACACATCGTTCAGGGTCAAATATATTTACAACTACGTCCAGAGCACAAGATTTAGAGTTTACCTCAAGTTATACGTTTTAGTTCATCACAGTGGTGACATAACTCAGAGCCTGGGTGTAAAGTCTGCACAGTCAAGCCACACAGGTGAATGATCCAGTCATCCTCTCAATGTAAAACAACCTTCGGCCTCTGTTTAAGTTAGAGTAGTATTTTTTTCCCACAGCTTGGTGTTAAATGTTCTACAGCCTGTTAATAGTCCACAGCCCAGCCGTTGGGGACCTCTGCTCCAGTTGTCAAAAGCCAATTAATAATGTCTTAAGAATACTTAGATACTTAAGAAAAAACATGATCAGCTGATTGAAATTAATACCTGATACAATGTGTTCATCCATAGTTTAACTCCATCCTTACCTGAGGGATGTCAATAAATCACCAGCCCGTTTTTTAAAAACCCTTTGGTCACAAATATTAATTCAGTGTTGAAGTACTGAAAAAAATATCACCTCAATATTAGCCATAATGAATCAATAATATATTATATATACAAAAATATATTATATATTATTAATATTTTATATGTATATATATATATCGCTTAGTATATGATCTTATAGCTGCGCCATAACATTACATAGTTACTTAAAGTGAGACAAGAAAGACAGTTTACTGTGGCCCAGGTTGGTTTAAGAGCAAGAAAATTAAATACATTTTCTTTTTTTAGTTTTCATTGTGACACAATCAGTTGCAGGCTCCCTATTGTGCATTTGTTCCATGTGTGGGCAGCACGAGTGTTGACTAATTGAAGAGATCTTTGTCGAGGGTCTACCTGCTCTGCTATTGTCAGAGGAGCGCAGTAGGGAGGAGCAGAATACGGGACACAAGTAGGTCACAAAGTGTGCCATAAATGCAGTCGTGAGGAAAGAGGAGGGGGGGTAGAGGGTTTTCCTCAGAGCTGTGAGCCTGTTAATCCTGAAGTGTGCCATAAGAGGTTGTTTCATGAAAAACGCTGTGTCCGCAGGGAGGGGAGCACTGCTACTACCAGGGAAGGTTACGAGGTTTACCGGAGTCCTGGGCAGCTCTCTCCACCTGCCATGGCCTGTGGTGAGTTTGAGGTCAAAGGTTTACTCATACAACTCACTTTTTTTAAACAATTTTAATATTTTAATGGCCTTACTTATTTTCTGTATGTTTTCTTTCTGTGTGACCCTCTGTCCTTTCTTTTTTTCTCAGTGGCATGTTCTCTGATGGCTTCTACTCCTATGGGATTGAGCCTATCAACAATCAGAGCAATCAGGTCAAAAGTCTTTGGGTTTTCAGTGATAAGGACTGATAAAATTGCATTTTAAGGTTTTGTTGGGTCTAATTTCCTCTGCTTGTGTTCTATCACAGGATGATGGTGCTCATTTAATACGAAGGATGCCTGATGTGAGGCTCTACCCCCACTGCACAGGTACATAAGTGCTGAAAGCATAAACTATTCAGTTAGACAGAAATTGGAGGTCAAAGGTTGAGCTTCTATGGGAAATTAATATTCTGTAGCACAGACAAAAAGCTATGATTTTCAGTGTTATCCAGGAGCAATATTAGGGTGAGACCTCTCGTGGGTGCTCAGCATTTTACTTCAATCCAGAAAAACAGTGGTAGTTTTTTTTTTTGCTCAGCAAGTAGAAGCAGGTTAAATTTACTATTTCAAGTAAGAAATATATATCCATGCAGTGCAGATGGATCAGCCGGCCCAGTCAGAGTCCTATAGAGCAGAAAGAGGTGGAAGCTACGAGCAAGATGACAACAGGAAGTGACTGCTTGGACAGAGATTAGCATTAACGCTAACAGCTTCAGTATCAGATCTAGACCACATTTCTTAAATAAATGAAAAACAAATAACACTTTAAACTTCTCATAGAGAATTTGGATGATAGCTTGACGGAACCCCTAAATTAAATATTACTATTTTTTGAAAAAGCAATTTATTACATTTTTGTCACAGTTCTTTAAAGATCTTTTTTGCTCTTAACACACAGAAACAATCTTTCTTGTTTTTGATTGAAGAAAAGTAATATTCAGGCATATTTTGCATTAGTTAACTCCCATAAAATGTCATTTATGTAAAAAGAAAAAAAAAAATTAACATTTATTAGAGGATAGATGTTTTCTTTATGCTTGTTCAACCAAATAGCATGATAAAATATTCGGGTCTTTATAAAAACTGGTTATAGCGCAATACAAACATATAATCTGCACAAGTTCTGAATCTTTTACAGGACCATAAGATCAGAGATTTATGAGGACTGATTATAGTATGAATATGAATAAAAACATTTTAAATGGTTAAAACAGCAGAAAGTTCTTTACTGTATGCGCTATTAATTCTATCATTTCAACTGCAGAGCAATGAATTTAAGTGGTCCATTAATATTCATCATATTTATTTATCATTTTGCTATACAGATGCTAGGTTTGAGAAACTTTGCAGAGCTGCTTTGGGATAGGGCCCAATCTGGTATCATTTATGGGGCCCAAAATTTCTGGCAGGGCCTCTGATTATATAGCTTCAAAGACTGGGCAGCCAAAGAAATAAAATTTCTATGCAGCATAATGGAATGAATGATCCTCTGCCTTTCTGTGTGTCCAGACTGTACAGAGGACAGTGAGTGGGAGAGCAGAGGAGGTGATGGTGATGACGACAGACCGGACCAAATGAAGGAGCGGCGGGACTCTGCGGGACTGAGACGCTCCAAGAGATTTGTTCGCAAACCCTCTGTGCAGACTGAGACCAAATATATAGAGTTGATGGTGGTCAACGACAATGACATTGTGAGTCATTGATGTATTTCACCTGTAAATATATGGACATGTGTTCTGCTTCAGTGTTTCTTTCATCAAGGATAGATCTAAAGCCCCAACCCTGGGCTGCATGTGAACCTGGTTGTTTTTACATACTTGATTGAGACACAAATGTCAAAACATGAAAAAGGCTACAGAGCATCTTTTTTGTGTGGCTTCAAAGCAGACAGAGGCTGCATGGACAGACTCATAAATTCCCTCTGTGTTCACCAACACTGGGCTGCTCATGATGCCCTCAGAGGTACAGATCAGAATGTGCTGAATCTAAAATATCTTTTAACCCACAGTATCTTAACTCTACCACTCTTCACTGAACTGAGGAATGACGTGCGATAATACTGCACTCCAGAAGATGTATTTACAAAATAGTAAACCACTGTTTTTATATCACTGATGAAAATTTTGCGTGATGAGGACTGACAGCTGTTAAAGGGGCCTTCCTGGTTTGTACTGCAAGCTGCCGTAAAGCAGCGTGGGATTGTTTGAAGCATAAGGGCCTCTTTTGATGGCTTCTCTTCCACAAAATGTGAAATTCCTTACTTGAAGCAAAAAAAGTGGTTTAATGTTATATAAACACACCCTGTGGAGTGAAGTTTTTATGGAATTAAGTCCTGATTGTGGAGGGGGAAAGTGAGCAGCAGAGGTAGGCAGAGCTGAGCAGCATGTCCCTCATGGACTTAAAAAGGTATTGCTGGCTCCATTAATAAAAACTAGCAAATGAACAAAGGTCAGATTGTAAAGAAAACATTTTTCTTCACTAAAACAAAAACAAAAAGAGGAAAAAAAGATAAATCTGGTGTTATAAACCTTGTTTACAAAACCAACCCCCAAAAATTCAAATAATGTACAAAAAGTTGTTTGTTTTTAATCCCATGACAGGAACTGTGAATTCCATTTTGATGGGCTTGTTAACAGCAGAAGTTACAGTTTCTGTTAATGTGAAAGAAAATACTTTTATCTAATAATAGATTACAGTAGAAGTTGATGATTCTAATGAAATCATAGCCCTCTGTCAGGATCTTTAGATGTATGAAAGGACAAATGTGTGTATTTGTGCACAAGGAAGCAAATGTGATCCATTCTTTTCACCATCTGTGTATCTCCATGTCTCCACAGTTTGTACAGCTGCGTCGTTCAAGCAGCCAAACCAAGAACTTTGCCAAAGCAGTGGTCAACATGGCAGATGCGGTAAGATCTTTGTTTGTGGGCTTATTCTCCTTCTTCTCCTGAACTCTGCTCACACACACACACACACCACCTGCCAAATAGTTTGTGTGTGCCTCCTTCAACAAGAGGAAGTATTTTAGCCCATACAGCACTCAGAGGATTCACAGTGCAGGTGTCATGCTGACAAGGCAGTAGATTGATGGGCGTCTTTTGTTTTTTTGTCCCCAGATCTACAAGGAACAGCTGAATACAAGGATTGTTCTAGTTGCCATGGAGATCTGGACCTCTAAAAATCTGATGCCAGTAGTGGAAGATCCATTGATAACGCTGCAGAATTTCATGAAATACAGAAAGGACAACATCAGGGAGCAGAGTGATGTCGTCCATCTGTTCTCGTAAGTGGACTTTGAAATAAATCAATATACAGATGATTCCATGTCTAGATTTTAGATCACATTGTTTTTTTAACTTTACTTTTTCTTGTGTGTACACCTCAGAGGGCGCACATTTCACAGCAGCCGCAGTGGGACGGCCTTTACTGGAGGAGTGTGTTCTTCAACGAGAGGAGGAGGAATCAATGAGGTGAGGAAAATCTACACAGGTTTTATTCACTGAAGTACTATGAAGGATTGGCACAGAATAAAGGTCAGGCTACATGTGGGCTGAGAATGATTAGATCCAAAATTTAATGGTGAAATATACTTTAGCTTATATAGCGTTTTTCTAGTCTTTAGTCCACAGGTCATATCTACCAATTCACACCCATTCACTCTCACATTCACTCACTGATGGTTCAGAGTCTCAATTATGTCGTCCATCAGTATTGTCTGACACATTTGCCCTTCATACCCATCAACACGCCACTGATGCAGCAGTTGGGAGCAACTTGGGGTCAAGTCTCTTGCCTAAGGACACATCGCCATGTGATAGTTAAAGCTGGCTCGAATTTTGGGAATTTCGGGAATATTCGAAGTTGCAGACTTTCCATGGGAATAAATGGGAATTTGTGAAAATGAACAGGAATAAACCTTGAATTTACAAAATGGAGGGTTGGCCCATAACAGGGATTTTAAGTATAGCTGGGGACAAAGTGTTCTGGCATAATCTTGATTTAAACAGCCAGATTTTATGCAAGTATACGAGATAATATTTATGCCATTCCTCAATCACATGCACATACAGTAGCACACTGCTAACTGCGGGGGTATTGAGGTCATGCCTCCTACATGCAATGTGCGTTCCTCCATCACAGGCACAATGATTTTAAGAACTCTGGACTATTGAGGCTACACAGACTGTTGAAGTCACACACTGGACTACATTAAATGAATTTTAACTGAATGTTCAATTAAAAATATTTAAAACTTGATAAAGGTCTACTACTACAAATAAATCTGTTGAAATGTAATTTTTTTTTAGTTTTGTTATTAAAAAGATAGGTGTAAAATGTGCTCTCCTTCTGGTCTTTCTCAGCACTCTAGCAGCAGAATTCTGTATTAACTGCAGCAGATTGTTTGTGTTTTAGGTAGACCAGAGAGGAGAGCTGTACATTAGTCCAGCCTGCTAGTTATAAAAGCATGTATTAGTCTCAGTCTGTTGTAGCTGAAAACACAGTATTGGCACTGTAAATGACAATACAGTCAGTATGCTGTTCTTAAAAACACAGTTATTGTGCAAATGATTGTGTAAATAAAAAAGTGGGTATACTGTTATTGCAGTTAAATATGCTGTGACCTGAAATACAGTAATGCTATAGTAAAATGTGTACTGTAACTCAAATTTACTGAAATATTTTTACAGTGCACTACCATTATGATTCTGCTCATTGATCCTAACCTGAATCATTTACTCTTTCCTTCCATTTCTTTATTAAATGAAAAACAAAAACTGAAATTATTTGGTAAGGGGAATTTATAGCACCAACAAACTATACTGATTCTCCAAACTAATCAAACCATTTTTGTTTTGTTTAAAGTTTGAAGTCCTACATTTTTGAACCACTTCTCCTGACATCTTAAAGCTTTTGGTACTACTGTTTAGATGTCTGGATATATTCTCAATCAAAAAATCAAGCTCTTCTGTGTTTTTTCCTTCTAGTATGGAAATGTTGGTGCAATGGCCGTCACTTTGTGTCAGAGTCTTGGCCAGAACATCGGCATGAGGTGGAACAATGCACGCAACTCTGCAGGTAAAAGACAAAAGGAAAGCCTTATAATGCCGTAAGAGTGTGTTTATCTGAGCGTGTTTGTTTGCGTGTTGGGGTGTTAAAGACAGTGTTGGTTGTTGGCATCCCCATCCAGCAGCTCTCTTCAGTAATTAGACTTCTCCATTAGGTGATTAGTCACCTGCATCTGAGAAAGAGGGGGTGGTTGTTGGAGTGTTGCTGCTGAACAATGGACTCGGTGATTAACGCTGAGCAGTCCTCAGGTCTATTATTCATTATGGCTGGACAAGAGCTCCTTGCACAGCTATAGGCTCCTAACATCTGTCTCTGTCACTAGAGAATAAGTCTTCTCTTGTTTGTTGATCAAAATATTTCAAAATGTACCTGCAGGCTGTTAAAGGCAGAGCTTTGTTAGAGGAACTCACGATCTCAGTTCTGCATGAGGAATTTTAATGCCACGGTGAAGTGTGAGTAGACTTTCCCACCCAGGTTTCAGACATAAGTGTGTATAAGTTTATGATTACTGAAAGCAATTGCTCTTAAAATCGCTTTAAAAAGGAGTTAATAAAGAAAAAACCGGATTATCAAATCTAAACAAAGAAATATGCTGAAAGCTTGTGCTGCTCCACTTGTGAAGATTCTTCTTTACAGGCAGCTTTATTTTTTGGAACATGAGGCTACACTAAACATGCAAACAAAAGCTCAGACCTGATGTGTGATTTGAGCAGATCCCATGCCCACTCTCAAATTTATCAGCTTGATCTGTGCTCTTGACAAAAAATACCAGTATCAGTGATAATGAGTTCAGAAATATCAGCATATCAGATATCTGCAAATTCTTATATTTTACATCCCAAATTTTTTATGAGTCCGTATTGATTATCTGAACAAGACTTTTGTCTGGACGCTCTTAAAAAACAGTCTGTACTGTGACAGCCACAGATGCTCAGCAGTGCAGCACTTTTTTTAGGAGTAAAAACAAATTGACCTGCTCATGACTATCTCACATTTAGCATCAAAATAGTTTCTAGTGCAGGCGATAAGTAATGCCATTACAAGCCATGAATGCATTCTTAGAGATTATAAAGAAAAGTGAAGCTACGCTCTCCCTCCTCTGCATATCTATGTGTGTGCATCACAGTCCCTGTAAGAGCGCTGCGGTGAGAAAAGGATGGATGAGTGGGTTCATAGCAAACTGAGGTCAAGATCCAGATAAAATTGTTGTACATAAGAAGACACAGGATTTATCTGGAAAATGATCTCAAAGATGCAGTAAATATAAGGCAGGAGGATAAAAACAGAATGGTGTGATTTTTTCCTGATATTGTTCAGTTCTGATTATCCTCATTTATCTGTCATTTTTTTTATTAAAGTCAACTCCCCCTCTAATTAGTGCTCTTCTTCCTCTTTGTTTCTGTCACAGGAGACTGCAGGTGTCCGGATGCCTGGCTCGGCTGCATCATGGAAGACACTGGGTAAATAACTATTCCTCAGCTCTCTGCAGTGAGCAAAAATAAAAAAAAGCAAAACAAACCGGTAAAAAAAACACTTTGTTTGTAGACACAATCCAACAGAAGACAGCAGGACTGTGTTCACGTAGCACTCCCTCCAAGCTGCGATTTGTCCCGTTCATTTCACTCAATTAAAAAATTAAACACCTGGAACAAGAGGAGGCTTTGACTTTTACTAAGTCTTTAGTGAGCCGCTGATAATCACAGCTTGTATTTGACACTTTGAGCCATTTGTTAAAACATCAGAAACCAGCGTGCTGATTAAGATGGCTTTCAAATAAAAGATTGAAATGGGAGTATTAACTGTACAGTGTGAGTAATTTGGATTTGGCTCTCCTTACAAGATGGAACAATAAAGATTTTAATTATTCATTTGACTAATATCTTACTACAGATGGTAACATTCCTGTCAGATTGCAAATTGGTGGCAAAGACACCCACGCTGGATCTGGCATTTCTCACTGGCACAACATAACTGTACTGTATTTTTTTATTTATTTATTAATTCGGTCGTTTCTTGGTGTCAGCCTGATCTTTGTGAATCTGTTTCTTGCATGTGTGTATTTTCTTTGTGCTTGTGTGTGTGTTTTTTATTAAACAGATACTATCTGCCCAGAAAGTTTTCCCGATGCAGTGTCGATGAGTACATCCAGTTCTTGCTCCAGGGTGGAGGGAGCTGCCTCTTCAACAAGCCTAACAAGGTGAGGCATGTTTAGGGATTAAGTGAGAGAAGCCACATATGGACCACCTTTAATGACATATTGTCTACTGCCAAATAGTAGTCAGAGGCTAATCTATAACACAAAACAGATTTCTTAAATTCCTATAAATAATTAACTAAGCAAATGTAGATAATGTGCTGTAAAATATTAGTAAAGGATCAATATTTTTACACTCCTTGTATTAATGAATTCTAGTGCACTTTGAGCTTACATTCACACATAGATGTGCATACATCAAACACTGCTTAAAGCCAAAATGATACCAAATTAAAAACTGTTTTTGGGCCAGAAGAGCAGACTCTTATTGTTGAGAAGCACTGATAGAACTACAAAAGTAAAAAAAATCCTGTATTTCCCATTTTATTTTGTTTTTTTGAAGTGATTTTTTTCATGGTTTACCTTATATTTTAATTTATTTATCTCTTTTTTGAAATAGAAAAGCTGGTTTTCTAATGATTGGGTGACTGTTTAATATTGCTTCAGAGAGCCAATATAATGCTGTATTGAACATTATATGCCTTTTTGGGTTTTATATGTATAATGAATGCAGAGTCATTGACAACAGCACTGAGAAGGGCAAAACAGATCAATTACCACAAAGCAGACAACCTGTTTAAAGCTGACAGGGCCCACGCTGGGGAGGGGTCCTTAAAGAGGCAGGAGCTCCTACAGAGTGGCTCAGACAGTGTCAGAGTACAGGTGGATCAGGGCTATTAAGAATGTTAAAACAGGAATGTTTTTATTAACATTTACAATTGTGAACATACCCAAGCAGTCTTCAAAATAGACCATTCAAGCTTGAGTTAATTAAATATATGGGCTCTTTAAAACAGCCAAAACTTTTCATGACCTTCGAAAAATTAGTTAAGATAAAATGTATGTAACTCTTGGCTCACAATATTCCTTCATGGATGTAGTGAGTCCTGACCGTAGACCAGCTGATAACCACTGAGAGGCTTTTATTATGTTTGTAATTTTGCTAAAAAGTGATGACAGGAGTGTTCATTTTTTGAAGATAATCTCTAACAAAGTTTGTGTCACAGTTTTTTCCCACCACAGAGCTTATTTTTGGCACTAATTCAAAACCTAGAGCAATTCCTCCTTGGCTTTTTCTCAATAGAACCAGCGCCAATGCTTTCTTTTGGGTTTGCCCACAAAAACAAGTCATCCCCCAGCCTTCTGTCAGACATTCTTATTATTTGATATCCTTGATGTAAAGTATTCATTTACAGGAAATTATAACATTTAAGTTGAAGTTACTATTGTATTTTTAGCCAACATACTGTATCTTTCTTTAGCTAAGGCCTTCATCTTTGTTTTTATCTTTCCAGCCAACAGTCTCCTATAGATCTGACTCATGTAGTTATGCTCCCATCTGTCTTCCACTCATATCTGCTCCTGTATGTCTTTCTTTACCTCTCTAAGCTGTTGGACCCTCCAGAGTGTGGGAATGGATTTGTGGAGCCTGGAGAGGAGTGTGATTGTGGATCGCAAGTGGTAAGAATCTAGTTGTACATCATATCACAAAAACAAATGTTGCTCATCTCAGAAGAGTGCTGCCTCAAAAGCAATACTTATTCTAAAGCATATACAATTCTTTAAGACTTCCAAGCCAGAGAAACCCTATTTTTTATAGTTGTAACTAGATGTGCTTTTTAAATTCACGGATATTCATCATTGCTCTTTAAAGCCACATTCACACAACGTGATATAGCTGACATTTACCAAAGTTAAGAAATCATCCGAATTTTGATTTGAATTTTGCTGTTCTCAATCCAGGTCAACGTACATTAAGCAGAAAAACACATTGGGCTGGTGAAGTATGACATTTCACGACTAACTTGTTATAGGTGGATGTTGCGGTATGTTGAAACACAAGCGAGGAACACAGCTGCAACTGGGGGTCGCGAAGGGAAGTGGAGGTCAACTCTTGCTGGCGATTACAAGCATGTTAGATCAAACATTGGAACTTTATAAGCATGCTTAAAATTTGTAAATGTACAAAACGAACATCAGCGTTGCCCAACTGACATTAACTAAGATCTGCGTGGTCTGACTTAGCTCGACACAGCTCAACGTTTCCCTAAATATCTGCAAAAGTTGGCCAAAATGTTCGTGTGTGAATGTGGGTTAAACATCATATGTTACGAAAACTTCTTCCCTTGAAAATAAGGACCAGATATACAATTCTGCCTTTAATTTTCTGTATCATTTTGTGCTACTTGCATGAAATGGACTACTCTCTGTTTCTCGGTTTGTGTTTAGTTGCCCAAGCTCACCCTGTATTGCACAACTCTAAACCTAACCCCTGCAGGAGAAATGCAAAACTAGAAATTTCCAAGTTGAGTAAAGACTGACAGTCACCTCAGCCCACCTCCTCTGTTTACTCACTGTTTTGAATTGAGGACACTATTCAATAAAAACAAAATGTTTTTTCTAAATAGTTAAGAAATGCTCTTGTTTCATTCAGAAGCTTGCGCAGTAGACGGATTTGTCTGTTTTAGTGTCTGTAATCAGACAGAACCTTTTTGCCAGGCTAGAATCTACTATGATCGTGAATGGCCCAAAGCAGCAAGGCCCAATCCTAAGGAGCGAGACAACAGCAGGAAGTGACTGCTTGTGCAAACATTAGCATAGATGCTAACAGCTCTGGTAGCAGTTTTATCAGATCTGTACTGCATCTCTTTCTTACATGTAAAACAATACTGAAAGCACTTATCAATAAAATGGATATTATAGCTCCACTTCTGACATGTTTTGATGATAGTTTGTTCTATGTAGTGGCTTGTGTTTGTTTTTTCTCACCATAGCAGTAGCACCGCCTACTAGGTTATCTGATAGGCCTGTAAAGAATGTGACTGACAGAATGATCATCCAATCCCCTGTTAGATATGCTTTTGAAAGGTTCTGCCCAATCCCAAACAATTGTAGGGGCTCTTTCCCAGATGGACAAGTGAAATGTATTGAGTGGGCCTTCTGGTGTGTCAGGTTATAAAATTTAAGAAGAAAAGATGTTAAAAGTAAATGTCCAGTGTAGATAACCAAGTGGTTGTGTTCTTGTGCACCATGTACAGAGAGACAGAAGCTGTCGATTCAGTCAGCATTGGTTCAAATCCGGCCTGTGCCCTTTCTGACATATCTCCCCCTAACACTCTGACCCCATTTTTCTAATCATATTCACTGTCTACAAGATTGCCTAATGAGTAGCTCAGAAACTGGAAAGTCTGGAAAGAAAACATATTTTATGGGGTTTGTATTGAATGAAGACCTTAATCGAAAACAAAAAAAATAGAGGAGCTTAGCAGAACTGACAGTGTGTGAGTCCATGCTCATCCTCTTTTGTTACTGTTTTGGTTGTGAGCACCCTGGTGTTGGAATTTAAATTTTGTTCATTTAATAATAAAAAAAGAAGCAGCTAAAAGAAATCCACACATTGTTAGTGCTGCCGTATTTTGCAGGATTACATATTAAAGGTGAGCAGCTCTGTTGTTGGTGTCACCTTCAGTCTCCCGTTGAGGACAGCAGCGTTTGTAGTTTGTCAGAACCGAGCTGAAGGTTTGTTCTTGTGTCTGCAGGAGTGCGCCCGCAGTGGAGGAGCCTGCTGTAAAAAGTGCACACTTACCCATGATGCCATGTGCAGTAATGGACTCTGCTGCAGTGCCTGCAAGGTGAGCCAGTGGACATGACAATGAGCCAAAATAGATACTTATGACTATTCTTAAAGGTTATAATGTTTGGGATATTTAAGTTATTTTTAGTTTTATTTAGTTTGGAGGGTTTTTTTGTTTGATATGCTTTGATTAGTTTGTAATGTTTATTTGTACTTTTAGTTTTTATTTTACACAATTCTTCATTCCTCTTAATCTGATGATGGCCCTTTTACTGACTGGCCAACTTATAACGGTAATAGGTTGGACCCCTTTTGGTCTCAGAGCTGCCTTTATCTACATGGCAAAGATTTAACAAGGTGCTGGAAATATTCCTCAAAGATTTTGGTTCATATTGACATGACCATGTCATGCACATCCATGGTGTGAACCTCTTGTTCCACCACATCCCAAAGATCACATCTAGATCTGGTGACTGTACAGTGAACTCATTATGTTCCAGACACCAGTTTGAGATGATCTGAGCTTTGTGTGTTATCCTGCTGGAAGTACCCAAAAGTTGTCCATACGTAGCCAGCAGTGATTCTTAGGTAGGCTGTGGTGTTAAGGGGGGGCCCAAATTGTGCAAAGAAAATATCCCTCAGACCATTACACCACCACTGCCAGACTGAACTGTCAATACAAGGCAGGATGGATCCATTCTTTCATGTTGCTTGTGCCAAATTCTGATCCTACCATCTATCTGTTGCAACAGAAATCAAGGCCCATCACACCAGGCAACATTTCGTCAATCATCTATTGTCCATTCTTTGTGAGACTAAATGAATTTTAGCTTCAATTTCCAGTTCTTAAATGACAGGAGTGGCACTCAATGTGGTCTTCTGGTGCTGTAGCCTATCCACTTCAAGATCTGACAGGTTGTGTGTTCTAAAATGGTCCTCTGCATAAAAGTTATTTTGTTACTGTGTCCTTTTTTTCTCCTCTTGGAAACACTCTGGCCTTTCTCCTCTGACTTCTGGCATTAACATGGGGCTTAGCCCAGAGAATTACTACTCAAGGGATATTTTCTCTTTTCCATACCATTATCTTTAAACCCTAGAGATGATTGTGAGTGAAAATCACAGCAGATCAGCAGAAGAACTCAGACCAGGTTGTCTAGCACAAACTATTCTATGCTCAAAGTCACCTGAATTACCTTTCTCCTCATTATGATGCTCGATTTGCACTTGAACAGGTTGTCTTGACCATATGTATACACCAAAATGCATTGAATTGCTGCCATGATGTTGGCTGACTTGTGGTACAGAAAAGTTGATAATATAATGATAATAATCAGTTCATTGATGTGCATGTAAACAGCTGTGTTATGCATGTAGGAATTTGGGAGTATGTATCCAGTATTAACTGTAACTGTAATAGTTATGTACTCTGGGACAATAGAGATAAAATAACATTTAAAAATCACTGACTTCCAGATACTTTCTTTACATATCCAGTCTTTCAGATAGCCTTGTTATTTAAATTTAATGAAAATCACCAAATTGAATTTAAATCACCAAATGGATCAACCATGTACCTGAAGATTGTTTTCTCCTGTGACCTAGTATGAGCAGAGAGGAGTGGTTTGTCGAGATGCTGTGAATGACTGTGACATCCCAGAGACCTGCACTGGAGACTCTAGTCAGGTAGAAGTGATTTTATGAAGATGGAAACAAGCTGTAAGATCAGCAAAAGGATCAAGAGAGTGATATACTCTTCTTCCTTTTTCAGTGCCCTCATAATGTCCACAAGCTGGATGGCTACATGTGTGACACCAGTCAGGTATGAGTTTGTTTTGATTTTTATTCTTGCAGTTTTCTTCGTGGTGTACTTGATTGTTGTGTCTTATATCTTTAGGGCCGCTGTTACGGTGGACGATGCAGGACTCGTGATGGACAGTGTAGGGGACTCTGGGGTTACAGTGAGTATATATTCATGTTCACCTTATAGCAGGAGTTCAGGAGATCTTTGCTTGCATCTGTAGGCATTAACGTTTGCCATCTTGATTTTTTTACTTTTCAGATTCAGCAGACCGGTTTTGTTATGAGAAGCTGAATGCTGAGGGGACGGAGAAAGGCAACTGTGGTCCTGGTCCTGAGGGCCAGGGCTGGCTGCAGTGCAACAAGCCGTGAGTCACTTTTTCACACCCTCCCCTCTCCCAGTGTCCAAGCACTATCCAAGATAGTTACTTTTTTTTCTTAAAGTTAAAAGCAATAACTGAACTAAAACTTGTAAGTGCTGTTAGTCTTCCAAGAAGCTTTAGTGTTTGGACAATGGCTACTGTTGGCTTACTTTTAAGAATCTTATTTTTAATAAACTATCCCACAACATTAAACAATGTAAATATTTATGTCCTTGTCAAACTAGTTTCACACCCATTTTTCTTTTTAGCACAACAGCTCTTCTATTTTCACTACGATCTTATTTTCTGTACTTGAAATAAGACAGCTCACAGTTGCAATAATCATAGATTATCACCAAGGCTTCACCAAGGCTTTTGAAATCGTAAATCACCATCCTCACCTCATAAAAATCCATCATGTTAATCTGTGCTGATCTTGATGACAAATTTCAGAATGTAGTGGTTCTCCGTCCAAATATTCTTAAACAGGAGCTCTACAAGGCTCGACCTTAGGACCACTTCTCTTTTACTTTTTTAATAATGGTCTTCCACATACATGTTGATCTCTGTATGAAGTGTTGGTTAATTTTGATACGTCCCCCTTGAGTTAACCTGACATATCCATGGGATACATTTCATGTCCATCTGGGTAAAATTCCATGGAAAATGACAGGGATGGGCAGAACCTGTCAAGAAAAACTGGAGGGTGATTTAACAAATGATAGGTCTGTCACATTCAGTGCAGGCTGAATACGGAATAGCGGCCACTTCTCCTGGACCTTTTCTGATCTGGAAGGACTGTTTCAGTTGGCAGATTTGCAAGATGGATTTGCCTGATGACAGATTTGGAATTGAGCAAATCCAGCTGCATTACAAGTTATTTGAAAGTCAGTGTGTTTAAATATTTGGGGCGTATGATGGGCCTTTAGTTCTCTTTCAAGTCATAAAATTATTTCTTTTCTGAAAAATGAATACAATTGTCTGAGTGCCATGTATTGTTCAGGTGTCTGTTTTTCAATTCAGGGAAGGAAAATATTAAATTCTTAACAGATATTACCTATCCCTGATAATGCTGATGTTTTTCTCCAGAACACTACAGACACCTCCTTTAAGTCCCTCAAAACTGTCCATAACGTAGATTTGTTTCATGGTTTCTGAGAGAATACACATCTATTTTAAGTATGGATCTCTTGCTTGTAAGGTTTAAGTGACATGGCCAGCACAGAGGGCTGGAGGGCAAGAGTGCCAGTTAGCATTGACCACTGCATGGTGCTGTGGCGCAGGCTTCAGTACTTGCATATGTCCCTAGAAATCCACAGGAAAATTGAGATATCAGTGCAGCCTACAGTATGACTGTTAGGCACATTGGAGCCTTATACAGTTTTCTATAGAGCACGCAAAGAGCCATCTTGTCTCAAAGAACTGACATGCAGTAAAATGTGTCTGTGAGTGGACGGAATTTGGATTAATGCTAATCCTCAGAGAGAAAACACAGTGCCTGAAGTCGTGTTGCTGTGAACAGCTTTTGTTGAATAAAATTATGAAATTATTTATCAGATCTGAATCACCCAAAAACATATCCAAAAATGTGCACTTTACTTGAAAAGTTAAACTTTTGAAAGGAAAAGATGTCGAGCTCAGCCTACGTTTCAAATCCGTTACTCAGTGACTGTTGACTTGTTCCTCCTCTTCAGGGATGTTTTATGCGGCTTCCTCTTCTGTGCCAACGTCACGATGAAGCCAAAGTTTGGAGACCTGCAGGGGGAGGTGACCAGCTTCACTCTGTACCATCAGAACAAGTACCTGGACTGCAGGTAAACACGCATCTAAATTCATAACTGTCGAAGTATAAAACTCCTATATGTATCCAGATAGACCTCTCCTCTCCTGATTGTCTAACGTGTTTGTTTACTTCACTCAGAGGGGGCCATGCACTTCTGGAGGATGGCTCGGACTTGGGCTACGTGGAGGATGGCACCCCGTGTGGTCCCAACATGATGTGTTTGGAGCGACGCTGCCTCCCTGTGGCTGCTTTCAACCTTAGCTCGTGTTCGGGATCCAACTTTGGACGCATTTGTTCAGACCATGGGGTAAACAAAAACTTTGATAATATCCCACAGGCTTGGGTTTGACTCTTTGCAAAATAATATTTGAGACTAAAAATGGTAAAGGTTTCTGCAGATGCAACAGGAGCAAGCTATTTTTTCACAAGCAAAATCTACCCTTCAATACCACTCCGAAAGCTCATTATTTTCCATTTTTTTATGATGATCTTATTGAATCATAAGTGCAATTGTGTGTAATCGTCAGAATTTAGGCACTGCAGTTGAGGCACACCACTATGATGGTTGCAAAAAATCTTAAACTATTGGCTCCATAATGTAAGACTGTTGTTTTATTTAGTTTATTATTCAGCAAATACCCTGATTCATCTAAAATGCAATTCAGCTAACACACTTAAATTTCACCCTGTTGTCCCATCAGCTTCTAAATGACTCTATTTCTATATATGCAGCCTCAAATCACAGAATCTCTGTGTGAGGCCAGTTTCCTCCAATATTGGTGGACTTCTGTTTTCAGGACTCGGGTGTGATATTTTGGCACAACCTTGATTTTAGAGCTGGATCTGACAGTATTTGGATGAGTGGATGGAGACAAATTGCTTATTTTATTTTTATTGCACTAGCTAAATTAAGGCAACCTGTTAACTCAGAGAGCGCATCATGCCCAATCAAAAACTAGACTGTTTACCATGAAATCATTAGAAAATTGTTGATTAGGAGGCGTTTCCTGATCAAATACAAGTGGTGCCCCCTGCTGGCCGTTAAAAAAGACTAGACTTAAGCAAATGGAAAGGCTATATCCCCTGCAACATAAAATCAGCTTGTCCTATGACATGCAACAATATTGTTGGTGAAAAGCTGTTGAAACCACGTTGTATGTCACCCAGTTATTAAAAAAAAAAAAGGAGAATCCTTTTTTTAATCCCACACAGTTTTATCACAATCTATTAAGTGTCTTGCATCCAACAGGATTCCAGTCTCTGACCATCTTTATGCTTAAACACAAAGATTACTTTTTGTGGGAGGACCATGACTGGAGACGGATAGTAAGTAAGCTGTTGCTTGCGATCAGTACTCATCAGAAAGTTTTGAACCAGCTGGACACTTTTGTCGTGCAGAGGTGTAAATGGATGAGCCCTGATGATGATTTGGTATATGTGCATTGTATTTATACCTCCTTTGCCAGCAGATAACCCCAGTGGATTACTTATGATCCTTCTCCCAACTGGAAGGGATACAGGAAACTTGTATCCTTTCTTAGTTTTTTTGTCAATATTTAAAATGTGAAAATTTTTTCTGATGGAAAGGTGCAATAAAATTAAAGTCAGAACAATATTAAGGGAAGTAAAAGGATATACTGGAAGGCATGTCAAGTATCCATCTGTATTTTAAAGTAATGAAATTGCATGCCAATGGCTGTGTTGAAATGGAAAATCAGGAACACTCTGGAAAATGAATATGCAGGACTAAGAGACGTTCAAAACTGAGAGCTGCAGCTTATATCTGTCCCTTCCTCTCTAAGCGGCAAAAAACTGAAAAGTGAAGTAGCGGAAAATATCAAACAAATATTTGTGATATGACTACACCTCTTCAAATTCAATTAAAATTGACTATGAAAAACCTAAATCAAACAAGCACATCAGTGTCTTTAACAGAAGTTATAAGAAATAAGTCTTTTCAAAATAATATTGTACATTCACCTTTATAATTGAGTGTAAGTTTTAAAGTTTCAGTATGCATATTCGTGTCAACAGTGAAAATATCTAAGTTTGGGAAGGACGTTGCCCTATGTGTATGTCAGTTCCTGATTAAGTCACCATGTCGGGAAAAACTGTGAACATACAGTAGCACAAATTCTGAGATCGCAGAGCAGATTAACTGCAGCTCATTTACAACTGTTAAACACCAAGTTTCTGAAATATATAATCTGTTAAAGAAATTCCACAGTGACTCAGTGATTTATGTGCTATTTGTAGTTTTTTGCGCATGACAAATGTTCTTACAGTGACAAGCTAACCTTTAGTGTTGGGGCTATTTGGACTGTTTTGTGGTTTTACACTTAGTCAATAAATCAAATCTTTGTGATCTTGATGTAAAATCAATCTTTATCTTTATAGTTATTATATTGAACTGCTGTTTTGTTTAAAATGATAAAAAAAATTAGTTTGTTACAGTAAGTCTTATTGGGAAGAACGTTTGAGTATTTTTCAATGCTTTTTAGTTGATAGTTTGTGATTTTCACAGGGTGTTATACATACTGCATATTGTTTTTTAAGATAAGATTGGCAGGAAAAGGTTTTACCAGGAAGCCACGACCCTGACATGCCAATTTTATGCAGAAAGAACGTCTTCTTTTGCTTGGATGTTGACATTTTTATCCTGAGTAAGGACATAGTTTACAGGAGCATGTTGCTACTCAGCAATGGGTCGAGATGTCTCGACCTGTTCTAGTTTTCAGCTCAGTGGATCAGTCATCCAGCTAAACAAAGTCACAGTAGATAGACATGCTCCTTGTAACTTCAAGCAATTCTCTGCTCTTTTAATTCTGCCTGGACTTTTTTTGGAGTAATGCATGTCAAGCATTAAACCTTTCAGCCACAATCAAGTTAGAGAAATTGCATTTTCAGGACAGTCTAGGCCATTTGAATATTTATGCTGGAATGATGTTGAATTATTTTATTACAAGTTGTTTAACCAAGGGAACAAAACAACAAAAATAAACAAAGAAGAATCAGATCTCACAGAACTTAATCGAAATAACACTCAGATAATGATAAATGAAACTTTTTATGCCTAACATTTGTTTTTAAAACTTTGGTATTTAGAGAACAAAATTAAAGAATGCAACAAAACTTACCGCAGCAATCATTTTTATATTTACACTTATTTGTGTGGGAATTCTTTTCGCTTTAAATAGTTCTTTTTGCCACTCTTGAAAGCAATGTTTGTCTCAAATGTTACAAATGGCCATATTACATTCCTCACAGCTCCTTTTTAATTATTTTGGGAACTTGGGAGGGGTAATGAACCTCAATCTATAATAAAGAAGGGCTCATAGCAAATTCTCTTGTTGCATACAGTTTTGTGCTTTGTGGTCATACCTCTGGCATTACTTGATTATATCTTACTGATGTGTTTTGTGTATTGTACAAAGACTGTAGGAGATTATAAAGTCATCAAACAACTACATGCTCATGGTGAAGTGCACCTTAATGGCTGCATTACCTGCATTCTGTTGATCACTGAATTCATGTTGGAACAAAATAAATCACACAGTCTATGCAACTTAACTGTAATGTCTTCTCTGAGTCATTCTGTTTTTTACATTAAGTATGTCCTCCCATCTCTGTTTCTCCTTTAGACCTGCAGTAATGAGGTGAAGTGTATCTGCGACAGAGACTACACCGGGAAGGACTGCAGCGTCTTTGACCCGATCCCTGAGCCAACAGTGCCCACAGGCCCGGAGAAGAAAGGTCCATAGCACCTCTCAGCTTGTCACTGTCTCTCTGTGTGTCTCATATCCCCCTCATAGTCTCCACCCATTATCACTGTAACTTAACATATTTCTTTAAATGGAAGGAGTTCACTTTTAATGGTTACAGTAAAAAACAGTAAGCCAGTATTTAGTTTATCTTCCTACTGATTCTGCTTTAAATGCTGAATAAGTGTGGGTGTGTGATGAGACATCATCCATCAGAGCAGGGCAGTTTCAGTCATTTGGAGGCCGTTGCAAAAGGCCCTTTAGCTATTTAGCAGTCAATGTGTCCGAAGAAAATATTTATGGCTTCTTCAGGAGCTTTTTGAAGTTCAGACACCTAATAATCAGCAGTGTTTCAACCACAGGAGAGAGCAGTGTCAAAACTGCACACTTATGTAGTCAAGAGACAATAAAACCTCACTCCGGCTACTCATCAGTTTGGCACTCTTGTCAAAATATTCCCATTTTATTTTAAGAGATGAGACAGTGTAAAGAGGTCTGCTTCAGTTTTCAATTACTTCTGAATAATTGAACAATATCTTTAAAATTAATTTGCCTTTTCTAAAGATCAGCTTGACCAACCTGATGTTGGGGCACATACTAGGAATTTGACTCTGCACTATGTACAATTATCCAATTATTAAGATTTTAGTAAATATGAAATTAAGGATATATGATTACAATAATGTTCTTATGTAACATGTACAGTTAGATGTCAGTATTTGCAGAGGGGATGGAACAGGCAAGGGGCAAGAACCTGAAGCATTATTGTGGTCTTAAAATGATGGTTGCCAACAGACTGCTAATAAGGACTACAAAAAATGTCCAGGGACCCTGATGCAATCATCTCTGATCGTTTTTAATAAACAAAAATTATGCACAATAGCCACAGCCATGGACACCAACTTGATCGGGATCATTTGATTAAGAGGAAATTATCAAACAAGAGATCACAACATGGCGTTACATTGCTGCTGTCGGGAACAAACATCTTTTCCCCATTTTCTATGATTTTCATTTTTTTTTCATAATGCAGTGCTATTGGTCACCTTCCATGTTGGAAAGTTGGGTTTAAGAAACTTTTAACCAAATCAAAGTACAAAACAAAGATTGTAGTCATGCCAGTATAGTATTTATTCATTCATAAGTGGGGCTTTTTTTTCTGCAAAGTACCAATTTTGAAGATAAGATTTTTACGACCGACAGCAGCTACATGTTGGAAGTTTGGAAGTAACTTTTAAGTCCAACTGCCATGTTATAGCTCCATGATAGCTTGGTAATATTACTATTTAAACTTTTAAAAAATCCTGAAAGTTAGGTTACATCAAAAAGATTATTCTAATGATCAAAACTTCCATAATTTTTGTTCGCCACAGACCTTATTTCAAGCAGTGATTGGAGAACAAAGTGAAATATCCCATTGACTTTTAGTCGAGGGAAACGGCGTGATGTGAACTTCCATGTTGGCCCACAAAAATATCTGAAAAAATATTTCTGCACCACTCTATAGCCTGACATCAGCTTTCTAATTCTGCTGATTACATGTAGGCTTTAAAATTGCTGAAAGCAGAGCTCATTCACAAGGATTTACAAAATGATTGAGTGGTAAGGTTAGTTTATCACAGTTTGTTTTTTGCATCAATAATAAAAAAAACTCTTTGACAAACCTACAAGCCTATTGGAGAGGGAATCAAAACTTTGGTAACTTACAGGATGGTTTACAAAATATGTCATCCTTGTACCACTCTGTTTTATGATTGCCTGTAATTACTAGATGTAACTGTCTGTGGACTTACTATATAGATGCAAAGTTTAAATTTAAAAAACATATCTTGAGGCCCCGTGGAGCACAAGGCCCCAAATAATTGCCCACCTCTGCCTAATGCTAAAACTGCCCATGCGTCAGAGTGTTGTTTATGTATATGTGTGTGTCTATGGTGGTACTGTTTATGTTTCAGACACCTCCATCCTCAAGCGTCTTCCTTACTTTCTTGCAGTCTTCCAATGACACAGAGCAAATTGAGCAGCTGCTCTCATAGGGCCAAAAAGAGCCAAAGCCATCCTGAGCAGGAGAGGGGCAATGACAACAAAGTAATAAAACTCTCTCCTTTTGTTTTTCCTTTCTACGTATCTGTGGTCTCCCTGACCTTCCTCGCTCACCCGCCCTGTTCTCCCACCTCCCCCCGCGTGCTGGTCTCCTCCTCTCTCTCCTCATCTTTCTCTCTCCCTCTCTGTCTGCAGGTAACTCACCATCTGCCTCTCTCTATTCCTCTAGTTGATGTGGTTGATGTACTGTGTTGATGCTGTCCTCTGACGTGTGTTTTTTTAGTGGTGTTGTTTTGTTTCTGCCCCCTCCCTCCTTCCCCCTTCCTCCTCCGCACCTTTCCTCCCCCCTTCCTCCTTCCTCTGCGCAGGTCCAAGTGGCACCAATATCATAATAGGGTCCATCGCAGGTGCTATTCTCCTGGCAGCTATAGTCCTAGGGGGCACAGGATGGGGATTTAAGTAAGAGTTCTGGCATGCCTTTGTGTACCTGTCTGCTTCTACCTTAAGGAAACCCCGCCCCTTCCACTCACACCCGTCTGATATAGGTGCCTGGGTGCAACTCATTAGGGAAAAATTGAGTCTTATTTGAGCCTGAACATGAGAATTTCTTTAGCCATATTTCCACAAAATATGACATCAGTAGTTTTGTTTTTGATCCAAACACAAAGCAACTCTAAGCTCTCTCCTGCACCCTTTTTGCTAAGGATGTGCATTTGAAGAAAAAATATTCAAAAGACACCTAAAAAAGCTGGGATGTACATTTAGTAAGTTAGCTCAATGCTAACACATAATGAAAATTCTCATTAATGAGCTAAAAGATCTAGCTTTCCTTTGTGCTAATCCTTCCCTAAGAGATGATCTATTAACCATGATAACACTTAGTCAAATGGGTCATTTAAGTGAGCTTGTTTAAAAGGTAATGGTTCCTAAGTTATGAAAATCAAAGTTAGTTTCATAGCACCTTATTTGTGTCACTGAGCAGTTCATCTTTTATTGTACATATAAAACACCTTAGAGATGCACTACAGCCATTGTCTGTCGTAGTGTTAACTAAAGATTCAACAATGCTTGATAAAATATTGTTTGGTACGATGTTCAAGGTTCTTGCTAAAGTCGCCAGGATGACCTTGATAAACCTAAATGGGCTTTGACTGTTATTATTATTATGATGAGTTCAATGACAGTGGTCTGTTTTTTAAGTTTATTTTATCATGTTTCTAACTTTTGCTAAGCAGATGTGTGGTTTGAGAAATTGAGTAGAGCTGGTTTGGGAAAGGCCGGTGTCATATCTTTTAATGGTGCTTATCGGCCTTAAAAACTAAGTAATCATTTAATTTATTCGATTTAATCATGACCACAACCACCCTTCTTTAGAATTTTTACCACTGGTGCTCTTTTAGCCTGCATTATTCTGTTTGTCCCTAAGTGCCCTCGTTGAAGTGCCTCTTATGCATTGCCCTGCCTTTGAAAGCTTGCTTTTGTTCACTCCTTATACTCTGAACTAAAAGGACTGCTTTTATTGTAGTCACAGATCAGTTCATGAAAATGATAAGGGCTAATAAAAGACACCCTTTTGATTGAGAAGGATACATTTTGCTGTAGCATTTAGCATTTAGTCAGTCTTTTTAGGACCAGAGGTAAGTGTCTGTGCATGTGTGCATGAGCTGTAAGCAGGAAGTGTTCTCTTCCCACCAGATCTCAGGTTTAGAGGTCAGGGGTAATAGTTTCTGAAGTTTTCTCGATGAAGCTTAGAGGGTCTGCGTCATGGCTACTGTAGACCTGCTGCATGTGATCAATACAGTCTGGCAAGAAAGATTTTGTAGAGGACTGCTTGGTGAATAATGGATGAAAAAATGGACTGAGTCATTGTTTGATTGCTCTAAAATCCAACAGTGCAGTCAGTCCAACATGACATATCAGATCTAAATATTGACTCAAATTTGAGGTTTTAATTTCATGTTATGTTTAAACAAGGTTCAAGAAGATCTGATTGTAGCTCACCTTTAGAGTGTAAATTTGTCTTTTTAAAACCACACGGAAAATGTAATGCAAGACGATCTGCTTCGCATGATGCTTCTGAAACACTCTTGTCTCTTTACTCTTTGTTTTTCCCTTTGGAAATTTGTAACACTATCTTTTCTCTTAATGTGTGCTCATGGGATGCAGGAACATCCGAAGAGGAAGGTAAAACTCTGCAGTTCTTTAACCATTAGATTTACTGATGTTATAGCGACCACTCAGAACATCCCATGCCATCCCAAGTCTCCTCAGCATGTCTGCTAACTCCTTTCCCCACCATCGGAAAAATTATCCTACAGTTCATCCCTGCAGAGCAGCGTTCACACTACATGAATGCTTCATCTTATTGAAGCTGTCACTGAAAAGTATTTCTCTATCCCAGTGCTATTCAGTTCATTGTACCAAAAAGGTTGGGAATTTTGAAAAGAAATGTACTGCTCAAAAAAGTTTGGAAATGTTATTTTGGTCAATTATTTCTCTCTTTTAATATCACCAATTGGTGGGGTATTTTATTGTTGCTGGAAAGCCTGATTAGTCACCTTTACAACAAGGAACAACTTTTAAGGATTGTGCATCAGTGGGATGAGTAGCACAGTTAAATGTGTGGGTGGCGCTCGAAAAAAATGTGTTAATGTTTCCTGCAACTGGAGCTGCTGTCCGGTACACAGAGTGGCAGCGTTACTTGGTGTCAAGGCCTGGTACTATTTCCAAACTTGGTTGTAAAGGTGACTAATCAGACTTTCACATGATATACATTTCAACACCAATTGGTGTGCACTTTTTTTTGATGAGTATAGTTGTTAAAGCACTATAATAGTATTAAGTGGGCCAATGCTGAGAATGCCATAACAGATGTCAAAAAAGCTTGGGCAGAATAATTGTTTTCCAGATTTCACATAAGGGTCATAAAGTAGAATGTGATGACTTTGTAAAATAGTGAGCTGCAGCCCCTCTGCATCAAAACAGTCCTACTTTAAGCCTCATTAAACTGTATATTTTAAAATTATATTGAAAAACACACACTGCAATTCATATTAAATACCTTCCATCAGCAAAAAAATATAAAGATATAAATTTTGGTCCAATTCGTCCTGCTCTAGTATGAAGCAGAACCGCTTCTTCCATTTCACCCTGCTTCAGTATCCTCTCTGGTTACCCTGTTTTTTTTTTTGTTGTTGTTGTTTTTAAGTTAACCACATCTGTCTCTACTTTTTTCCAGATCTGGCGGAGGATAAGATGTCTGTCTCTCTTTCTGTTTCTGTGTCCTGTCTACTCCTGTCTTCCTCCTTGCACTGTGTCGTTTTCACATCGGAGAAGAGGAGAACAAAAAAAAAAGTCTTCCACTCCTACCCCACGATCCCTCCAGACCTCTTCTGATCGACATACTTTCCACACTGCCCCTCTTTGTCCATCCTCCCTGTCTTGTGGAGCTCCTCACCATACCAGCCCAGTCCTACTTGTGTGGCTGCTGCCAGCGGGCCACTGAAGATTGTGCCCGGGCCACACTGAGAGAGAGCAGGTGGCTCTCTGTCAGAGGCACTGGGATCTGCCACTGTTACGGTGGCTCTGAGAATGTGCTTCTGTGTCTGTTTACGTCCTTTTCACACAACTTGGACAGTCTGATGAAGAACATATCAACGGTGGACCAATTTAGTATGAGACTTGTCTTTTCAATGCCTGCCTGCCTGCACGCAAACAAATCTGGCCACCAACTAAGTCCTGAATGTTGGACTAGCACACAGACTGGTCTTCTAATTTAAGACTGTAATCAAAAAGGAGTCAAATGGTTCCTTTTTTAAGGATATGGACCTAAGGTACTGTTCCTTCAAGGCCAGGCCTTGACTAGAGCGGACATTTATCTGTTTTAATTCACCACTGAATGAAACCATACATTGGATTGTTAGCATGTTTTACAAAGTCAGAGTTAGGGGAGATAAAGAATAAGAAATGACAGCTAAATGACGGCTATAATCCAGCCAAATGTTAGCCGTAGCCCAGACTGATAACTAAGTGTATGTTCATCATTAGTCGTACTTTCATCTTGAGGCGTCCCACCTGGCCCACTTCTTGTCCCACTCAAGTCTTCAGGTACAACAAAAAAGGAAGCAAGGCAAATTGGTTTTGGGATCATTTTAAACCACTGAACTTTAAAGCAGCAGAGACCGTAACTTAGTGTTTTCAACCGCAGACTGACAAACATACATTCCACAATCTGTGTCTGTGTGCGCGCTCACTTCTTTCAGGCCCAAAAGTTTGTATGCTTTGGAGGTTAAATCTGTGTGTCTGTCACGAGTGAATGTACAAGTGTAAGAGATTTTTACAGGAAGAAAGAATGTATGTGTGTTTACATTAGTGTTAGGGGCAGTCGGGTTTGTGTACACCTTAACACTCTTCCTATCACACGTAGATAGGCCGGTTTTTACCTCTAGATTATCGACTCTTTCTACAAACTGTTGTGCGCTGTGGCCATGGCACAATAACTGCAGCGTATGTATAAATGAGTCAACAGTTTTTATGTCATAAAAAATGAGCACTAGCCAACTGTATGCACACCTATTTGTAAATATGTGCAAGATTCACTGAATGTTAAGTGCACTGTATGAAGATTTATTTAAAAGCTATGTTAAAATAATGAGTTTTATCTGTTTCAGCCGCCAGTCCTTTGACACAGCCTGCATCTGTACTCAGCGCTCTCCATGCATCTTTAAATGTGGCGTAGCTGCTATGCCAGCTGCCCGGCATCCGTCTTATCATTCCAGCTATCACTGAAATCTTTTTGTACATTTGTTGATAGCCCTGAGCACTGGGTGAACGCCTCAGTCCCCGAGGCTCTGTGATGACCCCTCCCCACCCCTAACCCCCTCTGTAAATGAGATTAAAGAGATCTGATCTGGGGTCCAGGAGGCAGCTTGTCTGAAACTGTATGCGAGTCTGAGGTCAGTTTGGTTGAGCTTTGCACTAAGGCAGATGCACTATTGTTATTATTACAAGATGTACAGAGTTGGTATAAAATACAATCTGTTTGATTTTCAGTTCAAGGTGAAAAAAAGAGAAAATAAGATGCATCCTATCCCATATTTTTAGACACTATCTTTTAAACCGAGAGAAAAAGAAAGAAAAGAGCTGAGACTTGCAGATGAATTGAAATGGATGGAAAATAAAATATTAAAAGATGAAACCACAACACACACTGTCACATGTTGCTCACTTCCTGTTTGGGTATCTGTTTTTCATGTTTTTTAATAGACCAAGATTCTAAGATTGCTTTATTTTCTGCATCTGAATGGCCTTTTAATAATGACATCCTTAATTTGGTCAGAGTGAGTATGGAAGTTACTAACAAATCTATAAAACCACAAATCCATATTATTATTATCCTTGGCTTAGTGGCAGTAGTGGCTCAGTGGAGGTACTAAAGACTTACAAAACAGCCAGTGATTATTTACGTCCAAGAAATAACCTAGCCACTTTCAGCGCTCAAATCTTTAAAGTGCAGAATTAGCAAGAGTTGAACTTCATTTTTTTCTGAATCACATCTTGAAATTGCTCGCGCTGTTAAAAAATTAAGTTAAAACATTTAAAGTCTGCCATTTTACAGGTTCAACCCTTCAACATCAGGGGTGTAAGAAAATACTGAGTCATCAGTATATTGCTATATTTGCTGTAATACTATGAGGTATGGCCGTTAAATCATGAGACTGCTTATGAGGATAAAACCACTTGGTTAACAGTGACACTGATTGTTATTCTATGTGAGTCAAAAGAGAAACCAGGTTCAATCTCATGTCTCACAAAACAAAAAAAACCCACTATCATAAAACCGACATCAGGATATGAGCGCATGATTATTTAACTTTCACACAGTATATTGGTCAGTCGTATTTGGTCACAGGCACAACAATCACATATGTAAAACATGTCAAAATTGCTTTTGTCCAAGTTTTGAGTTTGTGTAATAGGTTTTCTTGCCAAATATTATTTGACATTTGCCGGAGCGTTGACAACCAAGAAATTAAACAAAACACACAATCTAACAAACACACAAAAACGAACAAAAATGCCCATTGCACTGTGAATGTAAATAAAGGAACCTCAAAGCAAAAGGCAGTTACTTCAAACTGACTTTTATTGTCCTTCAACATCACTCTCCTTTCTCTGAACACACAACCTTGCTCATCTCCTTACAGACTGCATTCACTACCTCTTCTGTACCCCCCAAGGCATCCACGGCCTGAATAATTGGATCACAAATATCGGCCACATTCTGAGGAGGGGTCATGAAGACTTCATTCTTAAAATAGCAAAAGAGACAAAAATCGCATGAGTGAGTTCAGGAGACCTAGGTGGCCATTCAGTTTCATCATGAAGCGCAATGTGATTTTGACTCCCTGCGTTGAACTCACACTAGCACCAGTGAACCACCAAAGCCTCCTAAAAACACCCTGTCTCTGTCTGAAAGAATGGCTTCAGACGTTGTGAAGATCTGATCACTGATCATCTTCAGGTACTTGTCGCCAATGAATAGCCAACGTACCATATCAAAGTAAACGATAATGCTGTCATGCCTTGACATTTGTTTATAGATATTTGACCTGTTTTTTATCCAATTTTGAGTGATTTGGGATTTTGGTTTGTGCAAAAAAAAAAAAAAAAAAAAACTTAGATAAACTTAATTTTGAAAAATTTCGCAGTCATCTGTGAATCACCAATGAGTCAAATGAAAGTAAAATGATTATCAATTTTGTTATAACTTTTTGGACTGTGAGATATTTGAGATTGAATCTGAGTTATCTTTGTTTCAACTCGCACTGTTTCTTAAAGGATTAACTTGAAATTGTGTGTGAAATTAAACAAAACAGCAGCTCAATCTTTTCCTACATAAACCGAGGTGTATGGGAAACTCTGCAGGTCAGGTGTGTTTCAATGGCACCTCAGATTTTTTAGAAGTTAGAGAGGACGTCCCAGATGAACATCCTGGGAACCAATGTACATCAAAAACTTCTGACAACATTCAACAAATTATTCAAAATGACTGACAACTCAGTTTCAGATTGATAAAGAGACAGTTCAGCATGAACATTTGATCATAACCAAAGTGTGTGCCAGCTATTTCAGGAATTAAAAAAAAAACTTTTATAAAAATAATCTACTGTATCTCTTCTTCGATGATCTGGTCAGCATTTCATTGCTGTCAGGCACAAATCTCATTTCTCCAAATTGCTGCTTTTCAGAAAATAATAAAAAAAAAACCTCTACCACTGTATGAATAAATATTATATTCCTTATTATAAATAGTTTTTTGTACTTACAGTTGGTCGTGAATTTATAAAACCTACTCATCAACATGGAGGGTGACTATAAGCGGTGTTTTTTCATCTACAAAAAAAAAAAAAAAAAGGAAAAATGAAGATGAAAGGTTTTGGCCTAATGCCTCAGATTTATAGTACATATTAGGGACAGGTTTATCGATATCAAGTATTGATACTTTCAAGTACTCTTTTGACAATGATTACTCTCCTAAAATATCGATATCAAAGAAGAACTGTGAGAAAATGTTTTATCTGTTAAAAATCTATGAAATGTTTTCCATCTTTCTCTCTTTGTTCATGCCAAGACAGCATCGACCAATCAGATGCATCAAAGAGTGCTCAGTTGCAACTGCAATCATACACACAGAAATATAACAGTTTTGTAGCAAAGTAATGCAGGACTGACAAAAATAAGCACAATTTTATGTTTTGCTAAAAGTCATGTTTTAAAGTAGAACTTGTGTTTACTTTTGAAAGATCAGTGAAACAAAGGCATACATTAGAAGAGCTTTTTCATTTGTATTTATATTTATGGATTACATATCAAGTCTTCCAAGAAACATGCCACTTAAGTCTTTAATGGTGGAATATCTGTTAGTTATTTTTTGGCCAAAGACTAAAAACTAAACCCACTTTAAGATCTGATGGTCCAGAGACATTTTTCTCTGTGTGTTTTTGGTCAGTGAAAAACATCAAACATTCATGAACATTATGTCTGCATTGCAGGAGATAATTGGTATCGGTATCAATATCGGTATCAGAAAAAATACAGCAAAACTTGACAAAGTCTGGTATCACCCGTCACTAGCTCATATAGAAGCATTATCATTTCATTCAGCTTCATTATCAATGGCTATAACCCCTCCAGCATGTGAAAGGTTTGTGTTGAAAAAAGAAAAATATTACTCCACAGTAACATAAAAAATTACTTTTATTGTAATCAGTTAATTAAAACAACAACCTTGAGTGTAAGAAAAGCTACATGTCACCTTCCTCACACATCGAGGCATTCAGCTTTCATTAAATAAAACCTGTAGAAAAAGTCAGAAATAACTACAGCCATATAGTCCAACGTCTTCCTATAAAAATACTAGTTTTAAAGGGCTGATGACAGCCAAGACAGAATATGTCAATCTCTGATCTTGATCAACATGATGGTTCAGATGACTTGGTCCTCTTCCTCTCCAGCTGTACACAGATGTGCACAGGTTTTACTTTTTCTCCTTAATGCTTTCAGGAAAGTTGGTGTCTGTCTGATCTGTTTGTTGTCAGGAGGTGAGAAAGAACGGATGTCACTCTGCCACTTCTCCAGTGTCCCACTTAGTTCTGGGTTCTTGCCACCACTCAGCCAGGAAGGACTCCTCATAGTCCCCCATTCCCTCAAACTCTTCATCAGGGTGCTCAGAGCGTGAGGGGGACAAATCTTCTGGACTCACCACGTCCTGAGGTAGACACAAAAACACTCACAGTCAACTACTTTACTATCACACTTCCACTCTTTCGGGAAAAATAAGTCCATAAATCTGTCACTCCCTGCTCCCTATAATTCAGCCTAAACTCTCTCAGTCCTCCTCCTCCTCCTCTCAGGTCCAGGCAGCGTGTGGAGGTGGGAGGGGCTGACCTGAGTTAAATGGATGTGGCACAGTCTCAGTGGCCAACACCTCCCAGCCACATACCACACGCTGCTGGCTGAAAACACAGCAGCCCCCTCCTGCTCTCTCTTCCTCTTTGCCTTCACCCCCCTTTTCCTCTCTCCCTTTCATCTTCCCAGACTGTTTACCTCTCTACCCCTTTTTCCATAATCTCGACAGCTCAGTCTTAGAAAACTACTCCAAATTACAGTTTATGGGCTTTAAAATATGTGTAAAAAAATAAAGTATGAAGAGGCAAGCACATCAGCTGATTTCACTGTTCCTGTCTAGCCAAGTTAGTGTCACATCAGAACATTTTCCCCTCTTCATACCCTTAGGGTTGTCTGGTCATGCAGGCAGTTTGAGTTTTATCTTTTGAGGTTTTGAGATGTTTGTCTCTGAAATGTCTGCCGCAGCCACAGCTCAATGGAGGATGATGGAATTTTGTTTACGTTTCTGCAGCGCATCTCAAAAGAGAATTTTCAAAAGCTTTGTCAGATAAAAACAGCAAAGCTAGATAGCATTTCTAAAAATAAGTTAAAAAAAGCCTGTAATTTGGATAAAATGGTCCTATATTGTGACCAGAATATGTGTGTGTGTATGGCTGAGTGGTTGTCTCTAACTCAGAGGGTTGGGGGTTTGAACCCTGCTCCTGTGTCCTTTGGGTTTAGTTAACACTAATGGACACTTTCCATAGCAATGTCCACCATTGGTCGAGTTAGGTGAATGGGTAAGTGTGACCGGTGAGGTAAAAACTGCATTGAGTAGTCAAAGCACTAAAAATGCACTGTACATGTTTAACGTCATTTATTCAAAGTTTCAGACTTAAACCATTTATAAACTGAAGGTGCTCCAGGAGCACAAACCTCCGCCAAGGCATTTCTGAAATTGTCAAGCAAGTTATTGTCAAAAATGTGGAAAACCGCCTTTCCTCACACTGTTAACAAATCCTTAAAAAAAAATTCTGGATCCACGTCCTGATTTGGATCACCACCAAAGTCGAATCACATGTCCTTTGTTCCATGACCAACATTTCCTGAAAATGTCATTAAAATCCATCAAGAACTTAAGTTATTAGTGAAAATGTGGAAAACTGCCCTGTCTCACAAGGTTAACAAATCTTTGAAAAAACCTGATCCACATCTGGATTTTGATCACCAGCAAAAGCTAATTGATTTGTTCTTGGTCCATTTCTTATCCATCCTGAAAATGTCATCAAATGTCGCTCATGACTGTGTGAATTATTCTGTTGACAAACAGATTAGCAATAACGGGCAAAAACAACACCTATTTGGCCGAGCTAAGTATCCTGCTCAGGTTCTTTTTACATAGTTCTGCTACATAAAAATATATATACACACATATATATTATTTATATTTATTTATTAACTTGCCGAAACATTTTTTATCAGTCAACCCATCTGCTCTGCTTAGAAAAAGTTACGGGTTCTACACTAAGCAAAATAAGCTGAAATAAAACAGAAAAGAAATATTCAGTGCTTCACATTGCATTTGTTTCTCTAAACAAAGTGCCACAAAGCCCATTAAATGTGTGCCGTTGTCGCCAATCAAACACAAACTTTGCCTTAAAATATAGCAAAAGAAAAGATGCATTTTGGGGACATTTTTCTAAAGAGTGTCTTTTTCTTCCTTCTGATGACAAAAAACATTTGCTCAGCATTTGATTCTTGATGAAATAAATGATTAGCTCAGTAGGATTTAAAGTGGACTTTGTCTTTCTGTATCCTAAAAACAATGCTAATTCTCCAAAACCTCTGCCTTTCGTCACATCATTAGGGACATACCTCATCTTCTGTTTGTAGGTAGTTCAGTGCAAACTCCAGCATCTCTTTCTGCTTGGTCGTCTCATTAAAATACCTCAGTGCCTCCTGGAAAACAAAAGTGACATCAACTGATCAGGAACTGCAGAGTTTAGACGCGTTTCTAAGCGTTTTTTAGTCTGGTGCTCTTTTGTTTAGGTCATTTACCATGGAGCTCAGTTTTAAGCCTTTAAGTGCAGCAGCATCATGTTTATTTTTTATTTTAAGATCAGGGCAACTTCAGATGGCAACAATGTTTATGGTGCAGGGCAGGAACAAGCAGAGCTGGTACAGCCACTGCTGGTTTTTCTTTACGAGAGCAGTCGGGTCTCTAATCACCACTCTGAGATTGTGTTAATGTTCACGCCAAAACCGCTCTGTGCAGCAATTTTCCCGACTGGGCTCAGTGTGAACTTTGCAGACTCTCTCTGCCGCCTCTAAATAACAACATCCAGCAAAGTCTCTGTTTGACTTACAGGTCGGGGCAGGAAGTCGTTCTCTTTGAGTCCCCACTGCTCTCTGTAGAAGCGATAGTAGACAACGTTCTGTTGCATCACCTGGTCTGTGCTGTCAAACAGCATGTAACTGGCTGCACATGGAGCAGCGTTCTTCACGTCGTTTACTGAGGAGGATTACAAATGAATACATGTTGAACTGTTATGCAGACTGCTGTCAAAGAAAAAGAATTATCTGCTATGCTCTTACATTTATAATAGGAAAACTGGAGGTAGTGATACATGGTGGCTACAAACTTCTCCACAAAGAAGCCACCAACACTGGGTGTCAGATTCTCTTCACATTTCACCTTACATCTTAGGACATCAGTGTAGAGATCTAAAGGAAGACAAGAGAGCATGTTATGTTATCTGAAACTAAACTTAAAGCTAACGCCAGACAACGTTATGGTAACTGCTGACAGCACAAAGCACTCTTCATACACAACAGTTACAAATGATAACAAACTTGAACAGAAAAGTAAAAGACTGAAGATGTGGTGAAGTGGAGCTATGAAGCGTCTATCCCACTGAACAGTTTTCATTTGAGGATCCATCTAATGAGACATCCATACCTGTAATATTCAGGTATCTTTTGCCCAAAGCACACCTAAAATCAAGCCTATTACTCTAGGCATGTCATGTTTGTGATAATGGGAAATAGCCCCTTTGATGTGTGTTGCAAGATCTTAGAGAGCTGATTCCTTTTGAAGTATTTATCCAAAAAATTACTCATAAAGTCATTTGAAACTGGGTACTTTTCAAAAATTCAGCAAGCTACATTCGATCAAATTAGGTGTATCTAGAAAGAAAGTTATAACCATCACCGACTAGCTTTTTAAGTGCACAAAATGATGTTCCCTAGAGGGTTTTTAAGAGAAAACTAAAGCACCTAAATAGAGATATCTGTCGTTATAACATGACTGTAAAAAATTCCCTAAACTTGCTTCAAGGCACACCAGTGTGCCCTGCTACTGATCTACAGCATACCTTACCAAAAAGCAGCTTCCAAGTTTTTTAACATCCCTTCAAAGACATCGAGACAGTATTTAAATCAAATATCAATCACATATTGATAAAAACTTCCGAGTCTTATCTCAGATATATTTTGCTTGTGCTGAAAGCAGGCCTTGACCCTGCCTCCACGTGTGTCCTTTAATCTGCATTATAGTTTCTGACCTCAGACTTAAGTACACTGCTGCCTATTTTGAAGTCTGATGATTTTCTAGGGCCAACCAAAACTCTGTACAACCATAACATGAAACTGTAAGTATCTACCAGCTCCTCTGTCCATTTCCAGAGACAAAGTTCAGTGTGAATGCTCAGTTTTGCTGCCATTTTCCTTCACATGCTTTCTTTTTTTCAAATGTTTTGTGACCCTGAAGCTGTCTCCTGGTACCTTTCATGCATTTGAAAGTATGGCTTAATGTTTAATGTTCAAGTGGTAGAGTGGGATATTAAATGAGAGGTCCCCACTTAATTTAACACTCGTCAAACTGTAACCATGATTCTGGAGACAGACAGTATGATAAATAAGAAAAGAGAAAATCTGCAAGTCAGATCTCCTGGTTGTCTTTTGGTTGTTCTGGGACTTGACAGTTGTAATTTAGCATTTTATGATCACTCAAAGTAATTTCAATTATGCTAATGTTTTTTATTTATTGTAAATCCCCCCTCACTGCCCGCCTGCATTACCTTTGCAGACCACCCGGCCCTTTGCACGACGAGGCTGTTAACACGACTCCGTTTCCACCAGAAACACAAAGGATTTTCCTTTGCGTCTTCAAAAACAATCTGCGTTCAGACGGAGACTCGAGAAAGACTGAAAACGCTGTAGTGTGCATGCCAGTCCAGTAGATGGCGATGTAGGCTTGCAGAGAAACAGTGCAGTTACAACACACTTATGAAGAAGAAAAATTTTCTACAAACAACAATGGCGAGTGGACGCACAAAGACGCAGGAGTCTCTTGTCTGTACAACAAGTCTGTCGGGACAACAAATCTCGAGCACAGGAAGCAGCACACATGTTACTCGGGAGACGGCCGAAGCTGTTGTTGTTCCTGGTATGCGCACGCAGCCTTCATGTGAAAGAGTACTGCGCATGCGGTGATCGTGTTTACATGCGACCGGGTGGCGGAGCGTTTTGAAAACTCTCCACCTTGGACCCTGGTTTCAAAAGTTTGTGAATTCAAGCACTCCGGGCACTGGTCTCATGTAAACGGGAGACTAAAACGCAATGAAAACTCCTGGATTCGGCCAAAAACGGAGTCGTGTAAACACCAAAAAGAAAGCCCATGTAGAAGTGCCAAAAGCTGTAGTTCCTCAAAGTGATGTTTTATATCCTGAATAAACAGTCTGATTAAAAAAAAACAGCCACAGTGTAACTATATAATACACGGATGTGATTTCAATGTTCAGGAGATGATTTTTATTATAGCGTGCCTGTTTTTATTTAGTTGAGATTTCTAATTTTAGAAATAAAGGACATGATTGACATGGATACAATCCCACCTCACTATGGCCTTTTCCTGTGGGAGTAGGTTGATCTAAAGTTTGGTTGAGACAGCGTACATGACAACAAATCCACATGGTCCTTTAATAATCAAGCGGCTGATGTCACATAGCTTTATGCAGTTCTCTTACAGTCTACGGCCATGACGTGGATCATGTAGTCAACTTATTTGACGCAGTATGACAGAAAAAAACACATGATCATGACCTGAGCTTTCTTTAAACTGTTCTCTGACTGCTCTCCTCTTACCTGCCAGTGTGGGATAGAAGTCTTTATACTCTAAGATCTCGTATGATCCCTCACAGCCTGCCAAACAGGAAGTGTAGACTTCAAAGTACTGCGTGATGGCCTGCTCCATGTTTCGGGCACTGCTGCTGAAGTCTCCGTTGTTGTACAGCGTCACACTTTTCAGGAAAACACTCTGCACAAAAAGGAGACGTTTTTGTGGTTATTCAATAGAGCCACGTTTATATTTGGATGTGTGTTGTTGATGTACAGACTTCATATGGCTGCTCCTCGTGGTCGATGAGGTATTCATCCACGTCAAACAGCGTCTTGTAGTAGTTCATGTTCTTGGTCAGGTGGGGGTCTGTGGGGTTCTTCTTCAGGAAGGTGTGGGCTGCTGCCACGGCCTTCTCCAGGTTGTTAAGCTGTAAATGAAGAGTTGCACACAGTAGTAGTTGTGAAATCACAGTTTGATAGGACAGAGGGCTGTTTCCATGGCATGGTATTAGAGCTTCTGAGAACAGCAGCTCTTGTCATCACTGTTATTCTTCCTGCTCCAACAACCACCACCAGATGTAGAGAACTGAAATGATGTTGAGTCTGTCATTTAAAAACTACTGCACAGTAGCGATGAGATTACCAAACACCTCTCACAGAGGAGATCCACCTTCATTGATGATAATATAGTTAATTCATGGCAGAGGTGCACTGTATTATATTAGCATATTACCAGTACGGGTAGATAAAAGCTTTCAGAGTTAATAACTAATATCAAACTAAAATTGTGAATATTTTTGCCCCTATGTACAAACAATATATTGGCCACACACATCAGCAAAAAAACCAACCTCAGCTGAACATAATCATTTTATCCTTGTACCTAAAACTTTTAACACTGATGTTTTCAGTCTGAACTACAACTTATGTAATTCTTGGTGCTCAAGAACAATGTGTTTTTACATTGTTTAAAAGGCTGATTATACTTTGCATATAATGTCTGTTTGTATGTGTAATTTAAAGCAGAACATGTGGCCGTTTCATCAGTTACCATGTCGCCAGGCAACTTTCAGATGACTGTGTTCCTAAATGTCGTTGTTAATCAGCTGGTGTAAGCAGAGTGAGTCCTCATGAATATCTTTTTATTGGGATTACGATGTACATGTGATTGTTTCTGTTGCAGCCTCCCACCCCAATATAGTGACTGTATTTTATTACACAAAACTGGGCCATGACACGAAAAAAGGTTGGGGACCACAGATAAGGAATAGATTAAGTTTTCCATTACTTAATAACTATATAAAAAAAATACTTTTATCATTAATTCGAGAATTACGTGTTATTCTTCTAGTTGTATGTCTGTTTTTGAAACAGTCAGATATCATACATCCATCTCTGCAGAGTTTCTCAAAACAAGCATGTCATTCAAAAAAGTAAATAAATATGAAATAACATTCTAAAATAAGGACCACTAAAATGTTGATATAGCCATGTTGATGTTTTTAATTATACAATTCATCTTCAGTGTAGAAAACACCCCATTAGCCAAAAAATTATACCATAAATAATCAATGTATCAATGTAGTATCAGTGGGTTTCTGACATTTTGGCCCAGTAAACACTTACATGCTAAACTAATGCCTTCTAATAAGTGTTGTAAAGGGCCTATTTATTGTTTCAATAATATTAAATAAATGCTAAACAAAGTAAAAGACACATGAATATTGCTTTCTATGCAATCAAAAACAAGGAAAACAGTGTATTATTGTAAGTGAAAAGAAGTTTTGAGACACCTACGGCAAAATGTTGCCGGGACTATAATATTTTAGGGACCCCTGTCAGTCATGGGCCCCCCTTCACAGTCCCCCTGCACAAAACCAACTATATTAACCATCAGCTCACAGAATGCAGTTTTCATGTTAAAGCATGTAGCTTGAAGAGAATGTAGCACATAGTTTCAGACTCAGGTTTGGTTTTCTTTATGATAAAGGTCTTCTTATCGAGATATAACACCAGTGTATTGGATATCTGCAAAAATGCAATGTTGTGCATCCCTATTTATGTTCTAACGTCAAAGGTCAAACTCTGCAGGTCAGTCAAAGCAGATCTGATCCTCTGGTTGATTTTTAATGGAGGGATGGAGAGCAGCATCCACCAGTCTGGACAGAGGAGCAGAAACTACAGAGCAGAGGACTGTCTAAAGGTTTTAGACAGTCTTCTGATGAGGTGAGAGCCAGTTACACATTTAGCTTTTACATACGTCCCTGTGATGATGAGTGATCATGTATAAAACATACAATAACATGGAGGCTACCCGGGGGTCGTTGCAGACTTCAAGAGACCTAATGTGCCCTGTAAGCAGACCTCGTCTCTCAGAGAAGAATAAGGGGATTGTTTGAGGGGAACACTGGAGAGACGTGGCACATGCTCAAACCCCTGCTCTGTCGGCAGGAGGGGGCAACAAAGCAGCAACAGCACGTTTTGATTCCTACAAATTCCCTCACAGTGAGTCAAACTGAGGCAACCGGACAACAGGAGCCGATTGGAGACACTTTAGATGAGTGATGTGAGTCGTTACGCACGGATATGGCGATGCAAAGGTCACCTTAAAGCAGGAAAATAGATCCTGTGTGTCCTGAAGCATCACCTCTTAACACTACACCAGTTTGAGCACTTCAGAGATCCGGTCACAGATCATCAGCTGGCTCAAATGTGTTGTTTTTATGTGATTACTGCAGGAAAGTTCTGCTTTTATTTGGCACCGTGAACCTCTGTCCTCACCTGGTATTGCGCATACTGGATGTACCGATACGGCGTCCTCTTCTCGAAAGTTTCCAGTAAATCCCTGCGTGGATAAGCGACTTTAAACACTGGAAAATCCGCCTTACACTTTTTCAGACACGCAGCCCTCAGCAGAATGTGGCGCACGACGCGGAGGGTGCTGTCGGGGAAGAGGGTGTCGTTGGCCCGGCTCACGGTGCTGCAGTTCCGGCTGCAGAAAGCCTCACTGTCCCGCAGCAGCCGGTGGAGCCGCAGGCTGAGCTCCAGGAACCTGACGCTCTCTGCCCAGTTCTGCGCCGCGTACTGATCCAGCGCGTACCCGTACGCAGAGTCCAGAGGCATGATGTCCTTCTGAGGGAAACTTTTGAGGCTGTACTTCTCATACTGAGCCTCCACCAGCACCAGGAGCAGACAGGACAGGATCCACAAGCCTCTGAGGAGCACCATCACCTCCACCCGCTCCAGCAGGACGCTGCTCTTGTTTTGGATGCGTCAGGAAACCTCCTCTTTCTTCAGCAGGGGAAGCTCATGTCTGTCTGCACGTAGGCTCAGGAAGACGCGTCAAACTGGAGGAGGAACTCAGGAACGTCCGGTCAGGATTTTCAAAATAAAAGTACCGCATATTTTTGCATTACAGTCTGCAAAGATCACCTGCGATTTAAATCTGTTGTCTATGATTCAGGAGAGTTCTTCAGAATGAAACGGGCTTTTTATTTTTATTTTACACTTCATATGTAGAAGAGGATGAGGGCTGCTATTTTTTTTTTTCTTTTAGAACAATCTTACTTTTGCCTTTTGCTTGTATTTTTCATAAAATGAAAAAGCCATGACTGAATGTTCTACTTGCAAAAACTAAAATCGTTGAAGGAAAAAAGTCTGAATATTGACTTGATGCTTAAAATTCAAACTACAAATATTGTTATTTAGATCACTTAAGTCTGGACATTGAAGAAAAGTTTCAAAATTTCATAATTCTGAAAAAAAAAGAGCTGATTTGGTTAAGAAAAATAGTCAAAATAGAAGGAAAAACTGGCCTTTTCTCAGAAATCTGACTGATTTTGACATCTTTTCAGAATTATTATTTTTTTCGACAAGAAGAAATTCTTTGTTAAAGAACAAATTCTCAGAATTCTGATGAAAAAAACATAATACTGACTTGAACTTTTGGAGGGAAGATCAAATATTGAGACAAAAATCTAAATTCTGACTTTTTATTCATTGGAAAAGTAATTGTGTAGAAAAAAAGGGCACAGAGTTCTGAGAAGAGACAGATACTATGTGAAAAAAGTCAGAACTCCACCAAAAAGAGTCATATTTTTAAAGGGGTTGAAAATGAACACAGCTGATTTTTGGGGTTTAAAAAAGTATTTTACAATCAGGCTGCTGCCTAAAACTTATGACTTTTACCTTAAAATTCTAACTTCAATCTTAAAATACTGACTTTCTTAAAAAATTCTGTGGTAAATGTCTGAAAAAATAAAAAAAACTCTTAGATCCCAAACGTCACAAAAGAGCCGATTTTTTTTGTTATATTTCTTTAAAAAAAAAAAAACAGAATTTTTTGAAAACGTCATAGTTCTGTCTAAAGAGGGTCAGATAACCTTTTAAATAAATCAAAATGCTGATGTGAACCACAATAATCAGAGAAAAAGTGAGATTTCAGACTTTTTATCAACATTCTGTCGTTGATTAAGATACTTTAATCTTAGAATTCCGACTTTCCTCTTTAAAATGTGAAATAGTGTGGGGAAAAGTCTAAAGTTTGACTTAATTCTCAGAATTATGAGAACAATAAGACTGAGAATTCTGACTTAAATCACAGATTCTGAGTAAAAATCTGGAAAATCAGGAAAACAGACTTATGAGATCAAAGTCTGATCTCTGACAAAGAAAACAATTTTATTTTAACCAGGATGCTTTTACACAAGTCCAAATTATAAGGGGAAAATAATTCTGTGATCAAAGTCCAGATTATGACTTTAAAACAAATAAATATTTTAGAGGTCTTCTGATCAGTGAATGTCATACACCCCATCTTGTTTATAATATTTGTGTAATTTCCCCTCGTCTGTTGGTTTTTGTTTACCTGTTTATAGTTTATGCTTTGTTTGATAATCAGTGCGTAAATGAATTAAGCCATGGTCATATCAGAATCAACAATCATTTGAAGCACAGTGTGAAGTTTTGTCATCAGAGTTTTTCTTTCAGCTGAATATCCATGTAATAATAAAAGACATGAGAATGCATACACATCTTGCCAGCGCTTAAACTAACTGAACTCTTCTTCTGTTTTTTTTATTCTTTTAACTTTTGTCTGCTTACAGTCAATTTGACTTTTAATGTGACATAACTGTTTTATTGTGCTAATCCAGATTTTTGTTTATTTATCCATTTATTGAGGAAAGTAAGAGCTGACATGAATGTAAATCTGACACTTTACACGTTTTAAATATTCATCGCTAAATATTTATATCTATGCATTAAAGCCCATGATAAACAAGTAAAATATAAACTAACTAACTTATGAAGATAAGAGTTTTGAAATGCATTCATTCTTGGAGGCTGTAGGTCCTTGCAGTCCTGTGGGTAACGTTACACTCCATTGCACTGAAGACCGGAGCAGGAGTTTCCGGTTTGGATGGTGTTGACCTGCGCTGACTTCACTAAAACCTCACAGTCTGAGTTTGAGGCTCAGGAGAGAAAAACGGCCAAACTCACCTCAAGATTTTCCAGGTCATGACACCAAGTCCTGGAACACGTGTAACATATTTGCATGAATTCAGCTCCGTCATAATGTTACGCTTTTACTTCCTGCGTGTTCAGTGGATTCTGGGTTTAATTAAAGTATTTTGGGTGCTAAGTCAGGAGTTCTTCTATTTAGGCCTGATATCAAATATAAGACGCCCATACCACAACCTGACAGGCTGAGGCATGAGGTGAGGAGTCTTATGATATGACAGTAATCTGCGGGTCTGAGGATCTGCGACATTTCACTGCAGGCCCTCCTGTCCCTGATCCTGATGGTCTTTCAGGACCCAGACCCCAGATGATGGGACACACAGATGTGCCTGTTTGTAAAACCTTTTTGTGACGTAGACGTATTCACTCATGCAGTCTAACTCTCCCATATTTGACTCTGACAGGGAAGAATGACTGATGATTATGTGGAGCTACTTCATAATTTTCTCAGCTCATTTCATACGTGAGTAAAACCGGAGGGCCGGGTCTCTGACTGGGCTTTACACGTTTGCAGAATTCCATTAAAAGTGGGTGGAGGGCCCAGGGGCCACTCCTCCTCCAGCTGAGTACACGACCCCAACATGGGACAAGCGAGACACAGAGAGAAAGTACAAGCCGGAAGTGGAATCAATTTCATATACAAAATAAAACCATAATGTAAATGTATAGGTTCGTTTGGGGGGAAATGACATAAACAAGATGAATACGAACTGACTTACATTCTGGGGCTTTAAGGAAGGCAAAAAAGATTGAAGGCCCATTTTTAAATAAAGCCTTTCTTTTTATCCCTCTATGATAACAAACAAATATCAGCCACTAGCAATTTCATGCCAGACCATTTAGAATAAATACATACAAATTAAGTATTTCTTTAAGCTTTTGTTGGAGTAGGTAACTCTGATTTCCTCCCACAGACCAAATACTTCCTTGTAAGATTAACTGGTGATTTTAAATTGCCCTTACTCCCAGTGTGTTATTAAAAAATAAATAACATTTTGCATTAAGGAACAACCTGACTGTAATCACAAACTTTTTGAATATCTTGATTTTACCTCTTCACAGTGGGAAAAAAGACCAAATCACTGAAGAATGCTTCTTTTTTTCAATCACTGTACTTCAGTTCAAGCTAATTATTCACTGAATTAAACCCTCTCCAAATAAATGTTTGTTGTCATTATACTTATTACGGTTGCTGGAGTTACGAGGTCATGGGATTTTTTAAGGAATACTTGTGGGACCGGAGAAACTGTGTGTCAAGCTGACTTTTTTTTTTCTAATTTTATTTGCAAAATACTACATATTATCATGGAGTAAACTTAACAACTTAGCCATAAAAACATTTTTAATCACCAGTTTATTAACCATTGATTCCAACCAAAAGAAACCTTACTTAAGTATAAGATAACAAAATCAAATATATAAACAGAAATGTAAGAAATGAATACTCAGGATAAAACATATGAACATGGGCTGTACAGAAGTATTTATGGCATGTGCTGAACAGTATAGTTTGACATATGAAAAACTGTGGATATCAAAAACTGTGCTTGAAGCAACTGTCTGAGACTGTAATGTATGAAAAGCAGAAAAAGAAGATGCTGGTGATCGTACCCTGGAGTGTGAATGTAAGTTTGAGATGGTATGTGGATGTGAAGGCATGTGTTAATGATGTGTAATTTGAACTATGACTAGTTTTAAATGACGGTTCAGAAATGACCCTAAGGCAAGAAGAGTACACTGGTCGTAAACAGCATCCATGAAAAAGGTTAGGAAAGGGAATTTTTCACTTTTTCCAAAATTGGGGTCAATTTGAGATAATGCATAAACTGTCAGGATAAAAAAAATATCATGTAGGTGGTTTCTGCCCCCGTTAAAAATTGTTTTGGGTCAATTTTGAACCTAAGGCATCTCAAGGGTTAAATGTGTTTGCAAATGTACCTGGTTGTTCATACTAAATTTTTATATCAGCACTGTGATTGGCTTGTGACCAGTCCAAGGTGTATGCACAGTGTACGCTGCCCACCCAATGACAGCAGGAGTGGGTACAAGTGGCATAGTTTATGGAAATCTGTGTTTTGCTTCACAAAAGTATCTTGCATTTGTTTGTAATTGTTTGAACGGATAGTAGTGGTATGAAATGATGTGGTCGTGATGTTGTCTGTTGTAGGAAATCAGAATAAAGCAAAACATGTGTTTTCTTTGTTTAATTCTTTGTAATTGAAGAAATTGTCTAATTGAAATTATCCCACATTTTAACTGCTTGGCCCAAAATAGGTGATTTTGTATTTGTGGTGCCTTTATTTTGTAAATCCTCAGCGGAAGTGCGTTATCTAACTTTGTCCGTCTTTACTGCTCTCCTCTGCTCCAGGCTCTGCTCCTCTCCCTTCACTCCAGCCTCGTCTCCCCGCTGGCAGAGGGGTCTCTGCTCGGTGACCTCCCTCAGTTGTCCTCGTCCCTCCAGGATGGGCCTGAGGTTCTGTTCCGTGTTCTTGTTCCTCCATGCAGTCTCTGTCCACAGCAACAGCATCCCGGAGCCCTTTGTGGACGTTGTTGTTGACCGGTATGATATACCCAGAGTTTGTCCGAGAGAAGTCCAAACTGAAGACTTTATCCGGTATCACTTTAATGGGTCACTCCACGCAAACGGGAAGAAGTTTGACTCCAGGTAAAGTAATGGACTGTTGGTTAACTTTGTCCTTTCTCTACAGGAGTGTTCGCTTTTGTTCAGGACTGAGCTAACAGCGGAACATTTCTTGTGCAAACCCTCAAGAAAATTGCATATATTGCAATAATTATACGTGTTTCTTGAAATGGAGCAGAAAATCATCCTGTGGTCAGCTTCAGTTCCCTGGTTACCTATAAATCCAAAACCAATAACAGCTATTACCTACATAATTTGTGTATTGATTTGGTTTTATCATTTGTTTTTGTAAAGAATTATAATTCTCACTAAAGAAGAGCATTAGAGTCAAGCACGAGTAAAAAAGTGAGGGGAGAAAGATTTATTAATTCATTCATTATTTTATTTATGTACTAATTCATTTATTTTTGTTTTTAATAACCACATCTCATTAAAACAAGGAGGATTATGGTCTAGCATAAGTGGAAAAATGAAAGCAGAATGTAATGTAAAAAATGCAAAAAATCAATGTCAAACAAAAACTCAAAATCTTAATATTTTAAGGTCCCATGCCCTGCAAAATCAGTTTTCTTTGCTCTGTTATTAGAAGTGGCTCGGGGAGCAGAGGAACATGGCACTTTTTACTAAACTCACTTCTCAGAGAAATGCGCCATTCCTTAAAAAAATGCCTCTTAAAACGCTCTGTTCTGCACTTCCTGGGTTTATGATGTCATAACTATACAGCCTCCACCTACATGTGTGTTTGGAAGTTTTCTATGCTATAGTAACCACACCTCCTGCCTTCATGGGACATCACTTAGGCAGCCAGTCAGCACAGATCCCGTAATTATAGCTGGAAATAATTAGAAAAAAATCCTCTTCCAAAGAACAAAGACTTAAATTATTTACAAAAAATTTAATTCATAAAGCACACTCTTTCAGGGGATGAAAACATTATCAACGTTGGTCTGTTGGATCAGGTAAAATCCACCATAAATGGTCAAAACTAGAGATGCATGATGTTATTGGACCAATATCTGTATTGGCAGATATTTGCCTAAAAAGTTCATTATTGAATTGGCAGATATTAACATTTCCCTAAAATTTACAGCCAATATTTTGACCATATAAACTAGCTATAAACATCCCATAAATTAGCTGTAATATTGGCAAAATGTACAATTTACTATAATGGTTTCAAAAGTGTTTTGTTTTAAAGAAATGAAATGTTTTTCTTGTTTCCCATGGAACAGGTCAAATTTAAGACTTTGTGCTCTTGACAGAACATATTGATATCAGTATCTGCGACAATGAGTTGAGAAATATCGGCATATCAAATCACAGCAATAATCCAATATCCTGCATCCCTAGAAAGACCTATTTAGACACACAAATTCAGACACTATGTGCAGCAGGTATATTAGCAGAAATCTTCATCTCTGTTCATAACAGAAAACGATCTGCTGACACTGATATAATGCTGATATCGCTGCACACCCCTGTAAAAACAAAGTTGACTGTATTTTTAACGCTACATCATCACATATCCTTTCTCTTTGCAGTCATAATCGAGGAAGACCCTTCATCAGTCAGGTGGGTCTGGGCAGACTCATCACAGGAATGGACAGGGGTCTTCAGGGTATGTGCGTCAATGAACGCAGACGGATCACAATCCCCCCTCACCTCGCATATGGGAGTGTTGGAACAGGTAAACAAGAAATCACGACACAGAACAGAGCACCAGACTGGACTCATGATCTGTTCTGGTTTTATTTCAGCCTGTGATTTTATTTCCTGACAGGTGGAGTGATCCCTCCTGATGCCGTGTTGGTGTACGATGTTCTCCTGCTGGACTTGTGGAACAAAGAGGATAAAGTCCAGATTCGCACACTCAGCAAACCTGAAAACTGCAGCCGCTCAGCTGTGGCTTCAGATTTTGTACGTTATCACTACAACGGCACCCTGCTCTCCCGTGAGGCCTTTGACTCCAGGTGAGACGACAGAACGTAGGGGAGGGGTATGGCTTATGTATTTTACTATTTTTCACGAACTTTAATCTGTGTTTGATTTAGTCACTCGCGGAACAAGACCTACAACACCTACTTAGGACAGGGCGACCTCATCGCAGGCATGGAGGAGGCTCTGTTAGGCATGTGTGTCGGGGAGACGAGGGTCATCATCGTCCCACCGTTTCTGGCATATGGAGAGACTGGCGATGGTAATGTGACCACACAACTATTTAACTGCCAAACTTAAAGTGGCATCCTGCAATTAGTGCAACAATAAACAGAACTGAACGGTGAAGAAATAAAAGATGAGTTATTAAAGAGTGATTAAAAGTTTTTAGGTGTAGAAGAAGAACAAAATCTAAACAGTGAGCTGATATTACAAGATCCTCACAACCAACATGCAATAAAAGGTACTTTCAACTTTTGTATAAAATGAACTGGGTCATAATGATAAAATAATAAAAATTGATCCTAAGCCCCAATTATGATTTGATCCTTAGCTGAGAGTGTAGTTACTTGTCCATTTGTAAGGGCTGCTGATAGATATGTACATGATCTTTTTCCTTTTATCACTGTTCATTTAGGATGAGTGTGATCCTCTTTAGCTGAATGCCAGTGTTAGTTTTGAGTTATAGTTTTTTGCCTGAAATATCTTTAAGTTTTCATCATAATTTAGTCATCGAAATTGTTTTAATTTTAGTCCAGTTTTAGTTGATGAAATTTCACAGCATTTTAGTCGATGAAATCTACTGTAAATTTAGTCGACTAAACTATGAAGTGTAAAGGGTAAGGCATTTTTTTGTGTTTCCTTGAATTTCTGATGCCATGCCACTTGGATGAATTTATTTACGTTTCTCATTAACACCAACCAGTTTCATAAAACATGTCATTATTTTATCACCTCATTAGCACTGCTATGGTGTCAAAGCTGAGAAAAAACACACCAACAGGCCTTATAGTAACGTGAGCTTCGGTTGACTAACTGTTGCATAAATGTTAGGATGACTCGCCTGGAGATGCCGCTTCAAGCTTGTCATAATCACCACCACACAGTTTACAAACGTGAAATGCGTCCATAGGTCCACTCTCCTTTTTCTCCAAGGTGTCGGCCTTATTTTTGCAGCAGAACATGAGATGTGTGCATAGTACTGAGAGAGTAGCTCTGATTGGATCCTCCCACCACCACGAAGCCAAAGCAGTTATGATTGGATGTCCCTCTTAACTCATCCAACCTGTCCACACAGCCAAGGTAGCTGTGATTGGATATATTCTTAACTTGTCTCTAATTTCTACATGATGGAATTAGGTCTTTTTTGATCTAAGCCTCATTTCCACCAGAGGGTTCAGTTCGGTTCGTCTCAGTACGGCTCGCTTTTTTGTGACGTTTCCATAGCCTAAAACCGGGACAGGACCCCTTATAAGTGAACCGTACCGTCCTACTTTTTGGGACCCTTCTGTTGGGGTGCCAGGCATTCTGATCCGACCCCAGAAGTTGGAGCTAGAAACACTGCAGCCCATTGATTGGTCGAAGGAGATGTCACTTCCCGTGCGTTGGCGTAATAAAGAACAACACAGCCCCGCCATGTTTAAATCTCCACTCATCTTCGTGAAGATAACTCTCAAGGCTTTTTTGTTTGGAAATGGCATCAAGATCAAGCGTCCCATGGTCTACTGTGGAGGTGCAGACCTTCCTCAGTATTCTTGGTGAAGAGAATTGTTGCTCTTTGTTTACTGTGTCACATTTTCTACTTTGTTGTATTTAATAGCCAGGTACACTGTGCCGCGCTGCTATGACGTCATGCTATCGGCATCCAGCTTACACGCCACCTACCAAGTAGGGTACGGCTGGCAGTGGAAACGCAACCAGGATCAGGCTTTACCGATCCAGCCTGAGCCAAACCGTGCCGATCCATACCGGACCACTTGGTGGAAACGGGGCTTAAGTCTCTGTCAGAAATTTCCGTCTCGTTTTTATTTGTTGACTAAATTGTCAGTTAATTTTGTTTTAGTTTTTGTCCATGTGCACTTGTTTTTATGAGTTACTGTCTCGTTTTCGTCAGGGGAAAAAAGGTCATTGATGAAAACTATAATGAAAATAATTAGTCAACAAAATTAACACTGCTGAATGCCAGTATGCAGTATTTATCAATATTTTGTTTCAGTTTAGAAATAAAAAATATTTTCACAATACCAGAATCAAAAACTTTGATATTACTCCAGAGAAAGTGTAAAATAAATACACATAAGAAAAACAGATATTAAAAACTGTTTGATACAATGGCAGCAAAAAAGACACCCAATATTTTATTTATTTATTTTTTGTTTAAAATGATTAAAAACCTGAAGCCAAGCTCCACACTGGATGTTTGGAGCACAAACATCCATCCACAGCTCTGGCTTATGATGCTATGGCTTTATTTATACTCTTGGTTTGAATGTGTTAAGCAGTAAGTTGTGAAATAGAAAGTTCTGGACAAACCATGATAATTTTACTTACAGGTGAAATTATTATTTCTGTAACTGACCAAGAAAAACTTAAAACATGCTCCACAAGCTAGGAAGGTTTCTCCATAGCAAATGTGAACCAGGCTTTTGCTTTAAAAATCACAAACAGGTGTAACTGTACTGTGTTTATCTTTCTTGTTACCTGTTCTATCAAAGTGATCATACATTTCTGAAAAAACAAGGTAAACATGGCTCTCTATCATTTTCCTTTTAATTTTGGCAGAGATATGCTTGCAGTTCGTTGTTGAAAATGGAAAGCCTCCTATTAACTAGATTCATATTTCATGCTTGTGAGATTCAGCGCTCATGTTTGGCTGTCTAAAAGCTTGAGGACATGCTCGCCAAAATGAAAATCAACATGCTCCACAGCTGTTAGGCAGCAAAATACCTCCAGTGTGAAATAGACGGTTGTCAACTGAGTGGTAGCACTTCCATATAATTAAACTGTTCTTACTTTTAATGCTGTTTGAAAATGACAGAAAACTTCCATTACTTAAACAAGAAGTGACCCCAATAGCAAAAATCTACACCAAGGCATTTCTGATGTTCTTTTCCAAGCTACTACTGAAAATGTGGAAAACTGCTCTATCAAACAAATCCATCAAAGAATTCCTGGATCCACATCTGGATTCAGATCACCAACCAAATCACATTTTTTCTTCCTGAAAATGTCACCGACATCTGTTAGAACTTTTTGATTAATTACTGCCCTATCTCTCAATGTTAACAAATCCTTTAAAAATTACTGGATCCGCGTCTGTATTCAGATCACCACCAAAATGTTATCACTTCTCCCCTGTGACCATCTTTTCCTGAAACTTCAGCAAAGTCCAAAAGAACTTTTTTAGTTTTCTTGCTTACAGACGCTCGAACAGACAAACAGGAATGAAGAGGAAAAAAACATAACCTCCTTGGCAGAGTTAATAAGTGATGGGATGTAAAAGTACAGAAACTTCAGTTGTTATTCAACCATGGCACCATCTGAATTGTACAAATACTTTGGCAGTATTTGGAAAAATGTGTGGAACTGCCGGAGAGTGACAAGCTGAAGTGCACACTACATACTATCATCTGTTTTTGTTATTGTGGTATTAAAATGTGTTGATATGATTTAATTTTTTTTATTAAAACTTAAATGCTACTTCAATGCAACCCAATAAAATAAAAGATGTCTTCCCATATAGACTCAGTCTTAATGAAAAAAGACTTTTTTACCATGTGTCCAGCCTGCCGTGTATTTTTAAAGTAGTTATAGAGTGAAAAACTCTTTTGTCCCTCAGGCCATCAGACTGTACAACCCCTCACTGCGGAGGGAGGAGGAGTAACAGGAAGAGAGAAGACGGGAAGGAGCAGTAGCCTGTAGCCATATTTTTATTTTTTTATTTATTTATATTTATATTTGCAAATTGTACTTTTTTACTTTTCTGATACCTGTATGCTTTTTTTGTTTACCCTGTGTGCTTGCTGCTGGAATCCTAATTTCCCGAGGGATTGATAAAGTTCTATCTAATCTAATCTATAAACATGTTCTCACCCCATATCGTTGAAAGTAGTATTATAAAGTATTTCCCAACCCTAACTCATTATTAAAGCAATGTTAAGAACATAAACAGAAGAACTAATGGTTCTCTTCTGATGTCACATAAAAACACAAACTAAAGGTTTCCTCTGTGTGGTGCAAAATGAGCCTCAGTAGTTGGAGTTTATTCTGAAAAGTAGCCCACGCTGAGGTCATTTACACACATCTGGATTGATCATCATGAAACTAAAGTTCCTCATTTTTTCATATCAGGTACTCGGGTCCCTCCTCAGGCCACGCTGGTGTTTGAGGTCCTGATGGTGGATTTGTTCAACCCTAAAGATGATCTGATCGTGGAGGTGAAGGAGGCACCTGAGGGCTGCACCCGCAGGACCGTGACTGGAGATTATATCAGATATCATTACAACGGCACCTTCCAGGACGGGACGGCCTTCGACTCGAGGTAAACAAAGGTCCTCCTGCTCTCTCTGCTTTCACTAAACTGAGACTGTCATGTTACTGACATGCCTCTCCTCACAGCTACCAGAGAAACAGCACCTACAACACCTACATTGGGATGGGGTATGTGATCTGGGGGATGGATAAAGCTCTGCAGGGTCTGTGTGTGGGAGAGAAGAGGAGGATCACTGTCCCTCCTCACATGGCCTACGGTGAAGATGGAGTCAGTGAGTTCAACATTAAACTACTTCTTCCTACATGATTATACAATTGTTTTTGTGATTTTGCTCGTCAGAAAGTAACATTAAATCTAAGACAACAAGACCCAACAAGAGACAACAGTAACTTTAGTACTTAACTTGAGTACTGAACATACTGTAAGTGCATTTTTTATCTGTACTTGAGCCCTTTTTATATTTATTTGCCCCTCTGTTTTAGGACTTGTGGACAACATTTTCGCTAATAACTTCACAACAGAGTTTTGTGACATTTTCAGTTATGTTTCCACAAAATAAAAAGTCCTAAGGCCAGGTCACAATTCTGGAAACTAACAAAAGAAACTGCACTTTTGACAGAATTTAAAAGATGGGTCACAATTTTCTAAAATGAGACGGAGTTCTTTGCTCACTGTCAGCCACTAAATCTATCAAAGTGATAGAAGAACATAGATTTGACCCAACATGAAAGTTGGAGGAAGAATCTCAGAATAAAATGTGCAGAGGAGAAAACAGAATAAAAGTTAAAAAAAAATATTTTCACACACTGTCAGGAATTTTTCTTTAACCTCTTCAGCCCCATAGGACCCAATTTTGGGTCTGCTGGGGCTCAGGAGAAAAGCTCCTCCACACGACAGCACAAGCAGTGAACTGTGCCTTTAAGACTATAGTCATGTCTGCTTTTATTTGACAAATACATATATTTTTGACTTTTGGCTAAATATGCACTGTTTTTCAAAATCCTTGTCTGACCATATTGTTATCAAAGCTCTTTAATTTTTCTCTGCATCACTTTATAACAATAATCCTTCACAGACATGATGTAAACATATTTTATTATTCATTTTTAGAGTTTCACAGCCACTCCAGCACCATTTCTAAGAGAGATATTCACAATAAAAAATTGTTTCGGTTTTAGGCGAGGATGAGATTTTCAAATTATTCTGATTTCTATCTTCATTTACTCTGTCCCAGTAACACATATACTGAAAATTACACATCTGGACAAATCTCTCAAGTGTTACTTTTATGAGTGGTTGCAGAGATACACTCTTTTCTTTTTGGGTATGGGTTTCGAGCAGGAGGCTTAAAAAAGGGCCTTGGGCTGAACAGGTTAAACCTCACAAAACTAAAAGAAGCCCACTGATGGTGTTGTCTCTCCTGTGTCAAACAGTCCATCTGACCAGCTAAGTCAAACCACCTTGATAACCTCACAGATAAGCTGATGATGAACTGATGATCATCAGCTCTTCGCTGTGAAGAGTCTCACAGATGTCACCAGCGGCTCTTGATGAACATGGCAAACTGACCTCAAGTTTTATGTGCATTCTTTCTCCATATAGATATATATTCATAACAACTATAACAAATTCATTCACTGTTTTCAAAATCAAATCCTCCAGCACTTGAACTTCAGTAATCATTTGACTGAACACTTTTCTCTTGGTCATAGCCTTATTTGGTCAGGGGTATCTATCGTCAGACTAAAGTGAAGTGAAGTACTTTATTGACCACAGCAAACTGTTAGGTTTCTGCTTATGTCACCACATTGTTGTTTTTTCTCTCGTGCCGTAGGAGACCTGATTCCTGGCTCTGCAGTTCTCGTCTTTGACATCCACGTCATTGACTTCCACAACCCCAAAGATCCGGTCCAGATCGTGGTTACCCACAAGCCTCAGGATTGCAGCTTAACCAGTGAAGCTGATGATTTGATCCAGTACCATTATAACTGCTCCTTGATGGACGGCACCCTGCTGTACTCCTCGTGAGCACCCTCTGCTGTTCACTCTGCTACACTGCATCCTCCCTCTCCTGGTTCATGCATGTAATCAGATCCGGCTCTGAATTTGAACAGCACATTTTTAACCATTTACATCTCCATGACAACAGCAGTATTGCCTGCATGGCTTGATGTTTTGATGCTTTAAAGCGTGTGATTGGTAGTCAGCCCTGTTATTTTCAGATAGGTGATATGGTATTTATCTATTTACAGGGACCAGTATGACTCGCCTTCTGTCACGACTCTGGGAGCGAATAAGGTGATCCCAGGTCTGGAGGAAGGTTTGAGTGGCATGTGTGTAGGTGAGAGGAGGGAGGTGATCGTTCCACCACACTGGGGACATGGTGAAAACGGAGGTCAGTGTTTGGATGGCCTTATGTAGACCTCTTAACACTGTAACACCGTTGAATAAATCGGTCCTTCTTCTCTATGCTTGTCTGTCTAGCTGGAGAAGTTCCCCGTAGTGCGGTGCTTTTCTTCGAGCTGGAGCTAGTGGAGCTGCAAAAAGGGGTGCCTGAGGGCTTCATGTTTGTGTGGCTGGGGGATGGTCCTGATCCCATTTTCCCTGCTATGGACCTAAATGGTGATAAAGAGGTCCCTCTCGAGGAGGTGAGATGAAATGTTTATTTACTTTAATGACAAAAAGAGAGAAACATACTTGGGAGAGAATTTCTGAAATGAATGTAATTATTTGGTTAAGAGATGAAATAAAGACATTTAGTCTCTATGCGTCGTCTCTTTTAGCAGGGAAGAGACTATTAGAAGAATATTGAAAGTCATAGAGAGTAGTATGTGTTGTAAAAAGTCCACTTTCAATTAATTGGGATGTTGTGTAAAATGTAAATAAAATCAAAAATTAAATTATTTGCAAATCCTTTTTGACCTTTATTCAGTTGCATATGATGCAAAGGCAATATATTTAATGTTCAAACTGATAAACTTCATTGTTATTTTGCAAATATTCACTCATCTTCAATTTGACGTCTGCAACACATTCCAAAAAAGTTGGGACAGGGACAACAACAGACTAGGAAAGTTGAGGAGTGCCAAAAAAAATATTTACCTGTTTGGACCATTCCACAGGTGAACAGGTTACTGGAAACAGAGGAGTGTCTCGATTGGGGATAAAAGGAGCATCATGTGAAAGGCTCAGTTATTTACTAGCAAAGATAGGGCGAGGTTCACCAGTTTGGGAACAGCTGCAGATAGTCCCAACAGTTTAAGAATTTTTCTCAATGAAGGGTCCTATGCATTGATTCTCAGGCAGCATTGCATTAAAAACTGACATCATTCAGTAAAGGATATAACCACATTTGAAAAACAATTATCAGTGAACACAGTTGCTACATCACCCCCGACTGTCGAGCAACTGAAGTCATACATCAAATAAGAATGAGAACGATTTCCACCTACAAAGCTTCAACAATTAGTGTCCTCAGCTCAAATGCTTATTGAGTGTTGGTAAAAGGAAAGATGATGTAACACAGTGGTAAACATGCCCCTGTCCCAGCCATCTTTGAAATGTCTTGCAGGCATCAAATTCAAAACAGGTGAATATTTGCAAAAAAACCAAACATTTATGTTCATCAGAACATACAATATCTTGCTTTTGTAGTTTGAATATAGGTCAGATAGGATTTGCAAATTATTATATTCTGTCATTTGTTTCACACGTCGTAATTTCATTGGAATATGAGTTTTTAATTAGAATAGAGTATGTGTTTTAACCCGTTCTTTTTCTATTTATTTTCAGTTTTCAGCCTTTATTGCTCTTCAAGTTAAGGAAGGGAGAGGTCGTCTCCGGCCGGGTTTTGATGCGAACACCATTATTGAGGACATGTTCAATAACCAGGACACAAATAAAGACGGGAAGATTGTTGAAGCAGAACTGAAACTTGAAGATTCAGAGTCTGAACAAGAAAGACGTGACGAGCTATAGAGCGACACGTGAACTCTGTCGGCGATGGTAAGAATCAGACACGTTGGCTTCACTCCAATCCAAGCCACTGATGTGCAGAGATTGAGGAGGATGTTCTGGGATTGGATGGATTTACAAAGTCTGGTTTAAAATGTGTGCGGTTTGTGAAAATGAAGGCAAACTCAAACCTGTCTGCATGTTGCTAAAACATCTGTGGGCAGTGCACAGGAAACAGGTGTGTTAGATGCGACAGGAAGAGAAAGTGCTGCGCTGTTGAAAAAAGCACATGTGCCATAAACATTAAAACTCCACTGGAGTGTCCGGGCGGGCCCTTCTTAAAGGATTTAGCTTTTGATATGAATATGTATTCAACCCAGTGCTCAAGGGAAGAAAACACTGGTTGTTTAATATATTTGGTAGTGACAGATCTGTGATATAAGTGTAAAAAGTATGTTGTTAAACGTAAATGAAAACGTGTATTATCTTCAGATGTGTAGCTGTGTGTAGGTTCTACAGACTTCAATCCAGTGGTCTGAACTTGAACAGTATGTTTTTATTAAAACATGGAAACATCTGGAATTATGGTTTATTTCAAAGAAGTTAGAACATTTGACGAGGTTGAGGTCTGAAGTAGATGACCAAAAAAAATGGAGGGAATGCATGGAACAGTGTTGAATGACAAAAGAAAAAAAAAGTTGTTTTAGTGAGAATATTGAGGTCTTACAAGGTTAACAAAGATGCAAAGAGAAACCATTTCCTGAAGCAGTCTTTTATAAAACCACTGTGGCTCAGGCTAGTTTTATTTATAAAAGTTACAAATCTCTACCATGTAATTGTATCTGTCATGCTATGACCATTTCTTAGGAAGTATTGTATTAAGCCAAACTGTATTTCTAAAATGCTTGAAATGAGCTTTATCAATTTTTCACGGTTAACTACTAGAGATACACATTATAGGCACAGTATCAGCAGATAAGAGTTTAAAAAGGCATTATCTGCAGATATGATTTTTTTTGCTGATATTTTGGCCGACATGTCGTCCACTCATATCCCTTATATTACCTGAAATACTGTTATTAAGTGTAACTGCACCATAGTGCGCCACCATATTATCATTGAATGTCTACATAAAAAAAAAATCAACAGTGTCATTTTTAGAAGAGGTGCCTTGATTGATCTAACGACAATCAATACTGTCCGATATCCATTAAAAAAATAACACCATCAGCTGATGAAAATGAATGCTTCCTTTGGGATGCCAAAAAATCAACAATCAACTCATCAGCTCATCAACTGCTCTTCATCCTCTTAAATTTAGTATGTTAGAATCTCCAAACATTTTTTATTCCCTTTAGTCCAATAAATGAATACAGAGTTAAAATCTGCACATAGACCAACAGGACAAAAGCTAAACAGCAAAGCTAAACAAGCTACACAGTGCAACACAACAAATTCACGTCATGTTTTTTGATGCATTTATGTTGGTTTGGTAAAAATGAGTATTTGACAAAAGTGCTGTTGCTACATGATGAGTTTTAATGTTATTTAAAGTGATGGAAATTTATATTTTGGTTGAAACTTGATAAAACAATGTTGAGCGTTGATGAAAAGTATTTGTTTTCTTAGTCATATGAAATATTTCATCTGTTTCACTTTTTGCCTGTCTGTCAAGAATTTTAATTCAAATAAAAAACACAAGAAATAAATGAGTCAAGATATTGTGCAATTCAGTTTTCGTTACTGTCAAATACTTATTGCATTGCTTCTTGAGACCGTCAACATTTAAAATTTTGAAGAAAACCGACCTACACTTAAAGGTAAGAGAAAACATTTTTATACTTACCATATTGGTGTTTCAAGAATATAAAGCAAAATTAAAAAATGAGTTTTGCTGATGTGAACAGTGGATGTTGGATGACATCACAGATCATTCACCACTTGAATATTTCATCATTTAACAGTATTAAGAGTGAAAAAGCCACAGCTGTGCACAGATCTTAAAGGAGTAGTTTAGTAAGGGTAACACAGGTAGCCCATTAATTTTTATCCTGAAAGTGCTTTTGTGGCCTTTCTGTTTATGGTTGTTAAGATTGTGAATTTCTTTATGCAAACTTTAGTTTTGCCTTCATTCTTTCACTCTAAATCTGAACAAGAACCAAATTAAACATGAATAAAAGTTAGTTAACAAGGAGAGAAGCTGGCAACAGCAGATTTTGTCTAACTCATTAACAGTAACGGAGGAGGGCGGGGCTTAGTGCAGGATTTCCTGTACAGGGCGCGGCTTGATAAATGGTCAGTTGATCCTACAAAACCTGAAACATGAATATGTGATTATGATTGGTATTTCCGCCAAAAGTCTGACCAGGGCATTACTCATTTTGAGAGAATTAAATGTTTTTCTTCTTTCACAAATGTTTCTAACACAAATAAACTATCACAGTATACTGAGGAGGTAAATTTTAGTTAAGTGAAGAATGCATATTTAAACCCAAAAAATGCCAGCATCCTACCAGTATTGGCAAAAAGTTATGAATTATGCCAAAAAAAAAGGATAAAAATAGGACCAGTACATTATGTTTGAAATGGAAGACCTGACACAATAATGAAACACCTTTTTACACGTCTGCATTAAAACTAGCTGTAAAAAAGCTTTATTGTTAGAGGCTGGATATCAGTGTCATCCAAAACGTCAAGACAAGTGCTGCCATATGTGTTGTGCGTTTTTCTTTCCCTTTATCATTACTTCCTATATGAAGACCAAAACTTCCAGACGAAACCCATTTTTCCCCCAAAACAAAAAAACAAAAAACACTCATAACTACACAAAAAACTTAACATGCTGCACAGGAAATCTGGCATTCATCACACAAAACACGGACCAGAATCAGTTTAACCGTACAGCTGAGGGGAGGACTGATGGACAGAGACGCTACAGGAGGCGTTAGTGTCCACGTGGGGGACATGTCGTCTGGACATTTTGTGGATTAAAGACGTATCATGACACATTCATGGTTGGGTGTTCTTTAGCCTTAAAGTCGCACTGTCAGGCTTGGGCCTCCTCAGCAGACCGCCGGAGTGTCACGCACCATCTGACTGGTGGTGCTTCCAGTTCATTTGTTCCCGGTGAGGTAGAGCAGTATGGCATTAGGGACCTCTACGGTCTCATCTTTTACCAAAACAATATCATAAGAGTCCAAGTATGACTGCATCCTCTCCTCCACCTGAAAGAGAAGAAAAAGACCAGATGATGGGAGAATGATACCGATAAAGGGTTGTATTTTTAATCTGGTATTTTACAGATTCTGTTTCTGTTCGGCATTAATAATCAATTTTAGTATTTGTGTACTGAGTGGTTATAGCTTGGTGTGGAGTCGTGGACACACCTCCTAGCATACGAGGTAATATGATACTGAATAGCTCAGATTGCATACAGAGAAGGCCTGGAATCTGGATTGGCTTGGTTTTGACTTGCCGTGCTCCGGCACACATTGACAGCCACTCTTCAACAAACAAAACCTGCTGTACTCCACCAGTGGGCAAAACGTTTGGCTTATTTTTGGGCATCCAGCTCTGCTCCAGGTGATAGGAACATCTTTATCAAGATCCTCCTATGTTTTGCTCAAGCTAGTTCAAATGTAGCCCAGCTTGAAGGGAAGGTCTTATTTTCTACAGAGTTGACTCTGCTGATATTAAAGATGTTGTCCCGGCTAAGACAGCTCCAACACAGGCTGAAGTGTTCAATTCAACCTAACAGTGCATTCATTAAAGACAACAGCAACCCTCAGATGGGAATGACGTCCCATCAGAGATCATTTTAGCTGTAAAACATTAAAAGAGGTCACATTTTGCCAGAATATTGGTTCATATATTTGATTTCAATATTCTTGAGTGTTCACAATCACTTATGTTCAAAAACCTTCTAGTGTTCACACACTGGTACTGATCCACCTCTATTCCTACTCTGTCTGAGGTGCTCTGTTGGAAGCCTCCGTCACTTTTGTAAAGTTCAGCACCATTTTCAACAGCTCTGCAGTCTCTCCACAGCTCAGGCTCTCACTAGGCAGGCTATCCCAATCCAACTGGCTTGAAATGTCTAAGCAGCAGTGGTAGGAGGTCACACTGGTTGGTATTCAGTGTGGCCAGAGGAATCAGCTGCTACTGTTTACAGGAAGAGAGGGAGAATGCCACAGACATTTTTGTCTTGTGCATAGAGGAGCTCTATCACATCAAAGAAACATCTAAAATACACTAAGGGGTGGGGCTGCTTGATCAAGGCAAAAATCATAATTGCACAATTTTACTGGATATTAAAATCATGATTACTTACTAATTTTAAAACACAAACCACAAGCATTCATTGAACATATATTCTTTCGAGTATCATTTTGATTATTTAAGGATGGGCACTACATAGAAATATACAAGTAAAAATACAAAAACCTCAAATGAATGCCAATAATAATTTGGAAAAAGAAAAACGGAAGTTCAACAAGTCATGTAGCAGAGTAATCTTTCAATCTCCATTACTCGGTTGTCATAATTGTGGAAGTCAGTAATTGTAATCTGGATTAAAATTTGATTATTTCCCAGCTCTACTACAAGGCACTCAAAAAAGCATACGTTTACCTCATTACAAACTGTTAAATAAACTTGTTAAGGATAATTTATCCGCTCATTCTGTTATTATTTCAAACTGGCTGTTTGTTAAGGCTGTAGGCCTTGCATATTAACTACCTTTTTTTAACTTCATCTTTTTTGTTGCGTTGTTTCCAATATCAGCAGTAAGCAAAAGTTCTTTCCAGCCATTCGTCAGGCACCACATATTCTGCTATGAGAGGTAGAACTGTAAAAAAACACTGAACTTAGAAAAAACATATAAAACTAATTGTTTAACAGAAGAATAAACTTCATATGTGCAGCAACCTTTTACTCGGTTACGACATGAACTTCATGGTGCAGCCAAAGAACATTAAAAGAAACTAGTTTCAGCATGGAGTTCAGAGTGGACTTCAGTTCAGTTCAGAAAAAAAAATTAAGTCTGGCTGCTGCAACAGGCTACAGTCCATTTGGCTTGGCTTAGTTAACTGGTGCTGGATCCTAACATTTATGTACAAGAGCCAGTTCTCATAAACTGAGTTGTCATTTTAATCTTATCAGACCCCGTGGGATTTATTTGATATCTAGTATATGAGTGTTTCCTTTAAAAGCATGTTTAAGACAATATCAAGTCGAACAGTTTCTCTTATGATGCCAATTTACCACATTATTTTATGTTACCAGCTGCTCAGCTGTACAGAGCATTAAAGGATTCCTCAGCTCAGGAAAAGTGACAGGGGAGGCTGTGTGGCAGGTGAGTTCCAATTAATCATCATTGCAGTTGAATTGTTAATACACTGTATGGGTGCACTGTCTCCAGTAAGTACAGTTAAGCTGGTGTCCAGATGCCTAATACAAACATAAACGCCAGGAATAAATGGGCTCTCTGAGTTCCAAAATACTGACGAGTGACTGATACGATAAATAGGAGTTTGCTCAATATACTCACCTTGTCATTGAGGAAGCCAATCTTGAGGATGTTTTCCATGTCCTGCACCCCATCAGCCATGGTCAGATCTCCTAGAGAGTCACCAAGTAGCAGCACGTTAGGCCGTGTCCTCAGCTCCTGGAAGTGGCCTGTGTTGAGCAGTGCTCCTTCTCTTTTGTTGTAGATGTGGATCAGCTCGCCCTTGAAAGCCTTCAACACTCCCTGTCACAACAAGTCATGTTGTTCAGCGCCCTGAGTGAGGATCAAATCAGAATTTGTGTTGTTCATACTCACCGCCTCATCAAAGTCCATGTAGTTGGAGAAGACTTTGACGTTGGAGTGGAAGACCCGGGCCTGGCGAATGACCTCCTCTAAAATGTCTCCGATCCCCGCGGAGAAGATGAGCAGAGGGATGCTGTGCTCATGCAGGTGGTCAAAGAAGAGCTGGTAGCCATCTCTACCAAAAAAAATGAAAAAAACAGAATAAATAATGTTGAACAACCAAAAAAAGTTGAGTGTCTTCTGTTGCAGTTTTCTGACCTCAGCATGGCATCAGACTCCCGCACCGCCACGGCGAGCTGGTCTTTCTTAATCTCTTGCTGAACCAGCAGTTCATGGGCTTTAGTCCACCTGTGAGGCACGAACAATAACAACAACACAAAGTTTTGTATACAGAGTGCAGAATATCTTTTTTAAAGGAAAAGCTGTTTTAGATACTCACCACTCCACCATCAGGGGCAGCTTTTCATCTATAGACCGAGAAGAGTCGATCTCTATGGGGTAGTACGTGTTGAGCAGCTCCTTTAACTGACAAAGACAGGACAACGTGTGAAAATTGACCAAAAATCAGCAGGAAAATATTTTGGAAACTGTGACATTTTACTTCATTATACTACAGGATGATTACTTTGGTATTGTTTTTTCAATTTCTTTATGGAGATTCAGAGGAAGCGATAACGGCACCTGTCAGAAGATTATAATGGTATAAAGTCCAGGTTTTTTTTGTAGAGGGCTTATCAGACAAAGAATTAAATGACACAGTATAATATAAAAAATGATTTATTAAGTGTTTATTAAAAAGGTTCCCTGCAGTTTAAGATGTGTGACTCAATGTTCTGTTATTTAAGAAAGCAAAATGCACAAATGCAGTTCATGCTAACAAGTAGAACATGAATTGTATCTATGATGCTTTTCTGCAGCGGACGAGAACTAAAACTAAACAGGAGCTACATGATGGCAGTAACACTCAAATACAAACAGTGCTTTTCTTTCTTACCTCTTCTTTGCAGTCATCGGAGATTAGTTTGCTGTTGTCAAGTATATCTGTAAACATAACACATGGATAAAATCACATTACCACACCAATCCAACTTCATACAGATAGAATAGAATAGAATAGTTCTCCATTGTCACTGTCAAACACTTGTTAGGCAACAGAGTTTGTGCAGTGAAACATCGTTTGGCATCCTCTGTGGCAGCATAAAAGAGCAGTAAACATATTAAGTAGACAAGTTAGAAAAAGAATTAAAATATATACAAATAACTAAGGGAATTTTTATGTACATCAGATACAACCTAGGGTGACCATACATTCCAATTCAACCAGGATCCCCTACATTTTTCCTCCAAGTTCAAAGTAATGATAAGCAGAGCATTAATTTGTCTGAAAAACATATGAAAACAACTTAAATGGATTCCCAAGTAAAGGCACTTCCAGAAAACAACTGGAGCCCACAGACCAGGGGTGTCCACATGCAGTAAAATACAAGGAAAACTGAGCCATCGCAACTTAAGTGCATAAAAGCTCAGATTCTGGCGCGGCAGTTAGATTGCAAGTGACCCTGGTGACCAATAGATTGGCCCCTGATCAGGATGGAGAAGATGATTCATGCAGAAAACTCTCACAGCTCATCTTCACATTTAAACAAAACACAAGAGCAAACTGCACAAAGCTGCCAAACTTTGCACATGTTGGTGCTTAAAGATGATTAAATACTATTAGCACTTGGGTTGCACAGTAATCACAGACCAAAATTGGCAGATATTTGCTTAAAAAGCTGATTATCACTATCGGCAGAACACTAAACATCTCCGCCAATATTTACAACCGATATTGTGACCATAAACATCCCATATACTGGCTGTAATATCCACTTTTATGAATCAAAAATATAATCCGAGTAAAAAACAAAATGTTGTTACTTTGCTTTACATCTGTTTCCAACACAAATGGACTGTCAGGTCAACTTTAGTTCAAGGATAAGTTCGTTTTTTTTGACACCTGGACCTTTTTTTTTAGGATTAAATACGCTCGTAGACTCACCCAGACAATTTTGGCGGAGCTCGGAGTCGTTTTCGAGCAATTTAGATCCATCCGACGGTGTTTTTCTCTCATGCCATAGTAGCAGACGGGGCCAGAAATCGAAGCCCCTAAATTAGACATTATCTGCTGCAAAACTCACTCCTCCTCTGTTGTGTTTGCCGTTCAATGTCCACAACAACACCACCAGTTAGCCCCCATTCGTGGACGTACAGTGGTTGCTTGTTCTCTGGCCAGCTGTTCGGCTCTTTCCCTCTGCATCCTCCTTTCAAATAGCTCCTCGTCGATATATTCTGGCTCAAAACGATACGGGCATCCATTATTCTCAAAGTCGTCGTCAGACACTTCTACATCGGATAAATATTCCGCCATGTTGCACAAAAATAGCCGTGTAGCCTAGCAACAACAGCGGCTCTACTCAGCTGCGCTCTTGCGGTGCATGTCTATGACGTCACCGAAAGTTACCCATCCTTGTAAAGCCCCGGATGACCATAACAACGAAGTTGAGCTGACATGGTGATAACACTGGCCATTCATTTATAAAATATAGCTGAAATGAGTGAGTTTCGCAGCAGATAATGTCTAATTTAGGGGCTTCGATTTCTGGCCCCGTCTGCTACTATGGCATGAGAAAAAACGCCATCGGATGGATCTAAATTGCTTGAAAACGACTCCGAGCTCCGCCAAAATTGTCTGGGTGAGTCTACGAGCGTATTTAATCCTAAAAATAAGGTCCAGGTGTCAAAAAAAACAAACTTATCCTTTAAGTGAAGGCTGTGTGCTCTTGACGCAGTATTAATATTGGTCATGCTGAGTTTGGAAATATCAGCTTTTCACATACTGGCACCCCTAATTAGCACACTGCTTAGTAAACCTTGGTATGCAGAAGCTAGCGAAGAACTAAGTGTCGACTTGTGAGGTTTGCTGCCATGACCCATTGGTCTTTTTTTTTAATCAAAAAACTTATGCAGTTTTTTGATATGATGTGGACCATATCTAATGGTAACTTCTGGAGTTTGCTGTGGGCCAATTAAATGTGGCCCTAGGGCCTCAGTTTGCCCTCTGGCCATAGTTTGGACACCCCTGCTATCAACATTTATTCAGGTGCAAAGACTAAAATGTGGACTCCCCCTGTGTCTTCATCAGAGACAAACGGTATAGATATGATTTGAAAATTCTCAATGCTCTCCTCCTAAACGAGACGCATCTCTGATTGGATGAGCAGAGTATGAGGTAAGACAGCAATAAGCTGTGACAAAACACACACACAGTCCTCCAATCCTGTGAAATTGTGCTACTGCATAGTTTTGTACAATATGTACAATAAAATATGCAATATATACAAGATGTGACAGATGATTAAACAGGAAAAACACACATTACAAAAAAACATGACCGGCTCAGTTCTGCACTGATTCCAGTGGTTCAACTGTACCGGCATGTAAATCCATAAAGCCTTTTAAACTAGACTTTTTCAATGCCACAAAACCAGAGTGTTGAAGCAGAGCCATAGTTAGATTCTGCATAGTTTGCATAGCAGCATGGTCCATATTCTTACTGCAAATGGCTGCTTTGTACTTTGAGGGGACGTTTTGTCTGACCCGCAGTTACCATACCACAAGTGCATCTTAACTGATCTGACATAACTAGTGCCAATGCTGCAGTTTATTAATGAGTTTATTATGTATTTTTTGCCAGACAGAATTATTGGGAATCCGATGAGTTGGAGCAGTGACAGCAGAGACCACATGGTGAAGCAGGTGACCGAGTGGTTTTCTTTAAGGACAGGGACATATTGTAAATAACTATTGGTCAGGAACACAATTTCACAGGTTTAGAGCACTGTGTATATGTTTTGTCACAGCACAGGCCTTTTGCTTACTTACTTCATACTCCTATCATCCAATCAGAGAGATGTGTCTCGACTCTGGTAAGACACAGAGTGCATTGAAAAATGTTAGTCCTTTGCACTTGAATAAATGTTTAAAGCCACTTGTGTACTTTAGTTGTTACTTTGGAAGCGCCTTTATTTGTGTATCCATTGAGATATTTTTCATACACTTGGCTGAAATGCAAGAGACTCCTGTCTGACATTAATTTGTCATCATTTTGATCTGCATATGTCCAGGTTTCAATCAGCTGAAATACTAAAACAATGCAGCATGCTCTGATAAAACAGTCACTGTTGACATTTGACCAATAAAATATACAAAACTGATAAACCCTGAATCAAAGTTCAGTGCTAATGTGTCTGCACATGTGAAAATCAACCTGCATGCTGCTGTTGCTTAACCAGCCAATCTTATCATACAACTATGACCTACCACATAACATCAGATGGACGAGCTCCCAAAGAGCTCCAGGAAACATAGTTTTCTTTGAGAAGTAACGTATATTTTTTACACACACTCAGAGTTTCCACTGTTAGTAGACCACTGAGGAAATGCTGACGTACCAAGTCATAAAAACAAGAAAACACAGACAGTGGGAAAAGACTGGAATAACAACAGACAGCAAAGTACTTCAGAGAAGCAGTTAAAGAAGACAACCTACTCAATGGGAAGAATGTGTTCTATTACACCTATTCTGTGTTTACCTGTGTTATATCAAACAGTCGACAGATGACATTTTAGTTAATTTGATCTTTAGTGTCTTGATGATTCATCTGCTCTGGGACTTCCCGTGATGCTGAGGTGTACCACTGAAAAATCCAGTTACACCACGAGCTCTTACTTGTGGGTTTGGGACAATTTTAGAGTCTATATTTGGACAATATGGTCACCCCAGCTGCAAGTGCAACCTCAGTCTGCATCTAACGTGTCATTGACTTACTGTGACAGGTCGGACATCTTTTTCCATTGAACGCAAATCTTGTTAGAGTCATGTCAAAATCTGAGATCACCTACGAGTGAATAAAAAGAGGAGATAGTTAGTGTTAGTTACTTGTAATATATTACTTCAATAATGTTACTTTTTGAGTCACCCGTGAAGTAGAGGATTACAATTTCAAAATCAACCAATAAATCAAAGTTTATTTGTATCATACTTTTCATACAAATAAATGTAGTACAAACTGCTTTACATTAAAGATCACAAACAGGTTGGTGAAAGGAAAAACAACTTAAAAATATGAAACCCCTCACCCACCTTCCCAACATGCACACACACACACACACACACACGCAAAAGAGTCAAGAGGGACCTCTCAGAAAGAGGCATAGAGGACTGAGGAAATGCAAAGACAAAATTTGAAATCAGGTAACACCTACAAAGATAATAGTAAACTATAAGTAAATATTGGTAAATTACAATTGTTTTAAGATAGTTATAACTAGGGATGGAAATCAAAAACCAATTCCAGTTAAGAATCATTATCAACTCCCCCAAGAAAGCAATATATTAGTCCTTTTGCTGATCAATTCCCTTATTGACAGGGGTCAGCAGTGGTAAGGATTGTGGCTTACTAATCAACATCTACTGCAAAAGCATTAATCTAAGCAGCACTGAGTGTCATGTGTTCGATATTGTTGCCACCAAAAACCCACAGGCCAACTTTTGCCCTCACAGAAAATCTGCAGGAATCAGTATGGGAATCACTAAAGAATCAGATCCTAAAGCAGAATTGTTAGTGGCATAAATATTTTTAAAATGATCAGTTCCCATCCTTAGTTTTTACACAGAAATAATAAAAAAAAATACATAGAAAAAAACAAAAAAAACCAATAACTCAGATAACCAAAAGTAAGATGGAAATGGATGATGGAAATCAGCTAAAAGTTAAGCTAATAACGTAGGTCTTGACTTTGCTGTAAAGATATGAACAGTAGATTCAGGCCTTCGGGTAAACTGCTCCAGAGACGGGGCCTGATAATGATGATGCTTCACCATGTTTTAGTTCTGACTTTGGGCACTATTAAAAGACCACTACCTGAGGACCTGAGGGCTCTGCTGGATTCATAGGGTAAAAGCGAATCAGAAAAATAAGAAAAAGCAAGACTATTAGCAGATTTATAAATCAATCAAATAACCTTAAAATCTATTGTAAAGGTAACAACTAGCCAATGCAGAGACTTTAAAATCGGTGTGATGTGAGATCTCTTCCAGGTTTTTTCTGCATTCATGCACCAGAGGTTTCAGCAGCTGAAGCTCGGAAATGTTACTTTTTAGGAAGACCAGAAAGAAGAGCATCACAGCAGACAATCTTACAGGCAATAAAAGTATGAATCAGCGTCTCTTCATTGGCCTAAAAGAGGAATTGGTGCACTATGGAGATGTTCTTTAATTGAAAAAACATGCCTTTGTACAACATCTCTGATATATGCCTCAAAATTTAAGCCTGTGCCAAACATTACACCCAAGTTTTAGCTTGATGGCAGGGATTAAAAGACGATGCTTGGAGTTTATTTTCCAGTTTCTCTCTGTGGACCTGTACTGATGTCTAAAACCTGAGTTTGGCCCTGGTTGAGCTGCGAAAAGTTATCTGCTTTCCAAGACCATACCTGTCATAGATGAGTATATACTCACCTGCACAGTGTTGGATCCTGCCTTCACCATGGACTCAAGGATCTCCTGGACCTTCTGAGGGTCCCTCATATGCACAGACGGGTTGGACAACTCTGGAATCTGAGCAGAACATTCTGAATCAGAGCATGACGGAGACTGCTCATGTTTAACAGTATAACACACATTACTCACGTTAACCATGCAACACTCACTCCATAGACGACCTATGAAAGGCTAATCATTTAAGTGTTAGCACTAAATTAATATAGAATATCACACTCTTCTTCAGCTATGTTGCGTGTACCAAGTGTTATAAACCTGACGTAAAACGTCATTACTTACGTTATTATTAAAAAATCAGGCTACTTGTGCAACAAAGAAATGAAGACACCATGACAGAATGCACAAACGCCCGTAATAAGATGTTAGCAAACGTTAGCTTCACTACAAGTGACATCATACATGGCGATGCTAGGTGTGTTAGGCTAACTGGTGTGCAAGGTGCTAAGCGTTTGCTCTCTGCTTAAATTGGAAAGATGTGATTACCATTTTCTTGAATTACGTCGCTGCTCTGTAGAGTTTATTTTAACAACGGGAGTTTCACCGGTTGTCAGTCTTCGTTGACATGTAACGTTACTGTTGCTGCGTTCGCGATGGTCATCTGTGCTGGTTGGAGCGGTTCCGCTGCCTTCAGGGTACCGTCGTACATGTCAGCTTTTACATTGAATTAAATGGAGAACGGAAAAGTGGAAGGGGTGCATTAAAAATATCCAACGACTGGGATGAGGTGACCACAGAAAATGACACGAAATATTATCTTGAAGTGCTATGAACAAGTGCAGGGAATTATTATTAAGTATAATTCCTTTAGTCTGGTTTTGTCTGAAACACTTTAAGGCAGCACAATGTCTTGTGCAACTTGAGGTGGGACGGTATGTCCTCTTCCCCGTGAAAATCCGCTGATGAAAGGTTCCCACCTTATCTCAAGGTTTTTTGTACTGGACCCTGATACGAGACTTAACGTTAAATTAGAGGGGTCAAAAACTTCCGTTTACAAAGGTAAACCAGTGTTCTTCAAAGTGTTAAAGGTTTTTGTTACCCTTAAAATTAAAATATGATTTTTCAAACTATCTGAAATTACCCTTTGGTGTAACCTACCACTGGCAGTGCTGGGCAAGTAAAAAAATCGTACATCATTACATCCATCCATCCATGCATCATCTGTATCACCCAGCACTGGGTCTGGGTGTGAAGCGGGGTACACCTTGAACCTGTCACCAGCCAATAACTGGTCCACAAAGAGAAGCAGACAACAGTTCACACTCACACTCATACCTAAGGGAAATTTAGAGTCAGCAATTAACCTTAGGAGCATGTTTATGGGAGGAAACTGGAGTGCCTGTAAAAACCCTCACAGGCACGGGGAGATCATGCAACTTCCACATAGAAAGACCCTGGTCAACACAGGGAATGAAACCAGCAACCCTCTTGCTGTGAGGTATTTTCACTAACCTGCTGCACCACCATGCCCCATTATTACGTATTATTCCCTGAAATTTTTACAAATTAACCTGATAACTTCATCTTAAATGCAACTCATTAACTTTTTTAGTTGCTGGTTACTTTTACTTTGAACAAGTCAGAAACTTTGGTTCTTTAAGGTCCCATGTCCTGCTTTATGTTGTTAGAAGTGGCTCGGGGAGCAGAAGAACATGACACCTTTTACCACTGTCCCTCAAAACCCTTATTTTTGTACTTCCTGGGGTTTATTATATAATAGCTATCCAGCCTCCACCTACATGTGTGTTTTCTGCTAGTCACAGGCAGGAACAATGATCGTTTTAAACTCCACTCTGCAGCCTGTAATCCCTCCTCCCCTCTCCCATCAGGCATTGGTTTAGCACCAATCAGTGAAGACCTCATTATCATGGCCTCCCGCAGCCACCTTGACCCTCAGATCTGAGTGTTTCAAAGGAGATTAAAAAAACAAGAAAGCTGCATTTGGTGCTCCACAGGGACAAAAATTTCATTACCTCAACCAAGAACATGTTTTCTCTGGTGTATGTTTGTTTGTTTGTTATTAAGATTATGCACAAACTACTGGGTGGATTTTGCCGGCCATTCCCAACTTAGAAATGATTCGATTTTGGTGATGATCCAGAAAACCACCATTAGCAAACAATCGTTTTTACTCAAAAACTGTCTAATAATGATATCATCATGACTGAGTGCTAGGTGTGGGTTTTCAGGGTCAAGGAATCATACTATGATGGTAACTTTATCATGGAACTATTGCTTATAGATGTAACAGCAATATGAGCTACCTTGGTGGAGGTTTGCGCTCTCAGAGAGCTTTATAATTTTTTTTTTAATTTAACTTGAATCAAATCCATGCTTTATTAACACCCAAGACATGATTTTAATGGTCAAACATACCCAGCCATGGGACCCTTAAATCTTTCAAAGACAGAACTAAAGATAAAAATAGTACTTCAAGAGAGGTCCAAGTACAGATCAATTTTTCTACCTCACCCTCCATGCTGCATTGAACTTTTTAGCTAGTCAAAGCAGGTACATGTAATCACCACAACAGCTTACACTGGCCACTAAGTGGTTAAGCATTAAGCCTTCTGTAATCAGTAACTGTTATATTACTGTATCAGAACTGTGATTTCTTTCTTAACTAGCTGATCCAAAAAGTAGTGATATTGCAGTAATACATTACAAGTAACTAGTTGCTGCCCAACACTGACCAACTGAGCATTGTTACAATGTATAACTTTTATTTCAGTAGAACTGATCATCCATAGCTTTGATTATGCATACAGAGATGTTAGGGACAGAGCCCTTTAACATGGAAGGGTCAACAAAGCAAAAACACACTCAGTCTCATTCTGTCTTACAAAAAAAAACTTTAATTGCAAGTGATGACATTAGCATTTCTTACATCCAATATTTGGACACAATGTAAGACTTATCACATGCAAAGCAATTTACATAGCTTAATCCACTTAATATCGCAGTGCTTATTATTTTGGTCATTAAGAGGAAATGAATATCATTTCTGCGCTCTGTAACCTTCACTCTGATAGACGCTGCAAAGGACAGTGGGAATATCTGAATGTCACTCACATCACATTCATGGAACAATCCTTTGCCTCTGAGTCTCATTTATCTTTTTTTTTGAGTCCTGCTGAATGGGAACTCATAAAACAACAATGCAGATCTGAATCATACACCCAGATGGTAGGGAAGTCGAAATCACTTCATTTTGGAAATTCATCTGCAAATAAAAACATTTTTATCTGTCTGTCAGCTGGTTAAAAGAAAAGATTTCCAAAATACAATCACACTGTCCGATATGAGATAAGCAAAGTGCAGAGGCAATCAAATCCCTATGTTTTACAAGCTAGTAAGATTTCAGAAAGTGCAGATATGGAGAAGCTCTGCAAACCACAATCCACACACAGCCCTGCACTCACATACTTTGTACTTTTCTTACTTAGATGGGAATACACCAAGCGATACCCTGCTAAAGTGCAAAGGAAGGAATGATTGAGCCACTGCTTATGATTGGTACTAAAAGGGGTCTTTTGGGGTTTTTAAAGTGAGGTACATGTCAGCAGTAAAAACACTAGCAATGGTGATAAGCTGCACTCATGTAAGGAACGGAACAGCACACAAGCTGGGCTATACTTTGCTGCAGTGGGGGCCAAGAGCATAGATTAATATAGTGAATTTTAGATTTTAAAAACTGTTTGTTTTGGTACTACATCAATTCTAGGGATGGGAATCAATAACGGCCTCCTCAATTAATCAATATATTTTTTGTTTATAAATTCCCTTATCAGTTCCTTCAACTTTGTTTTGCATGCTTTGCAAATTAAGGACATCACATGCTTATCTGAGGAGGAGCAGAAATGATAAAGTCAAAAATCATGGCAGACAGGGTGCAGAAGTGGTCAAAATTGTGTCTTTTTGACAGAAAGACTCTTACTGCACAACTTATCATTAAGTGGAAACACCAGCAACTTGCAGAAGCATTTATCTATGCAGCAGAGAATTGAATATCAGGAGTGTTGTGTTTGACATTGCTGATAACCTGCATAGGTCAACTTCCCACAGAAAATCAGCAGGAATCAATAAAGGAAGCGTTGAAAATTCTGATCAGTCAGCAGAACTGTTCATGGCATAGTGGCATTGGTATCAAAAAAAATTAAATTATTTACCATTCCTAATCATCTCACAGCATAGAACAAAAACAAACATACCTGCTGGAAGACAAATGAAGTGTTGTTAATGTGTCTTTTAAGTACAAAGTCACTCCAACAGTTATTCGGGTGTTTCACCTAAAGTCCATGTCATTAATAGGAGCCTTTAGCCCCTACTGCAGCCTCTGTCATTTCTGTCCCCACATGGACAGAGCTGATCTACATTGCTGTATGTCTAAATGTATTTCCTACTGACATGTACCTCATACACTTTAGAAATGTCAAACTACCCCTTTAATGCAGTGGCTGTATAGAATGTTAAAGTTAAGATAACTTAAAGGAATGATTTCATTACAAATCATCAATTTTTTCTTTACATCACAGTCATCTTGCTCTTCAACCTCTTCATAATCCTGGACACTGAATACAAGCTTTCAAGTATTACATGAGCAAAAAGTGTCAATATGAAATATACAGTAAGTACAACTCTTAAAAGGAAACTGCAGTCTAAAAGAAAACTTGATTACAGGCCTTTAGAATGTATTATTGACTTGTTGAGGCTTCACAACAACAAACAAAGCAATTTTAATATCACAGGTATAACATTGAGATCTTTCTGAGTGTGTTAGACTTCACAGATGTAATACTTGCATGAAGAGATTGTCACAGTGCTACAATGGAGTAAGACTTCATTATGCGAGCTGGGTTCGAATGTAGGAATGCAGCTGTTAGTCATTTCACATTGCTCCTGCAGGACAGGCATACATCAAGGAATGTAAAATATCCATATAAATGTTAACATATACAGCTTTATACTATTTATGTACAAACAGATAAACAGAATCTACACCAACATATTTGACAAAAGGATATTTAGATGTTGGGTGCTATATAACACTCTCTATACACATGTTTACATTCACCATATCCCTCTGAATAGAGCATGCCTGCCAACACATTTCATGGCTTTTGACAAATTGTCCATTTACACAACACAGCATGAGAGCTGATGGCACAGAGTTCAGTTTGATGATCCAAATGGAGGGCAACGCAAGACCTGTTGCAGTAGAGATGCTGATGACAATGGCTGGAGTGGAATGTCCTTGGATTAAAACCCAGTTCAGACCAAAGATTGGCAATGGGACGAGTTGAAATTTGCAACTGTCTTGTTGCATATTCTCTTAGTGTATGACGTGAATGAGGGCAGTAACAGTGATTTACTTGCTACAGTCATCTGAGGGGCTGATCATGCAAGGACACAACGCTTCACCAGAATGGCATTGCTTGTTAAACCCTTGCTAACCGCCTGCCAGGCTTTTTTCTCTACTGCACATTAAAGTTTAAAACAATTTCCAACTTTGCTACTCAAGACATGAAGCCACATTTGGCCAAAGCATCCACAAATAAAGCAGGAAACAGGTGAGGAGAGATGTAGGTTAGCTCTGATGCCCTTTATGAGCCAACCGCAGTTTTACTTGAATCACTCTGATTAATAACAGAAAGGGCAGAAAGAGTCCTGTAGCTAAACCACAGAGTAGCAGCCCACTTCAAGTACTGTGAGTGTGTTTCCATAAAGAACTTCCTGTGGCAAAAACCTCTGCTACTGGACCAAAGCAAGGCTGAGAGCTGAATGTTTGTTCCAATACATTTCTTTACAAATTTAATTTGGCTGCAATTACATGGATGAAGCCCGTCTCAACAGGTGCTCCCTGCATTTTGTTATTTTTGGGCGCATGTTTGAGTGATCAGCCACTGATTGTGTTTAAATGGAATACCTTGGGGTCTTACGCCAATTTACACCTTGAGTTTGAGGCTGGCGATATCCCATCATTCATCAGTTTTGTAATCTAGAGGAATTTGTTGTCTCTAATAAACAGAGCAAATACTCTCCACAGTGATGAGTGTGTAGGTGAGCAATGACCATTGATAAACACATGCTGTAGATCACTACACAGTGTATCCTATACTACACATCTGCCCTCTTGGCTTTGGGTCACTGATTGGCTGTTAAGACTAATGATGTGCTCTATGTTCTAAGAGCAGCTGCTGGCTATTTGACAAACTGAATCACAAGCAGCTCCAGCAGCTTGCTTGATCTGAGCTGCAACGACTCAATTCACACAGCTGACTGTTTCTCAGCTTTCTATAAGATCTTGTCACTTTGAGAATCTTTGTTCTGAACTGGGTTTGATTAGCACAGTTTTTAAGCAGACTCCGACTTGCTCAGCACTCTATCTGGGACTGGAGCTGCCGGCGCAGGGTGAGCGTGCGTCGGTGGAGCTGCTGCATCTGCTGCATGCGGTCCCGCTGGCGGGCCAGGTTCTGGGGCATGGGGTAGCGCTGGCAGCCGTACAGGAAGCGGTAGGGGATGCGGACATGGCAGGCGGTGGCTCGGCAGCGAGGCTGGGGCATGGGCGGCAGCAGCATCCAGCGCTTCCTCTCAGCGCAGTAGCGGTACGCCTCTTTGCGGTACTGCTTGTCCACGTCGTCGCTGTTCTTCCAGCCTCCAATGATGAAGACATCCTCGTCGAAGTGGCAGATGGCGGCACCCTCAATGCTTGTTACCTCTGGTGGCAGGCTCTCAAGGATCTCATCAGAGATTCGCACGCTGATCTTCTGCTTGGCCACCTCATCCCTTACTGTGTAGCTCTTTGGGCAACAGGAAGCCGTGTGGTAGAAGTTAGTAGATGCTACAGCCATTTGAAAGATGCAGTAGTTGTCGATAAGAGGCAAGGAGTCGACATCTTGCCACTGACGGCTCTCTGTGTCATAGCGTGTGGTTACCGTCTTCAGTCCATCCTCATTATCTGTATCGACAGGTGTGCGCGCTGTGACGTACACGTAACGGTCCTCCACACTCACCGCCTTCACATCACGCAGAATCTTTGGAGCAGATTCCAGATTATGCCACTTGTCCTGCTCAGGCTCATACACACTCACATCTTTAAAACCTGGACTGAAGTTGCCATGGCCTCCAATGCTGTACAGAATATCCTTAATGCAGGTGAGGCCGAAGGAGTGCTTGCGTGTGGTCAGGTTGCTCACCTGCTCCCAGGTGTTGCGGTTCGGATTGTAACGTTCAACTGTCTTAGCAAAGCCTGGTTCCATCGAGCCGGCTACGTAGACGTGGGACTCTGTGGCAGCGATGGCGTGCCCATCCAGGTGATTGTGGATGTGCGGCAGGTTGACCCATCGATCCTCGTATATGAAGTAGCCCACACACTCACTCAGGTAGTCCCCTCCTTCTGAGACCCCACCAACTACCATGATGACGTCCATGTTCTGGCCAAAGCGGGGCTGAAAGGACGCCATGTGAGAGGACCAGAACTCCATATCAGCTGACTTCAGGTTCTCAAAGCGGATTGCATGACCCTCCACCGCCTCAGACACCAGTCGGAGACAGGCCTCATTAGCCGCCACCAAACGCTCATTCTTCACCACCCTGGTCAGGTAGGTGGGCTTGATCTGGGGCAGCCTCAGGAGGCGGAACAGCTCCTCAAAGTAGCGGCCTCGCTCCTCAGGGTTCTTCTGCACCCACTTCACCACAGCCTCAAACAGTACCTCCTCTGAATCCACTGTGATCTCTGCGTCAGACAGCCAATCACGAACCAGGTGAAAGGGCAGCGTGTAGAACTCCTCATCCTGGATGACTTTGTGGAAGTTGCGGCGGATCATGTCGGCAGCACGTAGAGCCAGCTGGTCCAAAGTGTACATGTGGGCCAGACTGTGCACTGCCACACAGTTAGTCAGGCTCAGCTTCTTCTTCAGGAACTCCCCACAGAAATCCTTCAGCTGCAGCAGAAGGAACCTGAAGTGAAAAGCACAGAACAAGGATTCAGCAAATGTCAGAATTTATGTCAAGAATGACAACAGCACAGAGTCAGACTATGTAAACAAAGATGAAAAGAGCTTGGCATTAAAATGGCTGAAGAAAGGATGCAGACCAAAGGATGGACACTGCTAAGATTTGTTTGTATACTGACGCCATTATCAGTTCTGCTTATTTGATTCAATCCTTTATCCAATTCTATTGATTTTCTCTGTTGAAATAGTAAGTCCACACAGGTTTTCTGTGTCAACAATGACAAACACATGGCACTCCAGATATTAATATTAATGGCATGCTTTGTTCTCAAATGCTTTTGCTGGTGTTTCCACCCGTAGCTGAAATTACCCCGAAATTGAACGTTGCACTGCTGGTGTCATTTTGACTGAATTCAAGCCACACTTTGAAAAGTTTTTGTCTCCTGCCCACCACGTTCATCACCTTGACTCCTTTGGAGTTGTTTGTGCTGAATGCCTCTCACTAGATAGTGATTCTTCACACTGGTTTGAACTGGTTCTTGATCACCACCACAAGGCAGAGCACCTGAGGGATGCAGTTTTCCTAAACAAACTTTTGCTTAAGCAGTTCTGCTGCCTAAGCAAATGAGTTAAGTACAGGTTGGCTATGTGCTCATGTCTTTGGCCGAGTCTTTTTATTTAGCCTTTCTGCGGGGAAGTTGTGACCATAATTTTTAAAAACTCTGAATGTCAGTACAACATTAAACTCCCTCTACTGCTGAGAAACCCCTAATGGCCAGGTATAGAATGGCCTTTCAAAGATCCTGGTTGCAGCTAGCAAAAAGACAGTCAAAGACCATGTGTTATTAAAAAGACAACAAAACATGTTTAAGAAATATTTCAAAAACTTGTTTAAAACCGAAACTGAAACTGTTATTGTTATTGGACATACATTTTGAGCAGGAATCAGGAATTTCAAACAGAATTCAACTATTTTTATCTTTCTGTTCAGAAATGCAAGGAAATAACTTTAATTTGAAATCTTAATCAAGAAATAATAATGTGTCTTACCATTTTTTCTGCTTTTCAGATTGTGAAATAGCAAATTTGAAAATTCATTGATAACCATAAGAATTAAAATTTTGCGTTAAAATATCATTTTGGTGGAAGAGCTTTTCAATCCTGGTGTATTAACCACTACAGAAACATAAAAATGATATTGGTTATTACCAGTGCCGTTAATTTAGGGCAGCAGTGGCAAAAATCTTACATTGGGTGGTGGTCTAATAAGTTTATTAAGAACTGCATATATTTCAGAACAGATGACCCCCTAAAGACTTAGAAAAAAGAAAACTATGAGGTAAACTAGAAAAGGAATTTTTTATGATATGTAATGATATATTCATCATCACTGAATGACAGGTTTGCCTGTGTCTTTGTAGCTCTTCTTACTTGAATGAGGTGTTTTTCTTGCCTTAACAAACAGTTCATTCATGAAACTCTTGATCACTTATCTTTTGTATTTGTTTTTTTATTGAATTGGACTCACTACCAATGTTCCACTGAATATGTCTGTAAAAAGACGAACAGTTATTATCCAAACCTGGATATTACTTATATTGTTTTTGGAGTGGTAAGGCAATGCCAGACTTGTTTTCTGCTGACACAGCACAAACACAGATTCAGAGCAGCCACTGAAGGCCCCACGCTTTGACTGTCAAAATCTCTCTTTCCCTCTGACACACACACACACACACGCACACACAAACACACAACACACACACTCGTATATGCAGATATGTGAATGAGCAATTTTAGTAATTTGGAGGCTCCTGTCTTTCTTTAATTTTCATGACATGAAGAAATTCAGAGGCTTTTAAAAACCAGAAACAACACTTCTGTAATATTCTGACAAAAGGAGAAAAGAGAGAGAACTAAGCTGCACAAATATACTGACGATGCTTGGAGAAGTGAGTGAGAGAATGAAACGGGCGGAGACACACTTGCCTATTTTTGGGGGTATTATGAAGTTTGGGAAGTGTTAGCTTGCAATTATGTTTCTATTTTTTTGTTATGGGGTGATATTTTTCTACATTAGTTTGCTTCGACAAGTAGAAGTGTTAGAAAATATCAATAAGCTAACACATATCCACAGTTTGGGGCATGACAATGTATCATATTTTGAGGTGAAATAAAACAATTTTGACAGTAAATTATCAGTGCAAATTCAGTACATTAGTTTTGTGTTTTAGTTCCACATCCTGCAAATGCTCATCCATTTTAATTTTTGCCTGTCGTTACTATTTCAGTCACTAGAACAGACGACAGATCTAATCCTTGTTGCAGGACCATGTTTTACATAAATAACACTGAATAAAAAAAACAGTATTTTTCTGCTTGTGACCTTGAGGGCTTTTAATCAAAGATTCACAAAGTTAGATTTTTGCCAATATGCCAACATTTCCAAAGTCCTTACCACAGATCCTGACATCAAAAACAATATAATCAGACAATTTTTGCATGAGCACATCGAGTCGTCTGTACTGGAGTTTACTTTTCCCTTTTGTTGTGACAGTCTACTGTTGTCAAAAACAGCTGTGAACCTGGAAGAAAAAAAACATTTCACTCTCTCATGAAAGATCTTGCTTCAGTTTTTAATTGTAGACTTTTAGTGATAATAAGGTGAAACATTTTGGTCCATTCAAACAGTCCCCCAGTATTGTAACAGTTACATCAAATGTGATTATTCGATAGATATGTACGGCCAATTTATCGGCTGTATTTACTGCCAGAAAATTTGACATCTGCCAATTCCAATGATCAACTTTTAAGCTGTTATCTGTGGCTGCCAAATTCAAGAAGTTAATAATGTCCATCATACACAACTATTTACTAAAAATAGACTATTTACAAGAAAAAAAAGTAAAATGTCACGCTGCTTTTAGTACACCTATTTATTATAATATGATATAATGTAACCTCTGTACCACAACACCACCGTATTGCCAGATTCTTGCCACTACACACCAATATCAATAATTGTTGAAATCACACAAATATACAGCAAACCTAAACTTTAACTCACTGAGTGTACAAGAACTTTCCTGCAATACTGTCAGTATGATATGATGGCAGATAACTGCTTCAAATGTAAATATCGGTATCAACTGGTATGAACGTTTCTGCAAATATTTACTACTTAAATTAGCCTTATCAGCATTATGTTTGTGGAATTACTAATAAATCAATTTTAATTTGACAGTTTAAAATCCAAAGAAAAGGTCAAATTTCCTGTCTGCAGGTTGCTACCTCACTGTCTGTAGCTCTTGAAAAGGGCAGATAAAGCTTGGTTTTACTGATACAGGAAAAATACATCCAGCATATAACGTACTACAATCTGAGCGGCACGGTGGTGCGGCAGGTAGTGCCTCACAGCAAAAAAGGTTGCTGGTTTGATCCCTGGGTTGGGCAGAGCCTTTCTGTGTGGAGTTTGCAAGTTCTCCCCGTGAATGCGTGGGTTCTCTCCTGGCACTCCGACTTCCTCCCACAGACCAAAAACATGCTCATGAGGTTGACTGGTGACTCCTCCCCTTAAGTATGAGTGTGAGCATGAATGATTGTCTCTCTACGTGGCCCTGTGATTGGCTGGCGTCTGGTTCAGGGTGTACCCCACCCCTCACCTAGTGACAGCTGGGATAGGCTCCAGCCCATGAATGAATGAATGTAATGTAATAAAAAAAATACTCTCCGTGTTTTTGTATAAAGGGATTCATATGGGTGTTGGCTAAAATGAGTTTTGAAGTATCAGCATCGGCAAAAAATACAATATAATGTATCCCTAAGAGAAAGCACTCTATTAATAGCACATATAGGTTTGTGGCATCAAATTAAAATCATACAACAAATAAAAAAACGTAATTGCATCATCAGATTTCTCCAGATGATGTCTGTGTACATGTGTGTATGTATGTTTTACTAATAAACTTACAATTAGTCTTTTTCTATTTACACATCAAATAATTAGCTGACAGTGCAGTAACTTTATCAACCTCTAATGCAACATACTGAGGGTTTCTGAAAATCAGACTTGAATCTTTTCTCTAGAGAAAGAGTTTACAGCAGTGTTTCACAAGCGGCGTGACATGGCACACTGCTGTGCCTAGAAGCAGGTCTCAGTGTGCCTTGCCAGAAGGTATTAATGCAACTTAAGAACAACCAATGAACAAGTTTCAAATTAACTCTAAATATGAATGTTTCATTACTTTATAGATTAATATATCTTTACAAAGTACACTTTATCATATTACAAGCATCTGTAGATCAAAAAAAAAAGTAGAACAGATTGATAAGATACCATGTCATGCATTAAAGAGGTCATTTTGTATAAACATGAATGAGGTGTGCCTTGAGATTCTGGTTTGGTGTTAGGTGTGCCTTGAGCAAAAACAGTCTTAAAATCACTGGTGTAAAATATAAGTAAAGTATGAGTACTGTGCATTAGCACTCTGCTCCCAACACTGAAAGCAGTGCAGTGTTTAAAAGCACCAATGTAACTGTATGTCCATAATAAATAAATAACAAATAAAAACAGTTCTTAACAAATTTATTAGACCACAACACAGTGTAGAGTTTATGCCACAGCTGACCTACATTAACAGCAATGATAATTCCCAAAGTCATTTTTTTATGTTTTTGTTTTTGATGTTAATACACCAGTATGTAGAAGCTCTATCACCAAAATAACATTTTAATACTAAAATAAAATCATTATTGTTTTCCATGGTGGTGTTTAGAAAAAGACAAAAAAAGTAAATAAAAAAGTAAAGCACATCCTTATTTCTGAATTCAGGTGTCAAAGTTCTTTACTTGCATTCCTGAACAGAAATATTAGTTTTAGTGGTTGAATGTTCTGCTTTTTTAACGTCTGACTTCTCTGAGAAGCATAGTGAGCGGCTCAAACTTGGGTATAAACAGTTAAATATAGTTTGAAATTCCTCATTCCTGTCTAAAATTTATGTCCAAAAACAATAAGATTTTCAGTTTTCAACATTTTTTAAAAGATTGCTAAAATATCTGCTTTTTTTAAGGCAGGTGGTCTAAAAAATTTGTTAAGCAATATTTACTATTTTATATTCAGTAGTTCTTCTCGTCATCTGACGTGAGTCGTTTTACCAAACCATTTAGTCCCATGGAAAACAACAAAGTTGATTTAATCTTATTATAATTGCACAAACAAGTTCCAAATGTTTGAGCAAGAGGGTGAAACCAGTGGGGGCGAAGGCCAGTAACACCTACTTTTCCAACATTTCCAGACTTAAACCAAATTGTGCATTTAAACCAGGGGTGTCTAAACTATGGCCTGGGGGTCAAATGCAGCCCGTGGGCCGCTTTTAATCAGGACACAACATGCACCAAAAGTTTTAATTACATATAGCTCCCATTTTATCATGAGGCTTCTGCTTGATGAATCTATAAAGACTGGCTTATACAACAAACATCCCAAATTACAGCAGTTTTCTTCACTTGTTTCTTGGAGAATGATGATCTGTCAGTGTCTTCTGTGTTTATTATTCTTACCAGAGGCCAATATAGAAATCACAAGGGCTGACTGGACAGGCCAAAAATCCTGAACTATGACACTAAAACAAAGAAATAATGTGGGCCAGTTATCATGTATTTTAGTGCATGTAGCCCACGGTGACAGATGTTTGGACACTCTTGATTTAGGCAGTGTGTAACATACTAAACACATGCCTTGATCATGCTGTGTGATCTTAGTTGTGTTCCTCATTTTGATGCACTCTTGCACTGACATTACCTTTAGGCCCCTTGCAGCTGGTCTAACTCCAGTGGGCCTCAATGTTAAACCCTCCAGTGTGAATGTGTCTGTAGAGCACTTACCTGTCAGCCAGCTCCAGGACTTCATGGACATTACAGGTGCTCACGCGTATCTCTCCCGTGTACATGTACTGGATGACACTCTCCACTGTGTCGGGGTCTGGCCCCAGCTCTGAGCTCCACTCCTTCATCTCCACCCGTCCGGACAAGGATTCAGAGAACTGTCCGCCGAGCAGGGGTGTAAAATAATCCGTAGCCGCCGCCAGGACAGACCTGTGGGCTGAAAACTCGCAGCTCTGGACGCTCCCTGTGGCCGCTCCGCTGCTGAAGGCCAGCGTCACGTCGCAGAACAAGCCCTGCTTCCTCTGCTCGTTCTGCCGCCGCGACAGCTCCGAGCAGTGCGAGGACGACGTGAAGTCCTCGGTCTCTTCCGCGTCCCCGTCCCCGGCCAGGGCGCTGGGTGTGCTGGTGCCGCCGCTCCCGCCGCTCCTGGAGGGGTCCTCCGGATTTGGAGCCGCCGCTGCCATTCTGCTACCAGCGCTGGAGGTGCGCAGTGACGGAAAATGAAGTAAACTAGAGAAGGAAAGGAGGCGACATACGCAGCCACACATACAGGAGTCAAAACAGAGAGCCACAGGGAAGTGCGTTTCACAATCGATGATACAGTCAGCGCTTAATACCCGAGTCTTAAAGGGCCAGCGTGCTAAAAAAAAAAAAAATGAACGATTTAACAGGTCGTTAAAACAGCAGTGACCTAGTTCAAATTTTACAACCTTAAAAAAAAATACATTTGAATAAAAACAAAAACAAACCAAAACAAAACAGATATCTTATACACATCTTAAACGATTCTGTAAGGTTCAGTGATGAATTGATTGTTTGGAAACTGTATAAATTTATTTTAACAGACATAGGAACCACATGTAACCTTCAATCTCTCTCAATGTGGTCCCCAAGTGAATTTCAGTCAAGTAGACATATGTACAGTGCTAAACAAATTTATTAAATTTAATAATTTATGATCTCGCTTTTAAGATCATTTTATCTGTGTGCATGTGTGTGTATATGTGTGTGTGTATGTGCTGGGGTTGAGGGATGGTGACAGGGGGATGGAGACTGTTTTTAACATGGATAGCACTTTGTGCTACATTTTCAATGTATGAAAAGGGCTTTATAAATAAAGTTTTGATTTGATTTGATTTGATAAGACCACCACCAAATGTAAGAGTCATGCCAAATCTTTCCAAAATGAACAGCGTTGGTAATTGCCAAAATTCACTTTTTTATCTTTCTGTAATGGTTAAAACACCGATATATAGAAGTTTTTTAACCAAAATGATATTTTAAATGTTAAAATATAATTACTATTGTTATCCATTTATTTTCAAATGTACTGTTTCACAAAAAACAATTAATTATTGAAGCACATCATTATTTATTGATTAAGATTTCAAATTAAAGTTATTTACTTGCATTCCTGAACAGAAAATTTTTTTTTAGTGGTTGGATGTTATGCTGCATTAATGTGTGATTTCTCTGAGAAGCCCGGTCAGCAGCTCAAATTTGGCACAAAAAGATTAATTTAGTTTGAAATTCCTTATTCCTGCTCAAAATGTATGTCCAATAACAATAAGATTTTCAGTTTTAAACAAGTTCTTGAAAGATTTTTAAAATAGTTGTGTTGTAGTTATTTATGACTGGTGGTCTAATTAATTTAAAGCACCATATCTGAACGCATATGTGCAACATATATTTGAAATGAACCTAATGAAAAAATGTCATAATTTGCCATAGAGGATTTCAGTAAAGTTTACACAGTCGCACCATACACTAAATTCAAATCCATTCACATCAAATTAAATTTTAAATTTGTCTGCATTTCAGGTATTTCCAACTTTTGTTTTTTCAATTAAATAATAATCCCTGAATACTTCTTTTTTTCAGTCAAATTTTAAATAAAACTTGATGTAATGATTTCTTTAACAGTCTGTTATAGAGACTCATACATGCATTCAAAAACATTAAAATGAATAGAAAGTAAGGATGCACGATATTATCAGTACAATATCGTATTGGCCTGTATCAACGCAAAAAGCTAAATATCTGTATCTGTATGGCTGGACCTGGTACTGTTGTGTTTTTGTGATTTGTTGTGCTTTTAATTGGTTTGTGTTTTTTTTATATGAAGCTGTGTTTTGTGATTTAAGATAGTGTTTTCTGACTTATCAGTGTGTTTGCACTTTGGGGCCACTGTAATTTCACCATAAATGTCATAACAAGGCGGCTAAATTAGTAAAAATAAAATAACAAACAAAATACAAGAGAAACATTTCATACATAAAATGTCTGATGAGAATTGAGAACTCCCTGATTTATAGGTACAATTTGAGCAAAATGTCATAAAAGCATACATGTGGTAAACATTTTAATGTCCGATTCTCACATGTAAACCGCAGTAAACACACCACACACCAATGAGAACATGCAAATGAAAATATTCATTTTGCAGAGCTGTGGTGTTATTCCTGACGGGCTGTAATTTGAGGTCAATGTAACTCTTCCTTTGTTTTTACCTTCTTTCGTGCGCTGGATTGATATGTAAGAGCTAAATGACAAATAAGAAACCGACTTCAGTTTGGTAAACAGACACGGTACCTGACCTGCGCAGTGGATGAAAGGCGTCACCGCGTCGCTGACGTCGGCTGCGGCTCCCTCTGCTGAGCTCTGCACATGGAGAGGAACTTGAACTGGCATGGATGTTCAGTAGTTTACTCCGCTGAGGCCCGGAGAGGGTCAGACCATTCAGTTCTGTAGTTAATATGTATATGTGTGTGTTTACCCCTTTGTTAAGACTCTACAACGGGGATGGGCAACCATGAACACAAAGAGGGCCATGTGAAATATTTATATTGTCAGAGGGCAACATTTCTAGAATTGTGGAATAATCTCACATACATTAAGGTTCTATTATTAGTTACAATCACTTGTAAATCAACCAAAATGCATGCACTGCAGTCATGTATTAGTAAATGACTGAAAGCTAATTTAAGATACGTTTGCCTCTGCAGTACTCTTCAATAAACAGGGTATTTACTGGTAATTAATAACAAAAAATCAGCGAGACAGATTACCCAATTTCATGACAAGGATAAAACAATGGCCTACAATTAATGAGTATAAAAGTGTTTTTTTTTTTCAGTTGATCGTAATAATCTTAGGGCTTCGTGTTAAACTAGCAACTGTGGTTGAAACATGTAGTGGCAAGTTTTATTATTCATTATCTCATGTTTACTTTTATTGATCTTTGAATTTGGGTCACATTGAGTGGGAAGGAGTGATGCACATGGCTCCCAGGCCACCATTTCCCAACCCTAGTTTACAGTACATAATGTGCATGTGATGTGCATCATAAAAGTCTTAGCTGCTTCTGCCCTGTAACTCTAAATAAGACCAGTCAATTTGTTTTTTTTTAATCTTTGCAATATATACCATATATGGAATTATATAGACAATTCCTTGCATATGCAGGAAAGTCATGGCCGAAGAAGAGGCACAATTAGAAGATGTTCCATCAATGAGATGATCAGGTGCAACACATTATTATCCAAACTGCTGCAGGAAATACTACATGGTCTATAAACTAGTGCTGTAATAGTTTCACATGATGCCTCAAGTAATATTGTCAAACTGTTTGAGTTTGCAAGTTGAAAAAGTTAAGCTGTGTGTAAATCAGTTCACATTTATCTTTAAACACTCAGACTAAAGGCTGTAAGTTTGTGAAGTTAATGTTTACATTGATATACGTAAATACCTACAAATGTCAAAGTCCAAATGTAGGAAGTTACCCCACCACAAAAGCTCCTGTATATCAGTGGTTCTCTTGAGAGGCGTGCCATGGGAATTTGTACAGCCACGTGCCATTACTACAGCTATACAGTGGCTGATGATTATTATATGATTAATTCTTTGTATAAAAATACAAGGTCAGTAACTTTGAAAAATACTGAAGACCTTCAAGAGTTTTGCTGTTAGAGAATAAAAAGGTTGGAATAGAGATTGAAACAGACCCTGTTAGGCCTTGTTTCAAAACCTCAAATTAAAAAACATTAAGTTTTAACAAATGTCATTGATTATAAAGCTCCAAGATCATCAGCATTGAGCATCAAATAAACCACAATGCCATACTGTTTCACTGTCAGCTTAAAAAAGCTGAGAACTCTGTCCCAATTGTTAAAAACATTAAAATTGTCTAGATATCTGTGTGAAAATTTGTTAGTTTTCTAACTTAACTAGCTGACATGGGTACAATATAGCGTGGTCAGCCCAGTTGCTTATTTCATGAATGCACAATCCTTAAGTTGTACCTCATTATATAGGTGACTAATCAGGATTCCCAGCAATAAATATGTAATACTAATTGGCATTATAGGGAGCAATAACTGACAGAATATCGTTTCCAAACTTTTTTTTAAGGAAGGATATATTGTCATCAAGAGGGACATTTTTTATGCAAACCTCCTATAAATGCAATTTTAACATTTCATGAGTAATATAGTTGTCAGCTTTTACAAGGTTAGCAGATAAACACAAACACACAGAATAATCACATACTGTAGCGCATGTTCAAGAGGCTATTTTGCAAGTCATGAATATGGTGCGCCTTGAGATTCTAGCTTGATCTTTGGTGTTGGCCAAAACAGTTTCAAACCACTGCTTTATATCAATACTTCAGTCTGATATCCAGAAGATCAGGCTTCACAACTTACTGTCACTTAATTACATTTTATTTTAGTCACTGACACAGTTTGCAATGTACATCACATCCATACAGAGGCACCTTAAGTTCACATAGAACAGTTAAAACAAACATTTTGTCAACACAGGTGAAGTTCTGGTCTCTAAGAATTACTGGAGCATTGTAACATTCACAGAAATGATTACAGCAATAAAAAATGCTGCTTTGCTTTTGAGGGTTTGAGGAATTATTTTCTATTTGAAAAGAGCAATGAAGAAAGATTTGGTTCAGCAGACTCAAACAGAAAAGGTTCTTTCAGTTTACACAAACAGCCATCTGAAACATGGCAAATATTGTAGATGCTAATATGATGATTGTGTGTGATTACTGATGCTGATTAGACATGTATGAAAAAACAACAACAGATTTTTCTCATGCATGTAAATGTTCAAAGTATGAAAATAATCCTCAGGTCCCAAGTTTTTGTTTTAACTGTTATTTTTCCACCAATAATGGATATGAGGATTGTATGATTTGACCTCTATTTGTTATGACTGGACTACAGTGCTCTGTGGAGCAAACATATTCACATCTAATCCATTAAAGCCAAAAAACAGCCACATGTGAACCCATCATAGCTGTGATTTCGATCATATGGCTGCTGCAACATAAAAAACATGAAATGACTGTTATATGTTTATAATTTGCAGATCAGGCTTCAAATTTGTCGTTTTGGCCGTTGTTCAGCAGATGGTGCCATTTTCAATTTCCATCCACAAGTGCAAAAACAATTCTCCAAGTGACCAATAGGGCACTTTTACATGTCCCAAAAAGGCTCCCAAAACTATTTTTTTGATAATTCATGACATGCCACAAAATTACTTGAGGTATCAGGGTCAAGAAGTACAAAAGATGTGGAAAGTAACACTTAAATATTAGAATCATAAGGTACTTTTTGATGTGACCACTTTTGGGAATTAATGTGCTTAGTGTGACTTTTTTTGCCATGAGCTGACAGTCCAAAAATAAAAATACGGAAAAATTAATTTAGCCCATAATCACTGACAAGTCCCAAACTACGTTATTAAAAATCCTTTCCAAAATTTGCAAATGATGAATACATTTATATTTTTATCAGTTAATTGTCAGGACATCATGCTTTCAGATTGACATTTGAAGAGTTGAACTAAATCCCTCTTTTCCCACTTACGAATAGAACAGAGAATGGTGAAAGTATCTAGTGCACTGAAAGTAAACATGAATAAAACGATTCAGTGATTTTGTGGCAAGTGCGATTTTTACAATGGGACATGAGGGTTATATAGTTTGACATTATGTGATATGTTAAAGTAAGGGGTGTCCAAACTATGACCCGGGACCAACTCTACCCTGTGGTCCACTTTTAGTTAGCACTATATAAGTTTTAAAAATGAGACAGAACATAGCTCACAATCAAACATGAAGCCTTTCTGATGAATGAAGAAAAATGGATTACAGAATTAAAAAGCAGCACAAATCCTGACATCTTCTCTGTCTTCTGGTCTGATTCACTAATCAAATAATGCCAGTTATCCAGCACCAACACTGGGTGCTACCATCTCAAATACCCTTACCAATAAGTGGCTGTTTGCTTCAACAGTCATCTGCAGATTTTTTATATACATGAAAAAAGCTTGGACACTACTATGATTAAAGGGTGCAGAAAATTTCAAAGTAATTACATTTTTTGAAATTAATGCATTTCTTAACAGTTAAGACAAAGTGGACCTTAAAAGCAGAACAAACTGTTTAGTTGCTCATTTCTCACAGAGGATTCAACCATATCTGCACCATTGGGTCAACAGCATTAGAATAACACAGGGAAGGAAAACTGCGGGGGCAGCAGCACCAGCTGGGAATGACTCAAAACAATTTCCACAGTAAACAGACTGATGTTCAAGAATATTTAGTACCATTTATTGTAACTATTTCTACACTAATACATAAATAAAGCTCTGATCTACAGTATGTTCTCACACTATTATTATTGTTAGCATGACTACACTACATGTTCGCCTCCTGCAGCAGGATCATGATTCTGAACAGCACGATGTTGAGAGCTGCACAAAGACGGCAGTCTGTGGTACAGACACACACATGCTAGATTAATACAACACCAGAGGTGTTTTCTAGGATAACAGAAGAACTTCAAGCGCTGATGGAAAAAAAATCCCTTATTTCATTTCTCTGAGTGTATGAATGATTCATCTAAACACACAGCGAGACCCTGACTTCTTCTGACTGGAGCTTCACAGTTTAGCAGGTTTAACTAAAACAGACGTTTGCAGCACTGACAGATTTCCAAAACTAAAAACACTCTTCCAAGTCTTTTTTCAAATATACTTTGATACATCACTAGTAACATCTCTACATTATGCCACAGTTTGGAGGCAACAGATCACAGTTTAGCTGGATTAAAGGAGAGTGAGAACGTGTCTGACATTCCAGTTTGATTCCCTCTGATTACATGGACATGTGTTCTGGGAGCACATAGGAGATATCATCCCAGGGGTGGCGATACAGACCCTGTTTTAACCTCTTCTGGTCCAGATAGTGTCCTGTGGAGACACAGAAACAAGGGTTTGATTGTCATCCCGCACACAGACAGTATTAACTTCGCAATACCACAGCAGTGTGTCTCCCCACTGAATGAACTCACCAATGAATCCCATGCTCCGTCCCAGGACAAAAATGCCATTCAGTGCTCCAATTTCTACAAACTCATCAGCTTCATCCCTGTTGTGAGGATCATGGACAACAAGAATACAGCACAGGCTCATGAAATAAATAGCTGAAATGAATGTAACAGACACACAGTGATACCTATGCCATTACTGATTCAGCTTATTGATCCATTTTTTTTTTATCACTTCCGTTATCAAATCCTGTAAATCCTCTGAGTATGACGACACTTGGCACTCTTGATATTCAGTGCTCTGTTGCTTTGACAAAAGTTCCCATCAAATGTTCTGGTGTTTCCACACTCGCTTGAGAATCTCACAGCCACAGACATTACATGTTTTACAGTTGGCATTAGAGTGGTGCAGGAATGAGTCCAAATACACAGGTTCTCAAGGCCAGAAGTATACTGGTTTCTAGAAGGGCCTTTTGGGATAAATTCCTTAAATCAAGTTTTTTTACCTTTTAATTTAAGATAAAATACATCAGAACCTTTGAATTTTAGAGCACTATTGTGTTTTTAAAAGGACAGTTGCTAACAAACTGCTAACAAGGACTACAGAAGTGGCAGGGGATCCTAATGCAAGCATTTCTGATTTTTTTTCAATAAACAATAATTCACACACTATTGAGGACCAACTTATTCAGGTCACTGGATTCAAAGGAAATTCTCATACAAGAGATCACAATAAGATGTTATAAATTGAAAATATAATAACTGCTTCTAAGTTGAACCACCATGTTGTAGTTCAAAGTATCTTAATAGATTTTTACTCTTGTTGATTACGTTTAAACTTAAAAAATCATGAAGCTTTGGTTCGTTGTTTAAGGTTATCTTAAAGGACAAAACGTGCAAGTTTAGCCATTTTTTGTTTGCAACAGTCCTTATCATCAGCAATTATCCGAGAACACTGTGAAAAATCCCATAGGCTTTTAGTAGATAGAACCAGTACGATGCTAACTTCCATGTTGGCCAAAGAAATACATCATCCCTGCACCCCTCTATTGTGTTTGCAATTTAAGCCACACTTTGGAACATGTGTGTCTCCTTTCGACCAGGTTTACTTCCCCCAGTCTTTTGGAGTTAGTTCTGACTGCCTCTCACCAGAGCTTGACATCATTGTCACATCAGCACAGGGAAGTAACGAGCGCTCCATTCACTACAGAACTCAGATGTCAGAGCCTTGAATCACATCAGAACTAAGTTTACCGTGTTCCAGTTACAGGCCTGCAATCCACAGATTATTAAAGATCCTCTGACTTTCCAAGTTGGCATTCAAATTTAAGGAATTTCTGGTGACTTATCCAGTTTTAAACTTGCCTTTACTTACAAATAAGATCAAAAAGAATGCATCTTAAATGAAAAGGAATCCACTGGGAAATTACTGAGCATAAATAAGTGAAAGATGCTTGAAGCTGTACTGCTCAAAAAAAGTTTGGACATTTAAATTTGGTCAATTATTCCTCCTCTTTAATAATACCAGTTGGTGTTATATTTTATACTGTTTGAAAGCCTCATTTGTAACCTTTATAATAAGGTCAAACTTGTAAGGATGTGGGTTCATGGAATGAGCAACACAGCTAAATAAGTAAGATTGTAAATGGTACCAGGGCTGACATCAAATAAGGTTACAGCTGCAGGAGATTTTGGCACTTTTTTTGTGCGCCACTCACATGTTTAGTTATGTTGGTCATTCCAGGAATGCATGATTCTTACAGGTTGTACCTCATTGTAAAGGTGACTAATCAGGCTTTCCAACAATATAAAATACAATACCAATTGGTATTACAACAATAGAGAGATAATCAACCAAAATAATGTTTTCAAACTTTCTTTGAGGAGTATAGATGGAACTGGTCCTCAACTGAAACCAGTTCTCCAATGGAAAGGGTTCTCAATTCCCATTTCTAAAAATACACTTAAGAGTTTTTTTAAGTAAAAAGATTCCTTTTTTAGTATACTTTTTAAATTTAGGTTAAAAATGTTAAATGAATGGCTAAATAGTCACTAGCTTACCGTGTGAAACCACCACAAGTCCTGAGCAAGTCCACAAAGGCCACACCGATGAATCCATCCACATTCAGGATCAAGTTAGGTTTCTACCACAAGATTTTAAAGAGGAAATCACGTTTTAATTATCTGACTCAGGAATGGATATAGTTTTAAATGAGTTACTTTCATTAGAATTCACAATGGCAACATTTATATTTCTGTACTCAAAGGCAAACAGAAAAAAAAACAGAACTAAAGCAAAGTTTGCAAGCATGACTCCATGATAAGATTGAGACTGCTCCAAACTTCTGTGGATTTTACGTATAATAGGTAAAGGTGAGGAGCTCAATGATTGGAGCCTTTTTTTCTAAGTGGTCACCTTACAAAGGACTATTCTCTGACTCAGCTCCTCTGGTCTTAGATGGAGATTCTGGATTCTAGTCCATGCGGCTGGTTCCCTGCAAACTTTTAAACATTTCGTCTTTATTTGTCACTACTTTCAGGACTGGAGATCATAGCTTGTTTTTTTCCAAAATCAATAAACTGGCACAACCATAAATTGCCCCAAAATTTGGCATTTTAAAAGCACTTTTAATAACTTGCTTTCCCTCATCTGGAGATCTCCATGGTGATGTGACGTCATCTGACGGCAACCTACTGGCATCTGATGTCTGCACATGAAGCCCCTCATGACCCCTCAGATTTGTTTTTTAATTTACTGTTTGCAGTTCATAGTTGCCTACCACCACTCTAAAAGGAGGGCTAGGTTTAATGAAGGCTACTACTAACAGGACAAGGACAGAGCTTACCTTGGATGTGGTGATCTTCTCCACATCCAGAGCGTAGTCCAGCAGCTGGGAGGAGGGGAAATGCTGCTTCACAAAGTCTTTTAAGATCTGGACTCTCATGTCTGGATTGTTGATCTGGAGAAACACAGATAATTCACTTCCTTATAAAACGATGCTTCTCTGATCAGTCTTCATTTAATTTACATGTTTACAGTACTTGACCTTTACGTGAGATGATAAGCTTTATAGTTTTATATATCAGTGCAGGTATATAGACATTTTGTTATGAGTCATTTGTTAAGATTATTGTCAGAAATATACACTGCTTTCATAATTTTTGGAGTGAAACCATCAACAGTAAAACTAATGACTTCAACATCACACCATGAAGCTTCAAATCTAATTCAGACTTTTCTCTTAGTGTCAGTGTTTAAGTTACTGCGCATGGCTGTGTCAATTTTGAGTCTAACATTGTTCTTTATGACTACAGTTTTTTGGGGATGTTAAACTTCCAATATTTTCAGTTGTCATGTTTAGCTACTTCTGAGCAATCACCTCTATATCAGTGGCCCGGGGGCCACAGGCGGCCCTCCTGCCAACTGAATGTGGTCTGCCAGTTAATTCCAAATTTCCAAAAACCGCAGCCATAAAGTAAAAAAAAAAAAATCTTCCATGACATATTCAAGTCAGATTAGCCACTATGACAACACAGGCAAAATGGATTTTAACATGAAAAATTGAAAATATTTTCAAATTTGTGTTTAATTATTGGTTTTATTTTATAATTCTTAAAGGCATGAGTAGATATCATTTTCGATAATGGTTTCTGTAAAAGAGTTTAATGAAGCATTAGAGAAATTACCTGAAATAACCATTAGTAAGTAGGATTTTTATAACTACCTGCCTGGCCAGGTTACTTTAGCAAAAGGAATTTAATTCTCAGCAGGATTTACTGGTGAAATTAAGTAAAGAGACATTAACTAATCAATGTAAGAAATATTTATGAGCTAGTTTGTTGAATTGGAATAGTACTTAAATTAACTTTAATTTTGCCTGTTGCTCAATAAATTTAGCTTTACTGTTTGGTTTTGAGCTGAAAAATCTTAATCTAAATTCTAGTCGTATTTCTTTTTGTAATTTGCATCATCTTAACAGTATCTGTTTATCTGAAACATTTGGCCGTCTGAAATTAAGAGTAACAATGTCGTGGCCCTCATGGTAAATACAAGTGCCTATCACTGCTATATGATGTGAAACAGCTTTAAAATTCAGAACTGGGGCATTTCCAGATGTTTTTTTTTGCATGATAGAAAAATGTCTAAATCTTTAAAGCTTGTGTTTGCCACAGACTTTATTATGACAGCTAACCAAAAAGTGCCTACAACTTCCACAGACTTTTTAGGTGATGGTCTAAGAAGCAAAAATGGTGATTTATTTTTGTCTTTAAGGGTCATTACTGCACCTCTCTACTAACAGATCTAGTGTCCTCTGTTTCATAAAAACATCTTTACTTTGATTCATGGATCATTCTGCTGCTGTCCACCATGCTATCATTCATATGAAGAAGCCGTCACACTCACCGACTTCACTCTGTGTCCGATGCCCATGATCAGCTTCCCATCTTTCTTCATCTTGTTGACAAACTCCATTGGCAACATGCCGCTGTCAAAGGCGTTGCTGAACTGCTTTGCTGCAGCATCAAGAGCCCCTCCAAAGCGATCGCCCTGAAACATGGAGAAGAAGAAATTAAAGACATGCTGATGGGGTTGATTACAGGGCATTAATTCATCTGTTTGATTTTCAGGCTGAAGAGTCTCACGATGGTGAGGAGCCCAGATGTGAGGCTGGAGATGAGATCTTTTCCAGCTCGAGCGCAGACGATGGTGTTATGAGCACCAGAAACAGCCGGGCCGTGATCAGCCGTCACCATCAGGCACATCTCAATGAACTGACAGGCGTACCTCGGCAGCCTGCGCAGAGAGAAGATGACGATGGTTATATTGCTGAAGGATTTCTCTGGGCTTGTCTCTTACAGTCACAGGGCTCAGAGGCTGACCTCCTCTGGAACCAGAGCAGCCCCAGAGTCCCTCCAAGGCCGATCTCTGACTTGAAGACCTCTGTGATTGGCATGCCGGCGTAGATGAGCTCCTGACCTCTCTCGTCACAGATGCTGGTCATGAAGGAAGCGGGCTTACGGATCAGACCCAGCTCCTGCAGGAGAAACAGAAAACAGAGGAGTCAAAAGGAAATATTTAATCAACTCTCAGTTTGTCTCATTTTGGATAAAAATATGGTTTGGTCCACACATTCTGCTCGGGAGTGATGTTTTGCTTTGGAGTACAAACCCCTGATGTGACAGAGGTGATGCATTTGACATTTTTCCTGGAAATTAGAATGAATAATGATATGTCCTAACTTCTTGTCTGGCAAAAGGAAATGTCTGAGGATGGTTTGGCGAAGGGACATGGTTATGGAGTTGAACAAGACATCTGGGAAAATATTGTCCCTATTATGGCTTTGTCAGTATGGGATTGTAAAGTAAGTTTATATATTGTAAAATATTTTATGCATTCTGTTGGGTCCAAGTCAGACACAAGAAGCTCGGGTTAACTGAGAGTCATGAGAGTTGGAAAAGTAAAGCTCAGTAAATAATGTTTACCCCTTTTATAGGTTTGCACACTAGTTTCCTATTTTGGCCCTGAGTGATGGGGTCAACTAAGAGTTTTTTGATTATTTTTTGCCTAACAAACCACATCTTTGTTTTCTGTTCTGTTTTACCAGGAATGGGCGACTTGGTTACCAAAAAGAAGACCACAATAATATTATCCTCATGCTCGAGGGCCAAATCAAATTTTAAGGATACTCTTAATTCGACAATTAATTGTAATTTAACAGAAGGAACAAATACATAGCCATTAAATAAAAAAAATTGTATGGACATTTATGTATATTAAATGCAAGTAGCAATACCTAATCTGATGAGTTTAACACTAAAATCAAGCCAGTCAGCTACATTTTTGATTAAAATACAGAACATTTAGAGGTTATCAATGCGTGTTTTGATACGTTTTGCTTTTAATTTGACAACTGAATACAAGGATGTTTCACAAAAAACATCTACAGTTAATTATAGCCTTAACTTCTTAGAGGTGTTGCTGTTAGATATTATCATGGCAGATTTTTTCATATTTTCTTCATGTATGTTTTTAAAAGTTGTAAACTGACTGACAGGCCACATTAAGAGTGTAGGGGGATTGCATGAGGCTCTGGGGCCACCAGTTGTCCACCACTGTGTTATATGGACTCTCAAAAAGCACCAATTTGAGTTGTTCTTTGTAGGCTTTTTGTAATGTAGACAGGACTGTTCAAAAGAACTGGAAAAAAAGAAAACACAAAATAAAAGCACATGAAGATTACATCAAACTCATGGCTGATTCACAAGAGCTGATGTTAACTAAACCAAAAGATTATTTGTCATATTATTAGGAAGCTTTCTCATTAACAGTTGGTAGTAAGTGATAGCAATGTATGATAATGTCTCAACACATTTACCCCTGAGGTACAGTAAAGCAAACCTAGAGCCCTGTCCATATCACATGGGGTGTTATAGGGTGGTTTGTTGTGTTCAGTTTTGTCTTCTGTGCCCAGGAACACCTAAAAAATATCATGCAATACGACCATGTGTATGGTAAAATATGGAAGATAAAAATGTAGATAACCAAAAAGCATTGTATAATTCTGATGAAATATGTCTTGATATCTTAATATACATGGATGATTTGATGCCATTTTTATATAACAGCAGAGCCTGAAGAGAGAACTCAAGCTTACGTTACACTGAGAATAAACATCCATCCACCTCAAATTGATATGATCATCAATGTCCAAAACTGTGTAAGATTTTATGCACTTTCAAGGATTTTCACATGTAAACATTAACTGGGTGATAATGTAGGCAGTGTCCTAAAATGTGGCCAACAGGTTTCCAAATATGTTTGTAATGTTCTTATCACACATCTCTTCTGTTAGGCAGGAGGCAATTTAACTTGCATTTTATTTTCATTTATAGTAACATTAATTTAGTATCATAATATAAACACATATATGTACAAACCTTATTTCTTTCAGTGGGAAACATACAATAGCATTTTCAAAATATGAGAATGACCTGGATTTATATCTCCAAAGACCCCAGCATGTCTATAGTGCCATTACATTAATACTTCTGGTCTTTGGCGTTCAAAAAAAATCTAGTTATGTTTGTTAACAAAATTCCTCTGCGGCCAAATTTGGCCTATGCTCTGTTTTTTACTGGTCACCCCAGCAAACTCTATTTAAAGAAAAATATATCCCAAATCAGGGTGAGAAGATTGTCCTTGTCTAGTTTGTACTACTTAGTTTCATGTCTTGGTTAAATTAGGGGACGATAAAAACAATAAGCAAATTTACAACCAAAATTATAAAAAAGTTAAATAAAAATCATGATTCATTGACCATTTACATCATGTCTTAGGTAACAATTTGATTTAGGTTTAATAAAATATGAAACATTTCATCTCTGTAAAGGATCAGATGCAGCTCTTTTTCCCTCCCCTTTGAAAATGCTCCGATCTGAGGCAATGGGATGCGATGATAATCAGCTCTGAACTGATGGGAGAGGGCATGAGGAATTACAGACCACAAGGTTTCAAAACAGTCATGGTATCTGCCTATGACAAGCAAAAAACACATGTACAAGGCTGTATGGCTATCACATAATAAACCCCGGGAAATTAAAAAAAGAGCATTTTATGGGGCATTTTCTCTAAAGAGACGTTACATATTTCCTCTTGAACTCAGTTTAGTTAAAAGTGTCAAGTTCTGTGCTTCCAAAACCAATTCTAACATCATTAAAAGCAAAGAAAATTGATTTTACAGGACATGAGACCTTTAATAGATAAAAATAAAAGGATTATGACAGCCTGGCGCCATGAATTGCACTAATTTGCTCTGCCATCTGTCTTAAGGTCCAATTTAGAAAGCAGACTGCACTAATCATCCTCAAGCACCAACGCTGCTAAATGTTTGGCAGCTGTGTGCAGCAGTTTGCTCTTATTTTGTGTCTGACAGTGAAGGTCAACTGTCTGCGTCTCCCCTCTATGCTGTACAGAGCAATATTCTCATCCAGACCAGAGGCTGGGCCCAACCAGGCCGCCACCCAAAATTCCTCAATGAAAGACCATTTGCCTTGCCAAGCTATTAATGGAAAGCTACAAAGTCACCATTATGGGCCATTTTTTATTTTACTAATTGGTTAAACTGAAGATGTCTTATACTGAAGTGGCCCAGCCATCCATATATTTTCCCTGTTTTGGCCCTCACTGTCCAACAAAAGAGATGGACACCCCTGTACTTTATGCAAGTCGCCTGTTGATAATCGTACTTCAATTCCATTTTCCTCATTTCTCTCTTGTACGGTGCGTGTGGTTTGCTCTCCTCATCACTGATCCTTGGTACAATGATATTACTTCCCTTTTTATTCCTATAGGACACCAGGGTCTCTGTCAGGCTGGTGCTGTAGCTGAATAGTACTGGGAAGTATACTCACTCTTGCCCAGGAGTAATCCATTGGCACAGTGGGAGGAGGCATCTCTTCAGCCGGTTGAATGACTCCTCTGGCAACAAGGTCATCATAAACAGATCTGCATGTATAAAAAAGACCAGAAGATTTTAAAAACTAGCTCAAAAACTTTGATGAATGAATACTTCAAAACTCGGGTATGCGAGGTACAGACTTGATGATCTCTCCCAGCTCATCGAAGCTCTTGGGGACGAAGGCACCAACTTCCTTCAGAGCTTTGTTCTTAGCTACAGCTGTCTCTGAGGCCTGGTTGGCACAAGCGCCTGCATGCCCGAACTGAACCTGAGGGGGACCAATGGGTACATCATGGGTCAGGAATTCATGTTTAAACCTTTCATCGTGCTTTAACCCAGTGGTTTTTAAGTGATCTAACCTCAGGACCCTCCTTAAAAAGAAACTGTGACCAAAGTTTCTGAATCTTTTAATCTGCTCACACATATCTAATGATAAAAGTTACAATTTGGACCTTCAATAAAACTAAACTTTTAATTTGAAACAAAATTTAAAAAATATGTTCATAAAGAACAGGGGCCCAGGATGACATGTATGAATTCCTTTAATTTTTTTTACTTTGTTTCTATTAATAAAAAGTGCATTTGGGTGTTTCCTAGAGATCAAGGAATTACTTTACCCTAAAAAACTTTATCAGAAGAATATAAATAAATCTCAAGATCTTGATTTAAAGACCAAAATGTACTCATTATCACAGTAAAACTGAATTAAATTATCAGAATATCTCAAATGCTCTTTGCCACATTCCCTTTTTTCCACAGCCACACTTCAAGACCTCCTGAAAACAACTTCACGGCCCACTTTTAGGTCAAACCCACCAGTTGAGAACCACTACAATCACCTATTAATACACCAAGTCCTCTATCTGCTCACTCACCTCTGAGGAGAACATGGTGGCACATGTGCCGATACACCAACACACCACTGGCTTTGTGATGCGGCCCTGTTTGATAGCCTGACAGATCTTGTACTCTTCCGTGCCCCCGATCTGTAAAGAGAAGATAGATCCATGATGTACAACAACTGCTAGAAGCTGCAGGCAAAAGTGACCATGGATTTGTACTCAAACTCTTTCATATAGCACTTTTATTAATGAAGTATGCAGCCCAAAGTTCTGTCAGAAAATTAAAAAACAGCAACAGACAAAAATCAAAAAGAGACTGAAGCAGAAAATCAGGTAAACACAATAATAAAAACTGAACAAATAAAAACTAAATTAATGTATATAACTTGATATATAAGAACAGTAAACCATGTAGCAACCAATTCATTGAAATTTTAAGTAAAACATGGTGCTAACAATAATAACAAGGCTATAAATCAAATTAAAAGCCAACTGAAACCAACTGTGTCCTCAGTTTTCATTTTAAAAAACTGGAGAGAGAACCACTCGAACAGAAAGGAGCAATAGATGCTTAACTTTAGGAGCATAAAGCAGAGGCTTCTACTGAGTGCTTGTGAGGGTCATATGAGGGACACTGAAGGGAAAAATCACTGAGATATATCCCTCACCTCTCCCAGCACAACAATCATCTTCACTCCAGGAGTGTCTTGGTAGCGCAGCACGTGGTCAGTGAACACAGAGCCAGGGTATCTGCAGAAAACATCCACAGTCAGAGGCAAATCCAATCACACATGAACATCAGTCAATCAATCTTTAACACCAAATCAGAGCAAATGTTATCAAAATACATTTTACAATGAAGAAGGTCGAAGACAAACTCCTCATTTAATATACATACACATATTAATTGATACATGTAATCATACAAACAAATACATGCATATTTCCAAACCAAAAATGAATCCACCATGAGCACAAAACTCCACCACAATTGTTGGCTTAAGTTACAGCAGCAAGAGAAAAGTAAATCCTGAGCAGACCCAGACTCTGTGAACAGCCATCCACCAAAGCCGTGTTGGGGGTGTAAGTGGGTGGAGGTAGGAATGTCAGCTGGGACAAAAGGACCAAATAAGAACTAATGATAGCAACAAATCGATGGGCACCCTGACCATGAATTTTTGCCCATCATATTTGTCTCTATGGAATTAAAATGTGTTTGACATTAGCCCGTGGCATCTCATTTTCAAGAGGGTCCTCCTCTGCATATGATATTAAAGGAAGAACAAGACCTGTAGTTAACAGAATGCTGGCATACCTGTCTCCTCCGATGGCCACACCTTCAAAAACACCATCAGTAGTGCGAGAGATGATGTTGTTGAGCTCATTGGACATTCCTCCTGAGCGGGACACGTAGGCCACACTGCCTGGGCGGTAGAGCTTAGAGGCCAGGATGTTATCCAGCATACCTCCTGTGTTCCCGATCTTAAAACAGCCAGGCTTGATTCCTCCAACCTTAGAAAAAGGAAACACACAGATGGAGATTTTCTGCTTTGCTCCAGTGATAACTTAGTTTAAAGATAATGTAAACATCTAAAATATAAATAAATATAAATAATAATTAAAATGTTTAGCAAGTTTTTTTTTCCCATGACAAATGAGACAATAGCTGGATAAAAATCAGTTTGTGATTAAAAATTCTTATGAAACAGATGTTTAATATTTGTGAATCAGACAAGATCGGACTGAAGTGATAGAGGTGGGTTGCATATTCAAAATCCATGATGCATCAGATGTTTTGAGGATAAATATGTTTATCTTTCCAGCAAGAAAGTAGATAGAAGAGCTCTGTCAGAACTGTGGCACTTCGTCTTATCATTACATCGATTAATAGAGTATTGATTAGGGATGCAACATATTATTGGAGCAATGTCAGTATCACCAGATAACTGCCTCAGATATTAAAATCTTTGCTGACAATTATGGGCAATTTTTTTGGCCATACAAGTCGCAATATATATCCCACATATTGGCTCTTACATTGAAAGAATGTACACATACCTGTATAACATCATGGTTTATCATCACTGAATGTCATTCACTGAAGGATAAAATTTTCTTTTTCTTATTTCACATCTGTTTTTAACACATGAAGAGCGTAACCATGAAAGGAACAGGTCAGTTTTAGTGAAGCAGCGGCTTTTTTCTTCTGACAAAAAATACTGTCTTTGGCAGATTTGATTATCGACAGATTTGAAAATATCAACATATCGTATATCGGCAAAAGTCTAATATTGTGCATCCCTAGGGTTGACAGAAATAGCAACAAAGACTCATTTACAATGTAGGATCAATAAGGGTATTGAGATCTGTAAAAACTACCCTCCCGATAAAATATTTGACCACAAGTACAAGAGCTTCTATTTAGGATTGTTGATATTCTGCTAACTAATTTTGTCTTGATTTAAGCAATGACAGAGCATTAACATGAGTAGAATATAACTCAACTTATTTTTTTTTTTTACAATTTGGTTTAGTAAAGTAATTAAATTAAATCACTTAAGATAAAAAAGAGAGGATGTTTTTTGACTTAAAGTCACTTTTTCTTGACTGACACCAGACAAGCATGTTTTTCAATTTGTGTACTAAAACTAGACAAAAACTTTACCGCAAAAAATTAGTATATTGTGACTAAACAAGTATCCTTTATCAAAACAGCTGCTAAAATGAACACAGCTTACTTTGCTTAAGTATAGCAGAATTAATTCTAAAGGAAATAAAGTGAGACTAACAGTCGCTGGTCCGATGATCGTCACTCCCTTCTCATCTGCAGCCTTGATGATCTTCCTTGTGTGAGCTTCAGGGATTCCCTCAGCGATGATGGCAATGGTGTGAATCTGAAACAATTTTTATAAAAAGGTTTAATCTTCAACCATCTCTGCGTTTCCTCAGCTGTTAAGAGCCTCACAGATGGTTCAGTTATTTACCTGAGGGTACTGCATAGTCTCCATGGTGCTATCAAAGGCTGAGCGCAGAGAGGCAAAGCTGATGAGAACGTCCACATCTGAATGCTTCTTCATGGCATCGCCCATGTTCTTATACACAGGGATGAGGATCTCTTTATGGCCCCAATAAAACTTCTGTTTGTGGTCTCCACTAACAGGCAGACAAATAAAAAAGTATTTATCATCAAGTGGAAGGACACCTTTTACTTAAAGGGGTTTTACTGCATTTCACATACATTTAACATTTTATACTCCTCACAGCAGCAGAGCAAATTCAACACAAACTAAAGAGGAAGGACAAAGAGCTCTTACGTGAAGGGGTAGACCATGGCAGCAACAGACGGCTCCTCTCTAGAGCACACATAGTCAAAGTCCAGCATGCCCTGCACAGCTCGAGTCTGCATACCCCACACTATGGACTTGGTGTGTTTGCTGAAGAGGGTAGTTGCTTTGGCTACAAAAAAATGATAGCACTTTAAGATAAATCACTCAACTGACATATAGAGACCAAAAAGCATTAAAAAATATGCAGTAGTGCATCTACAAAATGAATAAATTAAGTGAAGTGATACTTTTCAGTTGGACAACATTTGCACTTTTCAGAAGTCCCACTGTATTTGAGTTAAAGTTCATACTAACTGGATGTATGATGGCTTAATGTTAGCTCCAGCTTTCAGAACAAGTGTGTGTGCTGCCAAAAACCTTCAGAAATTTCACCTCAACAAAGGCCATTAAGAATATATTTTAAGACATGTTTTTATCTAATCTTCAAATGTCAAAGACTATACACAAGAAAAGGCTAAAAGTCATGATATGGATAGTACATTAGGAAATAGAAAGTTTGAGAGAAAACAACAATTAAGTCCTTAAAAGTAACTTGACTCATTGACTGACTGGCATAGTAAAGCTTAAGAATAAATTATTTTGATTGAAATAGTGTTTCAGAAATGCCAAACTGGGCTTTTACTGTACTTTATAAAGAAAGATCAGAAAGTGCAACTAAACTGTATTTATCTTGTGTGTGATGTACTCTACTGTTGTGGCCATGTATTTTTGTTAAAATAAGCTGAACATGGCTCTATTTTTTTAATTTTTCTTTTATATTTTGGGCAAGAAATGTACATGGCTTGCAGCAATAACAGGCAGGCCTCCTATTCTCAAAATTCTTGGTTTCCAAGAGAGCCGAGTCAGCTTTGAGATTGTCAGAATTTGGTTTACCATCTTAAACAATGATGACATGTGAGAAACAGCCACAACGTGTACTATCTAAAGCTGAGGGTTCTTCTTCTGATAAAAATAAATAAATAAAAAAACAGCTTTTTTTTTAACAAATCAAAGAAATTAGATAAATTTAAAACTTGTTGCAGATCTAAAAGTAAATGTAAATAAGTAACGTCAAACATTTGATATCACAAGGCGTTTTTTTCATTTTTGACTTAACCACTGAGCTATCTGTAAGTTTCTCAGTGAAATGAGACATTCAAAGGTACAGTGGTGCACTAATCCATCCAAACACTACAGCGAGTGGTGCTTTCTGAGTGTGGCACCTGTATGTTCAGAAAGCATGTGTGAGTAATTATTAATTGCAGGGTCCGACTTCCATACAAAGGGGGCACTATAACTCCTGAGCTTAGCAACCAGGGATCCTAAGTCTCACATAACACACTTCTCATCCATGGACCCTCATATCTAAATACACAAAAGCCTCAGGATTCACAAACAGCACTGTTTGGATGTGTAAGTGTGTGCTTTCTCACCTATAGGACCTCCTGTTTTGGCCTTCTTTGCTGGTGAGCTCTCAACATTGGTCCTGTTTTCAGAAAAGGAGGCTGTCCTACTGGATGCTGGGGTCTGGAGTTGAAAAGAGGTAATTGTTTTATTTACTGTGCACATTGAACAAAATCCCAATAAGGACAGCTCTCTTAAAACTGATATGTTTTAACCATAAAAACTGTAGAAACGGTGTCCCTTTCTTGGAACAGAAAAAATGCCTAGTTATGTTGAATCTGCAGATATTATCTCAATCTTCTCACAAAGCCCCACTTGTTTGGCCGAGGAAACAAGTTACTGTGCTTGATATTCTTGATTCCCAAATAGCTGCATACATGACTTTTGGCATAATTATGCAACCCAGTTACACAATACACATTTATTTTTTTACGTAAAGAATAAAAAAAAGAACAGCCAGCCAAAAGTTAAACCAAAATCAAGCAGCAACCTCAAGTGCTGAAAAATGAAGCCAGGGCAGAAGTACCAAAAACACTTCAAGCATCCACCAAGACTGTCTGCAGGAAACCATCGAGTACTCAAATTGTGTGTGGGGAACTGATTTTTTATCCAAACTAAACTTATTCATAGCCTGTTTCAACAAACGGCTTCAGTCTAAATACTTAATGTATGCAAAGGCTCACACTGTACTGTGGGTAATTCTAAAAAAATCACAACTGTTTTCACTTTATTTAGGATTTGTGGTTTTGTACAGAGGATATAAACTAATGTCACAATTCGTGCACAAGACAGGCAATTTCACCTGCTGAGTGGCAGGGAGCAACATTTTTGATATTTGGTGGTAACAAACAGTGTAACAATTAAATTCAACTGAAAAGTGCTGTGTTATAAGTACTTTTAGAAGGTCATATGCTTTTTGATGATATTCATTACAGGAAATGTAGAGTCTAAGATGACTTTTTTACTTACTAAATAAGGTTATGGAACCATAGGGTTATGTTTGGATATCTCTGAGTTTTATGTTGGCTCTGAGCATAAAAACATAATCTGATGTCCTCAGTGCCTCGCCATTTAAGCTATTGATGTTTAATTTTATGAATGATTTGCTGATATTTAATGTCTGGATTTTTCTTTCGAGTAAAATTTAGAGGAAAGAGAGAGAAGTGGGATCATATTCATTATTACTTGAAAGCATGTACACTCAGGGAATATTATACCTGTTGCAAAACAACACAGCTCTTCATTATAATCCTGATGTTATGGCTCCAAATATTTCAATAACATCAGCTGAGGATCTACACTGCTCTTGATGAACATTATAAATAATAATAATTATAATAAACATGATACTTTCCTGTTAAATTAAAGTGTTTGATGGTTTACTTGCCTCTAAGTGATGTTGTTAATCTGTCAATCTATGTGCATTCCCTCTATAGTTAGAGGCATTATTAACGAGCCTATGCACTACAGCTTTTGTCAGACAGACTGAAGTCATACCTCAGCTCAGCCTCTCTGTCAATTAGCAGGTTGATCCAAAGTTAGGTTGAGACAGTGCACAAAGTATTGGCACAAACAACTGGCTTCAACAACCTTACAAAGCCTCCTTTACAAATCAAACAGCTGATAACATAGTTAACAACTATATTATGAGGGAATAGCAATAAAAATGCTCTAAAAATTAGATAAATAATAAAAAATGTTATTAGATGCTATAATATTTGTATTTCTCTAATTAGACTTAATGCTTCATATTAATTATCTTATGTACAATAAACATATTCATTTAAGTGATTCTTACCATAAATTACCTTTAACAGAGCTTTATGCCTTAGTACCTTTTGATCATCATTACTATAATGATATAAAATATGATTCCCTAACATAAATACTGTAAAAAAAGGGGATTGAATAGATCTAGAAAACTGGAAATATCACCAAGCCCTGCTCTGCTCAGTTTAACAGTGCACTCTAGCAATCAGTACTTTTATTTCCTCTTCTTGTTGTCATATTCTATCACACATCTACCACTATGTATGAAGCAAATTGGCAAATTCATGCTTACATGTGCTCACATGTGCTGGCACGCACAACCACTTTTTAAAGGCACAGTCTTAATGGATGCCTGGAGGCAACGCAGAACACTGCTGACTGCAGCCTCACAAATATCTGAGAGAGAGCTTCCACAAAGCCTTTCAGTGCTTTTTAACAAAGAGCCATCGGGCCTCAGATCCGAGGTTCAACAAAAGGACAAGAGAGGTATAACTAAAACAGAGGCTGTGGCATGTACGTCTGCACGGCATGATTGGCGTAGCTGATGATGTTACATCGGCTTAGCACAGGCGGTACAGCATCATGACAGCCAATTTGTCTCTAGGGAGTCAGGAGGTGTCATACCGATGAACTGCCGCTGGAGTTGAGGAGGAAGTTGGCGGTGTGGGCTGCAACAGGAGGCTGGTTGGGGATTGGCCGGTGGCCCAGCGCCATGCCGACAATCGCAGTCATGTGAGTCTCAGTGCCAAAGACATGGATGGGGATGCCAGTGGTCTTCCCTGAGGAGAGAAGGATACAAAACAAAGTTTGAAGGGGTATTAGGTATAATATTAATATATGCAAGGCCCGCTTTCAGATGTAGAAGATGATGGTTAAAATTTATAACATAAATTCCACCACCAGGGGACGCTAAATCAAAACCATGAAAAAAGATGCTGTGGAGAGAGGCATCGTTAGTTCCACCCACTTTTGCTGTTTGCTTTTATTAAAATGAGGACTCTCTTGATCAAACAATGCACTCCATAAGTTGTGCTTAGAGAAAAGCAGCTCAGTTTTATTCACTGATAAACTGCATATGACAAAGGAGAAAAAAATGTTAAATATAACCTCTCTAATTTCTGCAATTTACAGATGCTGCTACTTCAGTTTCACCTGCCAGCCAAATGTCTGCCAGATGCCCGATGAGTCCCAGTCAATTACCAGCCACTTACCCCTTCAATTGCAGACTGTCCCCATGAGATGGCGCTTCCCTCACAAGAACACATACAGTGAGCCGTCAACTCTTGCCCTTATTAGAGCTGTGTTAGCACTGACCGGTCAGATGTGTCCGTCATGTCATTGCTGGGTATCTCATTACAGCCATGATGGTGGGCATGTCCCAACACGTTCCAGGGCAAATATTTAATTGGCTCCATCTGTACTCATAAAACTTTCTGGGATCACTTACAGCATGGACCAGGAAACTGCACTGTTTCCAGCTTTTCTTTCACATTATGTGAAATGTATTCATAAAGCAAAAACAATGGTTAAGGGGGATTAGAGTTACACATTATGGAGGGATGTGGGGAGAGAAAAAAGTACAGTCGATGGCAGAGAATACTCCATTTTAAGTGCACTGCAAAAAACATGAATAAGATACAAAAACATAACAGTCACATCCAGTTGCAGTTCCTGCTTCTTTATATAGCAATATCTGAAGAAATATGAAGTGGTTCCAGGGCAACTATAAATATGTGTCTTGTCATGGTGACTGCCACAAAAACACTCAGACTGTGACATCTGAGAAAAACAAGGACTTCTCTGGCTTGAAGAAATGTAAAACATACATTTAATATTTCTTAATTAGGACATTTCAAGGTAAGTATTCAACATATTGTACCTTTAGACCTGCATAAACTGAGAACATACCAACTTCTCCCATCACTCGGAGACCTTCCTGGTAGTTTGGGCCACCGCGGCGGACAAATATGGTGACCTCATGCTCCTTTAATGGCACCTGATAGTCCCTGATGGCTCGCACAATTCCCTTTCATAAACAGAAACACATTTTGGTGTATAAAGAAAGGGATGAAGGAATGTCAGACTTTGTATGAAGGTTAACACATCTGTCATTGTACCTTAAATGTTGCTGCAACATTTGTGAAGTTTGCAATGCTGCCACCAATAATCAGAACCTTTCCTACAAACCATGAAGATAAAACCAACATGTTAGAAAAGAGAAATGACCGCTCTTTAAACACAATTAAGAGAAGACTTTTTCCTACCATCAGGATGCTTCTCTCTGGTCATCAGAGACAGGATGGTTTTAGCGTAATCGTAGGTCTGCTGCTCACTAGGTGCTCCTGAATACTCCCCATAGTTGGCCAACTCGTTGACGCCACCAAGGTCACAGATTGTGTCACTGGGAGAAGTAAACATGAGTCATCCATACAGTGGAAAAAGGGGTTACTTTTCCATCTGCTCTGATTTTATTTTAGTGGGAGTATAAAACTTAGGGAATGCACAGAGGGAACAATTAGTCATGGCTGATGTGTCACACTTTACACATCAACACACTGAGGCTTTGGGGAGACGTCACTCACTCCAGCAGACTCTCACTAAAACAACTTCTCTAAATGAATAAGAAGATAAACAGACTGTCTGATCTGCTCCACCATCAGTCTGACTCCTCCATCACTCTGCTAATGCTAAACTCAATTATGTGACGTGATCAATGTGATGAAGATAAAGAAAAGGGCATTTTGAGCGACCATAGACAAGGTGTCTGCTGGTGTCTTCTTTATTCAGGCCTTGTTCTGAGTAGTTTGATCCTGTTCTGACACTCAGTATATGTGCATGCACAGGTACATTGGGTTACACACGTCAGTATAACTGGACTTGTCTCCTTGTCCCCATAAACATGACGTGCCCCAGAGGAGAATCAATTATTTGACAGAGGTCACTGGAGGTGAAAATATGCTGTCTTTTTAACGCATTACTATCGACTTCCTTTGCTTGACCTTGGTGGCAAGCTATCAGGCAAGGGGTTAAAAGGGTAAACAAATATTGTACTTAAGAAAAAGTAAAGTTACTTTTATAAAAATATCCTCTAGTACAAGAAAATACTTCACTTTATATGTTCTTTCAGTCATAGGTACTTTAAGTATAGTGCTCCCGAGTGTTAACCTGAAACACCAGATGGATCATTCAATACATTTCACTTGTCCAACTGAGCAGCAGCCCATTGGAGGTGTTTGGGAAGGGGTAGAGCTTTTCAAAAGCATATCTGGCTTTCACTTAATAAAGACAGGAGGTCCAGATCTGATAAAACTGCTACTGCAGCTATTAGCATCTACGCTTATCTCTGGTTCAAGCAATCACTTGCTGTTGTTGTCTTGTTTGTAGCTCCCGACCCTTCCTGCTCCTACTGGGCTATGCTGCTTTGCACAATTGTAGATTGGCAGATGGATTTTCCTGATTACAGACATTGAATCAGGTGGATCCAGCTGCACTGCAAGGTTACTAGAGTGTGATTAGTCCACCAGTTATTTGTTTCAGTCTATACTAGTATAGTTTATATGTATTACCAAATATATACACTATGTTTTACTTTTAGTATAAATGACAGAGATACTCCTGTCATCTACCTTTAGCTAATGGTAAGTATCTGAAGGCAGATGATAATAGTAGCATGAGCAGAACGCCTGGTCCAGTGTGGTCTGATTGAGATATGTTCATGAAAGTGTAAGTACATCAACATTAACATCAAAGTGTGACAAGTTTGAAAATTTACTGTTCCAGCCAGACTGACATGCCAACATGCATTTTAGAAGACCTTGCACAATTCCATGTGAACACAGAGCCCATGTTGGGTTACCTGTAGACAACTGAGGCTCCTCCTCCTGCAACCATGGTCCAGATCCTGCCTCTGGGGTTTAGGAGGGTCAGTTTAAGGCTGGCACCACTCTTGGCATCCAGGTCTGCAATGTAAGCTTCCTGCAAAAGTCACAGAAAAGGTTAACAGGAACAAGAGGGAGGTTAGATGACTGCTACAGGGTGTGTGTAACACTGTGATTGCAGCTCTGATCAGAGAACGACGTCTGCTGGCACCTCTTTATTTGACTGTCTACTCAACGTCTACTCGTCTATTCTTGCATTAGTTTCAATGCAAGAATAGCAGAGAATATTGTCAAAATATTAACAGTGTTGGTGAAAGTGATAAGTGTGTGTTGTTATTTTAACAGTCGGGACCACAGCTGGTGGTTTGGAGTGAAAAAAGCTCCAATCAAAGGCACCCGCTGTCCCTCATCCACACTGCAGACTCGCAACAGCCCAATTAGAACGTCCCGTCTGCTGCACAGACTGTCTGCCTCAAATAAGCACCTACATGCATCTGTCAATACCGGAGAAAATGTCTTTAATTTAACACCACTTTATGGAACTGTTACTTATTTCCACATGCATTCTGTCCATAATTAGGCCCTTTGTTACAACCAGTTAGGGTTTTAAAATACAGTGAAATATCTTAAATATGTGGATGTTTAATGATCACTTTAGCCATGGTTCCAAGGAAACTGACAGACAGACAGATCTGAGCTGACCTTTCTCATCATTTCCCTTTGGATTACTGCACAACATAAGCAGCAGGTAAACCTGCTGAGGGTCTTCATTAGAGTCCTTTTTCAGATTGAGCAGTCAGCACCTGATGCTTTTTAAATTGTGATGCTGGTAACATATCATAGAGGGTTGCAATGGGCTGGACAGGGTTTGGTCAAATAAGTGGCCTGGACCCCCTTTTAGGATTTGGTCAAAATACATCCCCACTAAACAGCCTTTTAAGGGCAGCTTTGGTTATCCAAAGGACCACTTTAATCTACTCATTACTGCCAGAGGGATAAATTGCAGCAAACTGTTGACCAAACATATTTTAAATATCTTTCTTACTTTCTTACAACTTACTTTTACAAAAGGAATAAATATATGGCTCTTGGATTTGATCTGACAGTTACATTTTTTAATTCAGATGCAAATATCTGTGCTTAATTTAAAGAGCTAAATACAGGCTCAAGCTTGTTTAACAGTTTTTACTGCCAATGTTTTTTTAAGGATTTAGTAATGTAAATCAAAAGGTTTTACAGCTATAATTGCATCCAATGTAGCTTTAATTTCTGAACATACACAGGTAATGAAAGATTACTGTGGAAAAAGTATTCATATTTTAAATCTTAACGGCAGGTTTTGTTATGTTTCCTAATGTTTACAATTCATTGTTATTTGAAAATGACTGAAAAAGGGCCGCAGTGAAGGCGATAGGGGCAACATGTGGCCCCTGGGCTGCCAATAGCACATCCCTGTTCTAGGCTGCAATTTATCTAGCCAGATCCTCATGATAAGAAATCATCATTTATTAGAGAAGAAACATAGCCTGCAGCTGGGCTTTTATGGTGATATTTTTGATAGTGGAAGTAGTAATCCTTTAATTAAAAGTCACAGGAAACAGTCCTAAATTATCTTCAAATGTTGGAAATCACCATCACTATTCTCTAGTATTTTGTACCCTCTGCTCCACACTCACCTCAGGATAGGCTTCTCTGCCGAAGGGTGGAGGGAACTCTACATCACCCCACTTTGCCTTGCAGATGTAGTCAGCTGTAGCATCAATCTTTGCTGCCATGTCCAGCACATAAACTCCATCTTTTGTGACCACTGGAAGAAAACAAGAGCAGTAGGCTTTTTACCTCTACAGTGTCATTGAATCTGCTGAGAATCTCTGTTAGCAAAGGAATTTTGAAATATCACAGGAAAACTGTTTGTTCACAGGTGACTTCCACCTTCCTGCTGTACCTGCAGGAAGTGGAAATAACGCAAAGATGTGGAGGAAGAGGAACATCAAAGCACAGAGAGCTGCTCTCATCAGCCATGTTACATCCACAGGAACATCTGCCAGAGGGCTTGTACTTGCGCCCAATAACTTCATTATAAACACAGGCTGCCTTCATCAAACACACTCAGCATGAATTATTGAATCTTGTCCTCTTGCTGTGTTAATAATGTGGAAAAAGACCAACTTCTAGGATGCAAGAGGATGTTTTTATAACCAGTTTCCTTTTGATGTCTGCTTTCCAGTTACATAATCTGATCACATATTTATGACAGTTTTTTCCAACAAGGTTCAAGTATAATCATTAATGCTTGTTCAGACACAGCCAGTTGGTTTTTAAGGACTGAAGCAAAAAAGCCCAAACAAAACAGTGACAAACCTACCCAATGGATTGATCTCAAGATATGTGAAGAAAAGGTCCTCATACAGGTTGAAGAGTCCAACAATGAAGCTGGCCAGAACCCTGCAGAGAGACACGACATCTTAATGCACTTCCATATTTTGGTCTGTTGATGCAGTCCAAGTATTGATCTAGTCCGGCATCTCAACGATGATACCTCAAGCAGATGTCTTATTACATTACAGCTGAAACAATCACCAGCAAAAATCATCATTAATCACAATGATTTCCAAAAAAAGAGTGGATTGGGAGGACTCAAGGCCAAAAAACACTGCAATAATGCTCCAGGTCTGGGCACTCAGAATGCTTTTAAAAATATGAGACCTTTAATTAAAGTACTTCAAATGACTGTCTATTTTTAGTGCAGAAGTAAAAGCAAACATACAAAAATAAATGATCTTTTCTTCATTTTTCTCCAGTGCATTGTTTCATCAGGGTCACCAACCTGTAAATTGCTCTTAAGTACTCCTGTTGTCTGAAGCATACCAGAAGCCTTCCTGTTGTCTATGTAAAATCTAAGTTTAGTCTCTCCTTTTTTGTTTCAAGTTTTAAATGTCAATGTATATTAAGAAAATGTTTATTTTGTAGGCCAGTGCTTTTTTAAGTGTGGGCTGTGGCCTCCAGGAAGGATCCTATTAAGGCTTAACAATATATTGTTTTACCATTGCAGTTGTTAGGTGCACATGCCCATAACAGTAAGAGAAAAACCTGAATAGAGTTGCTTCTGAGCCAACTGAGACTGAAACAACCAGTTTTCTTGGTGTTAAGACTAATAATATGTGAAAGTCTGTCTAATTACACCCTCATTGGTAACTTATCAATGATCATGCAGAGTCTGTGCATCTCCTGCGTGCTCATTTAGGCTTCATACAACAGCAGCTCCAAACCCCAGACACATGAGGCAGATGCTCATTTACTCTTGGTGGATCTTCGGTGAGTGTTTTCTTTTCTCAGTTGAATCTAATTCTGCTGCTTGTCCGTGCTCTGACTGAACACGTGGTCCATGAATAGCACAAAGCGCACTAGTTTGTGTGACTGACAGTCCAACACAAGAAGCAGTTGCATTTCAAGTATCACCATGTTTTTCAAGTGTAACTTTTAACGTCATTAGAAATGGTTGGTAATGTTAAAGTGACATACAAATAACACGTTTATTTGTAAAGTTCAACCTATTAAGAGACCTTTCACTTCATTTTTTACTTCAAACTTTTCCTCCTCATACTCTGTATGTGCCTGTCAGTCAGAAAAATGCACTTTAAAGAAATCTTTAAGATATATTAGGGATTATTTCAGGAATTATTAAAGGGCTCGCAACTATTTTGAAAACTTTCTTTTTCAATTCCTCAAGGATTCTAGTTTTTGTCTTTGGTTTATGTCTTCCATTATAAAAATAGACTTACTAGCAGTAACCAATTCTGACAGACTGACACTATACCATTACTACTGACTGCACTTAAAGAAAACAAAATCTTAGTTCTTAGTAAAAACTTTTAATCATAAACAATTAAATAAAAGATAAATACTCTAACAAAAAAAAAGCTTTACCATAATGTGAGACAAAACAACTGTCCTCATTACCTCTGCCAAGGAGGTTATGTTGTTGCCGGTGTATGTTGGTTTCTTTGTTTGTTTGTTGACGGGATAAATCCAAAACGTATAAACACAATTTGATTAAATTTTCAGGATAGGTCAGAAATGGACCATGGATCAATTGAATAGATTTTGGTGGTCTTTCAAATCTGGATGCTTATCAAGGATTTTTCTCAATTGTTAATACCGCAAGATATGGCAGTTTTCCACATTTCTGCTAATAAGTCAATAAGTTCTCCACTGATTTGGACAGCATTTTCAGGGAATATTGGTCATAGTACAAGGGAGAAGTGAAGAGATTTTGGTGGTGATCTGAATCAAGGTATGGATCCAGGATTTTCTGCAGGGATTTGTTGACAGTGCAAGATACAGTAGGGAAGTTTTCCATTTTTCACAATAATAGACTGACAATTTTGGAAATGCCTCGGTGGAGGTTTAGTTCTGGGAATAAAGCTACCCTAGAACAGAATTATTTTTGGTTCTGGGACAACTTAAGTTTTATACATGCCATTTCACATAAATCCAAAACAGGAGGGAGAAAAAGACATGCAACACATAAAAGCTTGGGTCTCTGGGGGTCATCAAAATTTTAGATCAGTGACTTAATGAATATTGCAAGAGAATAAAAAAGGGTATTCAACTAAAAACACAAAATAACTCTTTAATTCTCTCCTTAACAGTGTTTATCAAGTGTTCTTTGTAATGGCTAACTCCTTGAATTAACCACTTAAAAAAAACAACAGCTTTTAGCTTTTAACTATTTCACTTTTCCTGAGTTTGAGTCAAATGATAGGAAATGCGAGACAAAAAGAAAGCACGACTATTGTGATATCATATAATTAAATCCAGGACAAACAGTAGGGTAGTCATTGAGGGTTTGTTAAAGACGAGCTAGACAGCGAACAGCCCACCTGTAATTTGGCTTCGGAGAAGAATAAATTTAATTTACGTCCTTCACATGTCATAACAGCAGTAGTGGGGCGGCTGTATTTAGCTCTCTTGTCCTGCCTGTCAGTCATGTAGGCAGCTCAGAGCCTTTGTTTCCACGTCAGGACTCTGGTTGGCCCATTGGGGAGAAACTATGACCAAAGCCCTGGGGTGACTCAGCTTCCCTTGTCTGCCTCTGACAAGAGGGCAGAAAAACTGGCCAAGTGTGGCTCCTGTTTTGAATCTAAAGTGTACGAGGAGGGAGAGGAATGAAGCCTCCTCAATGTCAGCCAAGACAGTGAGTCAGGCCCGGGCTGCTGAGGAGATGGATGGGAGAGGTTGGAGGGGGTGAACCGCTGCATCGTAGCCATCAAAATAAATGGACGTGCTGTGAATGTGGCCTGACTGTAAGAGACGTGGGGGGAGGAGGCTGTCAGAAGCAGAGGAGGGAGTTTGTCATTTGTGTAATGGACACCCTCCGCCAACGCATCCTGCTCCCCCAACATTTATTGCCAACATCAATGTGCCGTCTCTGCCTTCATTTTTTCTTTCCTCTGTTAGCAACACTTTAATCTGAGGACAGAAATAACCCCTTTTACAATATGTCCGTGTCTTATGATAATTTAGTGTTTATGTACCACTGTAGACTGACAGAAAGTTCGGCTGTGTGATAATGGCTTTATGTTGAGATCTGCTATTTTACATTTATTTTAGCAAATACCAAAACAAAACCAATAAAAGTTATGACCTTCTTTTCTCCAGGGTAAGTAATCTTAAGTCTCCTCTGTAATAACGCTGATTTGTGTCTGTTATTGTGACAGCATATTTGCTCAAGAAACTGACATAAAACAAGAAAAACAACATTTAACTTAACAACAGTGACAAACGTTTGCGCTGACCTTCAGTAATGGGGTGATTTATACTCCCTTTTACACAACAGGTATGTGTAAATGGCCTTAACACCAAAATACAGGTTGTATTACATAAATGGGCTGTAAAATAACATAAAAATATCCATATTTACAGATAGCACTATTTGATTTCTTAATCCTCAGTTACCTGTATTTGCTGTTAACCTGCACTTAGAGGGTCCAAATCTAGAAGAAATGTTTGGGAGTGCTGATGAGTACAAAAGTAGATACGATGATTTAGCTACCAATGTGTTACAAAATTTTTTATACTGTAACATTTTTTGTAGTTTTTTTTTTTTATATGGACATTTTTTTTGTAAATACATCCCCTCAGTCTTGGTCATTGTTTAATGTCTTGGCTTTTTCTGTCTTTATTAGAAAGGATAGGATATGGGATCACCCAAGGAAGTGGGTACAAGTGACTGTCACACAGGAAACAGGCCCCACAGTTTTCACAACACTGACTGCATGTTTGATCTGCCAAAATTAAACCGTTACAACAAGTATACTGGAGTCAAACCTAACAATAAAAAACATGACAACCCCAGTAAAATGTCTTATTTTCCCCATGTGGCTGGCTGCAGGATGTGTGATGGGGACTGATCTCACTTTCAAAGCTAAGAAATAGTAGATACAATTTAAGAACTCAAAATATTTAACTAATAATGTGTTATATTGGCCATAATATTTTTATTGTTCTGTTTTTATTTTATCTAAAAAGAAAAACCATATAATGTATATTATTTCATTAATAAAGGGGAAATCATGAAATCAAGCCTGAAATTAAAGATTAAAAACCTAAAAATATTAACATTTCTGTAGTTCTGTCAGAACTGCAGCTCATTTAAGATTTAACCACGACAAAATAACAAGTGTTTGATGGTGTTTTTCCTGACTTCATCTGTTTGTAGTTGCCCACCAATAGTTTCTGATTGTAACATAAAACTTACAGAGTCATTGAAAATAAGATTGTGGTTGCCAAGAGGAGGTTTCATATTTATGGGTGGTAATTTCAGGACTTGTATGTTGATAAATTAAACAAATTAAATATGTTTAAAATCCTGAACTTTATTGGAGTGGTGGGAGGCTGCACTTGAGTGGCGGGCTTTTTCTTCAAAGTGATGGTTGTGTAAACACTGTTGTATAATATTTTTATTAATGGTTTTAGAAGTGCACATTTTGGTTTCAACTGACCTCCACTGGACGTTAGCTTGTACGGCTGTATCATAGTTCTACAATACAAAACAATTATCAAAAAAGTTGAAATTTTAATATTTATGAAGAAGAAAGAGCTTTTGGCAAAAAAAAAAACAGATTTGTAAAACAGAGAACATGACAATATCGCAGTATCACACAAAACAAAACCATAATACTTTAATATTTTTTCTGACTTTTGCCAATCAGTTCAACAAAAAAGCAGTAAAAAAAAAGACAAAAACACTTTTTTAATACAAATTGCCTAATCTACATTTAGTTAGAAATATTTCCTCAGTTATTAATGTCTTCTTTGCTCAAGTTATTTTTTTGCCAATAATAAACACTTCTTTTAATAGCACTTACGATTTCTTCTCGTTGGTGACATGAGTCAGCAGAGCTTTATTCACAGCATCCTCACTGATTTTCTTATCCACTCCGATCAGCAGCTTCTTTGCTTTGGTGTCCACGTCTCCCACATCCACTCCGCCTTCATGGTGGAACAGCACGTAATCACCCTCTCGGGTGGCGTAGATGCACACGTAGAACTCTTCCTCCTGAACAATAAAACAACGACAGACAGGTTAATGATGTCTGTTTATTTACCAGACATTTCGACTACATAATCAACTACATAAACCAATGTTACTGGTTATGAATATTTAAGGCTTTAAAAACTTGAAAGGATGAGTTTGATATCTGATCATTTGTCTGTTGTGCTTCACCTGCTTATGGGCGACAAATGGCTCGATGAGGAAGTTCTTGAGAATACCCTTGGCTTTTCCCACCTAATGATCACAAAGAAATAGACACAGAAAATCTTGAATATTTGTTTACAACTGCGCAGAAAAATAAGAGGCTGGGTCACCTTAAGGTGCACAGCATACAGGCATGGACAGACAACAACATGATCAAAATTTACCCTATAATATCAGTTTGTAGCAAAACAATATATTAGCACACACTCTTATAGGTAAGAAAAATGGTTCTAGTTAAGGGCTTTTATATTGTAGGTGCTACTGTAATAATGGACAATTTCCTGCATTAAGTTTCATAAACATCTCATTAATTCACAGGTAGAGAGGACTCAAGGTAACAAGGTATGACCTGGCACTAGAAGGCTGACGTTCCAGAACAAAAAAAAAAGGAAAGGGTTTTTGAGAAAATGTCATCATGTATTACTCCAGGCAAAGCTCCTGCACAGCCACAGCTCATTTAGAGAGGCTGTCACCGTTCCTCTGTTTAAAGGCCAACAGGCACGAAGTAACCAGGGACCGGCTGAGAGCAGCAAGCCGAGAAAGAAAAGAACAAAAAAAATGAAACAAGAGGGGCCATTTTAAGGAGTGTAAAGAAAAGGAGACTGAAGACGGGTGGAAATAAACAGTCTGTCTATCACAAAGCCACAAAGGGCATGTGCGAAATGAGATAAAAAAACGACACTTCTGCTGCTCAATGAAAAAAATAAAAAGGCAAAACAAGAAAAACCATGATTGTGGATGAATTAATTCAACCACTTGAAGAACTTGATAAATCGACATATGACCAGCTCATTTAAAGCTGCAGTGTGTCATTTATTTTTGTGTCACTGGCCTAAAAAATAAATTACCGGTCAGTTTTATTATTTATATTACTGAAGCCACAAAAGATCATTAGACATCTGTGCCCTGTCCTTGCTCTGTATTAAGCCTTCAGAAATCTGGCAAGGGACACCCACTTTTCAGCCAATCAGGGCTCAGTTCAGGGACAGTGTTCTTATTGGATCTTCTGCTAAGGTATCTGTGCTCGTTATAAATGAGCTTAAGTTTAGTTTAGTTTAACTTTAACGTTAGTTTTATGAAGTGACATGTGGCTCTTTTGTGACTGCAAATAAACACAATGCTAATGGCAGTTCTAATCCCAGCTACAGGCACACAAACACAGTGGATTGGTTGTGTATAAGTGAAGGGGCGCTGACGGGATCACAGCCATGGAGGGGAAGTGGAAGTAAAATTGCCTCCACAGCAGTTTCAAAGTTATACAACCCAGCTTTAATGAAATGAGACAAGTTTTTTTTGCAGTGTAAAAAAGTAATGCAACAATTACAAAACTTGGTGAATAAGAAAAGGTTATGAAAATAAACTCCTTATACCAGTTGTTTCTCTAAACAGAATTGATATCTCTCTATGACAGACTAACAAGCAAGCTCGCCAAACTAAGCAGTGCAAAATGATAAGCAATTAGCAGTTTGACAAATCGAATTTCCATTACTACTTTGAAACACAGCCTGGTTTGTGGTTTTATATGACTAAAATGATGCAAATACCCATTTAAGGAGCCAGAGTAAAAACAACAATGACAACTAAAGAATCTACAACCTTGTCCGTAGCTTAATTACTACCACTACGTCTACTTAAGAAGTAACAAAACAACGAGTTTGATGAGCAGAAAAGTTAACATTGTGAATGAATTAAATACTGTGTTTAATCCCCCAGTGTTGTTTTGTGGTTGTTTAACCTAAAATTCACAAAAATACTTAGAAATCTTTTCCAGTACCCGTACAAAGCCTGGCTTCTGTGCCCGTTCTCTCCTTATTGCTGAAGGCTGATGTATTAATTGTTGAAACGAACCTCACCCCACTACAGAAGTGCTGAACTAAACCTTTAAGTCTCTCACCTACTGTAATAAAATTAGCCTTACATGTTCCTAAATCCCAAATTGACATGCACTAGTGCTTTTCCAAAGCAGTACTTGTAATGGCCAATTACCTGCAACATGACGTTAATTAAAGAGACCACAAGAAAAAAAGAGCTTGGATATGCCGAGCAGAGGGATTAAAAGTTAAGGTTGCCCAGTAAATGTAGGATGTATAGGGCCCATAGCAACATCACCTTTCCCCTTAATTGACCCCAAGTCAAGGCCTGCTCTTTTAAGGAAGTGATCCTCTTTCAAGCCCGTTCTCCTACAAAGTCTGCTATTGCTGGCCTATCTGCCATTTGAAACAATTGAAACAACTCAGTTTTTGGCTAATTTTTAATCATGCTTAATTAATTACATTAATTTAAAAATTTGGTCTTTGTGAATATAAAGAAAGGCTAAAGAAAGAGTAACAGTAGGGTGTGTGAAGAAAATCTAAAATCTCCATGAATCTCTTAAAATTATTTAAAATATAACTAGTGAATGACCCCAGTAATGTCAATTGATATCAGCTGGTCAAATAAAAAAAAGGTTTATTAATTCGACTAAATACTCCTAAAATGCAAAATATGGTCTGTCCTTTATGTACCTTTGAGTCTAAGAAAATTTCTCTGATTTTCAACGTTGAGGTAACAAATAACAATTTAACCGCAATGCATTCAAAAAGACTCTGCCAACACAGAATTTGTGTGACTAACTTAGCCATGGCTGCTTTGAATAGGGGCTCTTTGACTCTGACTGGATGGTCAGTGTACCAATCACAGAGCCAACAAAGGGTCAATTGGGAGAGTTGTGGGTGCTGGGTCAGAGGTTGCTGGACAAATAAAGCTGATTGTCAAGCTAATGGGTTTTGAAATTGAGGAGTGATGCCAGTTTTGGGGTCATAAGAAAGTTAAGAGAGAACCATTCAGTGTTGTTCATATGTCCTCTCTGTCATTGCTACAACCTTCATGAAAATCCGGAGGGGGAGGCAGATCCCTCAGTTTGTCAGGGGTGAGTGCTGGTCCAGATCAGGGCACCTCGCCCTGGCTCTCCAAGCTCTTGTTGTTACTACCTGAGGCTTGCATGTGCATAAGCATGGGTCTGCTGAGGGTGGCAATGCTGTTGGGGCTGTAATGGCCATGCTGTTGGGTAGAGTGCTTTAGGGTTAGTGTAAAGGAGATCAGCTCTTGGATAGAGGGTCATCCCCATTTCATGCTGATGGTTACTAGCCACTGGACTAAACCTTTACGTTGCGGGGGGCCAAACGTCGGCATAATTAGGTTTGGGGGTTTCTAGACTGATTGAGGATTCTTTCCTGAGAGCACAAGTACCTTGTACCAAATTGAGTATTTTAGCCTTAACGCAGTAGCACAGCTGTGACTTCATTTATTCTTATTTACTGCCTCTGGCTGCAGACTGTTTCATCTCATCCATACAAAGATAGATCTGTCTAATCCAAGAGCTGCAACACACACTCACTGACTCTCATCTTCAATGCTTTATGACCATCCTATTCCCTCCATAACTTTCTTTTTGCTTCATGAGGCAGAGCAGCACTTCAGTGGCACATTGATGGATCTCATGTGCTGGGTTAATGCTAACTGGATTGATAGACTGGCTGTTGACACACCAGAAGTGAGCGCTACAGCCGAATGGACTGATTAACAACCAGTGGACTAACACGGAACGCCTCGGCAGTCTGTTTCGGCAAACATACATCAGGCAACAAACACACAAACCAAATGCAACAGTGCAAAACGGAGCAGGAAGGGTGAAGGAAAGGGCAGCAGGAGGAGGAGGCGTGTCTGAATTAAGCTCTGAGATAATATTGATTGAAGGAGTGTTCAGTAAAGTGCACACTCTCAAACAGAAGGACGGATGGAGGTAACAGGATGAGACAGAACAGAGGGAGATGGTGGATGACGTACTGTCGTCTCTTTCATGAGGCGGGGCTTCAGCCACTCTCTGACGCCGTTCAGGTCCAGGTTAACGCCCACCAGGCCCAGCTTCCCTCGCCTCTTGATGAGTTGGTCGGGTTTTACCACCAGCCTCTGGAGGGAGAAGATGAAATATGGTCTGATTTAGCAACAAAGAAAGGGATCAATACTGAGCTTAAAATAAAATGCAATAAACTGATCATATTTATTAAAGGGAGGGACAGAGTCAACACAGCATTACTGGATTAATTCAATCAGAGCGTAAATTATGAACTACAGTCTCACTGAAGTAATTAGAGGTGAGATTTTATTAGCAAGCCAAAATAAATATATGAGACGTCATTAGGAAAGAATAAAAACCATCACCTCATGCCTTAAATTATCATAAATACTTGGTAACTGGTTAACATTTTTAAAAGTCCCAAATCTTACAAAACATAACCAGAGAAGAATGAATAAGAATTAATAAGTTCCTTAACAGACAAAAATAGTATTCGAAGAGAGTTCATAGAGCGATAGAGTTTAAAGAGATGAATGTTACAAAAACTATTTTAAAAAATATTTATGTAAGTAAGGACAGTATGTTAAATCTCATGCTAAGGTTGCATGTGAGCTATGTTGGGCCCCAGAGGGTTTTTTAATTTTATTTTGGCCCTTGCATACTGAAGTTTCGGAAGAACTATTCTATGCATTCAGTACTATCAAAATGATTCCGGGAATTTTAGAAGTTAGAAACTTTCCATGGTACTTAACAGGAATTTACACAAATAAACGTGAATTTACAAAATGGAAGATTGGCCCTTAAAAGGGATTGTAAATATAGTTGGGAAAATTTAATGTGATCTTGACTGAAACAACCAGATTTCATACAAGTATTCCTGGGAATATCTCTGCTACTCCTCAGTTATATACATATAACACACTGCTTACTGCGGGGGTATTGAGGCCACAACCCCTTCATGCACTGTGCATTCATCACACGCATGGATGATTCTAGAAACCTGGACTATTGAGGCCACATTTTTGAGCCCAGAGCACAAGACTGTTGAAGCCACACTTTTGAGTCTGTGGATTACACAAGGTAAAGTTGCAACTGATTGTTCAATAGAATAATTAAAACTTGGTAAAGCTCTGTATACAAGTAAATATGCTGAAATGTAATGTATTATGTTGAATGGATGTCTGCCTATGACAAACCAAGATGTTTTTATTAATGTTTGGATTTGGCATGGTTTGTTTTATTTACCCCCCATTTCCAGTTAATTTCCATAATTTTCCAGCCCTTTTTAACCCCAGTTACATATCGGATTTTATCCAACCAGTACTGATATCTATACCAACATTCTATGTCAAGAGCACAACTTTAACACACAATTGACAGTCTACTTGTGTAAAAAACAGATTGTAATGAAGAAAAAACAACTTTTTACTCATTAATAAATAATAATTTTGATTTTGTCAGTGGATTCAGTTATTTTAAGCTAAACCCTTCAGTAACATTTGTTCAGTAACAAATTCTACCAAATTGCAGCTTACATACGGCCAGTATGTGCAGCCAACATATTAGCTGTGGAAACTGGCAAAAAATGTGTGTCTGCTGATACTGATAATCAACTTTTAAGACAAGTATCTGCCTATACAGATATTGTTTTGATAAGATTGTGTACCCCTACTAATTTCACTTACATCCTATTTATCCTCAAGGATGAGGTGGTAGATTTAGCAATGAAACTTATTGGTCAATATGAAATACATACAGATCAAGTCTGTGCTGTTACTAGCACTTATATTGTTTTTGATTTTTCTTCATTCTATTTGGTTATTATTTTTTCCTTTTAGAATTCAAGTGCACTTTATTATTTAATTATCAAATGTACATAATGTTGTTTGGAGGAAGGCAATACTGTCACTGAAGCTTCTCAGTTTTCTGTATACTTCAGCATGGAATTATCCTGTCACTATTTAATCTCATTAAAAGATACAAGCCTAAAAATGAGCCATAGCAAGTATTTCAGTATTTTTATCTTTAAACAATATCACAATTAACCAACTGTTATTCTGTCTTTATTGGAGGGAAACTTGGGGAGGGGTTTAACTCTGGGAGTCAAGAGGGGGCAATATGTGATGAAGTAAGTCAAAGAAAAAAATCCTGATTTGCATTTTTTTTTACCTGCATCAAAAATTGAATTATTTGAATCTATCAATATATGGCCCATCCCTAAAGTGTATATATCACTTATGGCTAAAATGAATTTGTAAATATCAGCATATCAGCAAGAATTATTGACATGCATTCCTATAATTTGTTAGATGTGGCAGCAGATACGACCTTAAACGGTAACATTTGCAGGGTCCATCTGAAATACCCACATTTCCCAAGTTACTTCATCATCTGAAAGTTTAGGTGAAGGAATCTGCTGAACACATTCTGATACAAAATCACAGCTCTCTCAGCCTCCTGCCTGCTCCCTCTGTCCTGGACGCCAAATAAAAAGAATGACTTTTGACAACAGAGCCATTAGAATCTGGGCGCTCTCCAGCAAGCAAAGAAAGAGGGTGGAGGGTGAAAGTTAATGCAATTTCCTAATCAATTCTACCAGCGCAAAGATCTCCATGTATCTGCCCTCCACATCCTCCGCTTACATTACAGATTAAAAGCCCTAGATGAACGAGAGTCACAGGGGAATGATATTTTATCCAGCAAGATGAGTCACAGCATAATTAAATTAACTGTTATTTCAGCCCGTCTATCTGCTACCAATGCACTTTGAGGAGGTGAACTGAAAGCTCTGCATTCTGGTGGATACAAACAAAAAGGCTGCTGTTTACCTGGGTAACAATTTGACTAAAAATGTATAGACTGGACGAGTCCTGCCTTCACAAGAGCAAAGTGAACAGAGCACCTTTCCTGAGCTCCCTTTTTCGTTTCCATCTAATGTCTGCTGAGGTTGTATCTCTGCAGCAGGATCATTCTGCTGTCTGTGTCTTTTTCTCACAGGCGCCAGGAGACCACTCTACAGCCAGCCTCAGTAATTGTCTCGTTAAAGAGCTTTTCATTTTCCAGAAGCTTAAGGGACGATGTGCCTCAGACATTTATGGGCCATAAATTTAAGTTGTAAAAATTGACTAGCTCACTTAGCTTAAAAAAATATTCCTTTGGTATCAAAATACCATCATTTTTTGGATGAAAAATGTGTCAAAAAATGTTCTTCAACTGCATTTTTTGGCTTGTTACGAAGACAAGAGGATGACAAACTAAAAAGCAGATCTTTGTAGTGAATCTCCTTGGTTAACAGCATTTAAGTGCTAAAATTAGTGCTCAATTGGGCAGGAAAAGGCTATTTAGCTACTTGAACAAGGTGGCATAATGTTACATGATAATGTTTTTATGGTTGCCTTGGTAAAATGACTATCAGAGACCATTTTACAACCTATGTCACTGCAACATTATAGCATTACCTAGGGGCAAGTATTAAATATTGCTTCAGGAAAGCAGGTAGCACAAGACTTATTGTGTTTATGATATACATTCATGAAGAGGTCAGAATACACAATTTATGCACGAACATGACCCTATCCTACAGTCGTAGGGTCTCGGGACCCATCGACCACAAAAAGCAGTTGTTTTGTCTCCTCTAGTGCATCATGGTGACTGAAAATAACTGACCCGTTTGGGATGCCTCACGACTTCATGACAAAAACTCCAGCATGTTTGATTTTTTTCTTGGCTTCTTCAATCTGGTCCTTCACACCAGTGACACTGACTGATGAAAGCACTGAGAGCTCTGCATGTGCGACAATCATTGATGTAAACAGACTGAAGCCCTGTTTACATGGAGACATTTTAACCAGAAACAGAAAGGTTTGTCCTTTGCGTTTTCAAGAGCAATCTGCGTTCACATGGAGACGCGAGAACTACTGAAAACGCTGTAGTGTGCATGCCAGTCTAGTAGATGGTGATGTAGGTTTGCAGAGAAACAGTGGTGTTACAACACACGTACGAAGAAGAAAAACTTTTCACAAACAACAATGGCGAGTGGACGCACAAAGACACAGGAGTTTCTTGTCTGGACAACAAATCTGTTTGGATAGTTTTGTCTGGATAAAAAACCAAGCACAGTAAGCAGCAAACATGTTGCTCGGTAGACGACCGAAGCTGTTGATGCTCCTGGTATGTGCGCACAGCCTTCATGTGAAAGAGTACTGCGCATGAGGTGGCGTCAGCGTTTCACCCTGAAACGCTCTTTATCTCATCTACATCAAGCTGAAACAAATCCATTTTCAAAACTTTCCACTGTGGACCCTGGTTTCAAAAGTCTGCAGATTAAGGCACTCCAGGCACCGTCCTCATGTAACAGGAGGCAAAAACGCATTGAAAACTCTTCGGATTTGGCCGAAAACAGAGCCATGTAAACGGCCCCTGAAATTGTTGCCTTGAGAACTAGATTTTTAACTCAAATGCCTTGCATGTAGAGTGGGGGCTACATGTTTTTTTCAGGTCCAGATCATTTAGTTCAACTCAATATTAGGAGCAAGGAGTTCAGCTTTCAGACAGGTCTACATGCATCTTGTAGGTTTTTTAAATCTACAGATCAAAAACAAAAATAGAGTAACGGCAAACCATCCCTCAAGCCCCCATTGTTCACAAAACAGCTCATCCTCAAACACATCACTAACGACTTGTCATCTCTTATCTAGAACTGAGTTATCATTCAATTCTAGCCTACAGGCTACACAATGTTTTCGCTTGATTGTTAACCACTGCAGCATTTCATAGCTGGTCCTGCAACAAAATTAATGACAACTTGGTGAGCAATGGTGGCCTTTTATTCTGTGGCTTATTTCCTCTGTCACTGCACGTAGAGTACAAGACACACTTAACAAGTGGATGCTGGATGGGCATAAATGAATCATAGGCTGTCACAAATGAATACTGGGTTTGCATGTACTTGAGTGCAATCAGACTGGTATCCTGATGCCCAGAGAGGATGTTAATCTGTGTTCAGGTAAGTGAACAGGGTCTTAAAAGAGGTAAGAGTGATAGCTCAACGCTGAAATTCAGTCTATCAACCCCCATTCATAAATGGTTATTCTTTTCAAGTAATACACTTAGTCACATAGTGCATTTTACATCTCACTCACATAAACCAGACGAGATTTCTAATAAAAAAAAAAAAATCCACACAACAATTGACAGTGGTATCAGTACATACACTGGTCATTATGGAGTGTTGATAAGGTCATCATTATCCATAAATAATTAATTAAATATCATGATGTACTAATAAGAGTGTTTATTGTTCCATCAGTTTTATAATTGGATGGTTAAGATACTTATAGGTTAAACCTTTTTCATTAAAACTTAAGTCTACAATGTCATGTCTTTTTGTCTATCAAAAACTTAACTCAAATGTTTTTTGATATTTCATCTATTAAAGTTGGACCAAAAGGGAAAAATTACTAAATGCAGATTAAAAACTGATTTGATAAAGCTGTTAATAAACTCACTATGACTTGGGACGGGAATTGAAAAACAATTCCAGTTGAGATTGGATTACAACTCCCTCAAAGAATCAATATCATTATTCTTTTTGTTTATCAATTCTCTTATCAATTACTTTCACTTAGTTCTTCATGCCTTACAAGAAAAGACGTTGCTATCAACAGAGGCAGTCAGTAGAAATGAAAACAAAGAAGTCAAAAATCCTGGCAGACAGAGGGCAGAAGTGGTCAAAATTTTGATGTAATTTTTGACAAAAAGATGTTTATTGCACAACTTTTAGTAAACACTTATCATTGCAGCAGAGAACTGAATATCAGGAGCGACATGTTTGAGATTGTTGCTACTGAAAACCTATGAAGGCCCACACAGAAAATCTGCAGGAATCGTTTAAGAATTGGATCGATAAGCAGAATTGTTGTTAGCACTGGTATTAATAAAGTTTTATCAATTCCCATCCCTAACTATGATGTCTTGTATCGACCATGTTAACACTGTAGATTGTTTTTTGTTTTAATTTGTATTTCATTTGAGTTTGGAATTTTTTAATATTGTCTCTTAACCAGGAGTAACTAACGTTGATCTACTACATTTAACACGTGTTTGGGAATGAGGATAAAGCCTCTTGAATCCTTGGAGACGAAAACCAGGTTTAAACACCTGCACTTTTCTCCACATATGGTTTTGGTTCCTCCACCTCACCTCTGTAAGTAGCCATGGGTGCTCTTGTGCCAGTCGATCGAGATCGGTCTCAGGGGTCACGTTGGCATACCGAAATCTGTTCTGCACAGCTGCAGATGTGCAGATGTACTTGTAGAGAAACTCCTTCCCCGTCTGCTCCGAGATGGCTTTAGCCGACATGACTGCACCGGCTACACTGGCCTAGGAGAAAATGAGAGATGGAGTGGGAGATATACAAAAGAGAGTGAGACACAGTGCAGACAGATATTGTGAGGTTAATCAATACAGAGCAGCAGACATACAAGACAGGCTAAAAAAGAGAGGAGTTACACAGCTTCTCAAATTATGCAAAAAAAAAAAAAAAATCTCCATGTTGTGCTGTCAACACAGTCAAGGAACGGTCTGGTGAGCAGGTGATTGGAAGACAGCTTTGTGGTCCGCATCTTAAATTAATTAGATTAAAAACTGAGGAAAAAAAGCAGATCAACATACAAACCCCAATTCCAATAAAGTTGGGAAAATGTGTAAAATGTAAATAAAAAATAAATAAAACAGAATACAATGATTTGCAAATCCTTTTCCAACCTGTATTCAACTGAATACACTATAAACACAAGATATTTAACTGATAAACTTCATTATTTCTTTGCAAATATTCACTCATTTTGAGTTCGATGCTTGAAACACCTTCCAAAGAAGCTGGGACAGTGATATGCTTACCTCTGTGTTACATCTCCTTTCCTTTTTACAAAACAATAAATAAGTGTTTGAGAACTGAGAACGCTTATTGTTGAAGCTTGATAGGTACAATTTCAGCTGCTCAACAGTCCAGGGTCTGTGTTTTCGTAATGTGCCACACATTTTCAATTGGAGACACGCCTGGACTGCAGGTAGGCCAGTCTAGTACCAGCTCTTTTACCATGAAGCCACGCTGTTGTAACACATGCACAATGTGGCTTGGCATTGTCTTGTTGAAATAAGCAGGGACATCCCCACTTAGACACTTTTCCACTCAGGAAACCTGGCAGCTTTTCTGAGTGTGGTTGATATACGGCTTTCGCTTTGCATGGTATAGTATAAACTTGGACTCGTAGATGTACTGACAAACTGGGTTAACTGAATGTGTTTTTTCTGAGGTGTTCCTGTGGTGATATCCTTTACAGAATGATGTTAGTTTTTAATGAAGTGCTGCGTGAATGATCGAAGGTCACGGGCATTCAATGTTGTTCTCGGCTTTGTAGCTTACATACAGAGATTTCACTGGAATTTTTGGATCTTTTGTTGATATTATGACTGTAGATGATGAAATCCCTAAATTCTTCACAATCTCACATTAAGAAATGCTGTTCTTAAATTGTGGGACTATTTGCTCACAGTTGTTCACAAAGTGGTGAACCTCACCCTATCAGTGCTTGTGAATGACTCAGCCTTTTTGGGGATGCTCCCTTTATACCAAATCATGACTGCTCACCTATTTCCAATTAACTTGTTCACCTGCGTAATGTTTCAAACAAGTATTTTTCAGCATTCCTCAACTGTTCCAGTCTTTTGTGCTTCTGTCCCAGCTTTTTTGGAAACATGTTGCAGGAAACAAATTCAACATGAGCAAATATTTTCAAAAGGGAATCAAGTTAATCAGTTTGAACATTAAATATCTTGTCTTTGTAGTATATTCAATTGACTATAGTTCCAAAAGAATTTGCAAATCTTTGTATTCTGTTTTATTTACTTTATACAACGTGCCAGCTTCCCAGGAATAAAGATAAAAATATCCAAGTGTATTATTTTCTACAGCCCAAAGCTCAATTGAAGAATCAGATATTCTGAAACAGATCTTTCTCCTCTATTCTACCATCACATTTCTTTGGCCCAATTCACAGGGTCTTCATGCAAAAGAACAGCAACAACCTTCCGATATATTTTTATCCAAGCCCAATTAATACAGCCATTTCAAGATGTAATATTTACGTCTCTGTGACGTTTCACCTCCACTGTGAATGCATTCGTGGGGGCGGAATCGGAGAATGAGTTTACCCCCTCTTTGTTCCATCTCCAGAGGTAGTAACAGAGATGTGATGTTGGAGAAAGGGGGGAACACGGACTCAGTGGGAGACAGGAGCGGTTTGAGTGAGCATCTCTCCCTCTGTTACTACCTCTGCAGAAGAACAAAGAGGGGGTCGACTTGTTCCCCCGTTTCGCCTCCAGGACATTCACAGTGCAGGAGAAACCTCACAAAGGGGTAAATATTATGCCTTGGAACGGCAATAATAATTGGGCTTTTGTTTGTCAAATGCCCAGCCCAGCACTGCAGATAAAGTAAAGCTTAATCCAACATGATTAGCCTCTGTTTTTTTTACCTGCACACTAAGGGGTTAAGTGGCACTTATTCACCACTTCAATAATCAGGTTTCTCCTGCAGCCCCGGCAGTGAGTGTAAGATTGAGTAATAAGACTGTGGTGACAATGCTATGAGGAAACAATCAGACACCAGTAACAAACTGACTAGACTGATCAGATATTTGCATTTTTTGTTGGAGTTGCGCAGGCAAGGAAGTGTCAGCAACGAATATATTTAGTTGGCAATTATTTCCTTTCATTAAGCAGCAGAATAAGATGGAAGCAGAGTAAGAAAATTGTAATAGCATCAATAAATTTTACTGCAGAAGAGAACAGGCGTGACATTTATTATTATACTTAAGATATATGATTTACTGAACAGGTGCAGCTATAACAGGAACAACACAACAACAAAACATAATATAAACCAATAAAAAAGATTTTCAAGCTCTTGTCAGATTGCATTTTAAAATTCCTTATAATAGATGAAACAGAAGGAAATGATTCTTAAATCAGAAAGGTGGTCAAACATTAGAGAAATGTTAGTAGAGACCAAACACAAGGAGAATGAATTTATCAAAATCTAAAATACATAAATATACGTACTGAAATTTGCTGAATTTCACACATTGTGCATCTCATGTATCTACAGCTAGATGTTTCACAAATAAACAGGATTTCTTACTGGAACAATAAAGCTCTGAGATACATGTTAACATAGTTTTTATACACAAAAAGTACTTCATGGAGGCTAACAAACTGTCTCAGTGTCTTTCTGCTCAGTTTTTGATGCAACGCTATTGCTACTACTAAGTCTGACAAGGGACAAACACTATCAGATTACATTAGCAGATATGTCAGTTCTTGCAACAACGTTATACCTGCCCCTCCTGTTGATCAAAATTATAAGATTAGGTGTATGTTATAATGTTAGGCTGTAAAATACGACTGTAAAACCTTCACTGACCCCCTCTCTGAATCCCCACCTCCTCTGCATGTCGTGTAACCTTGCAGGGATGGTGTACCTGCTCTGTATGTTTCTTCAATGTGCTTCATTAAGCTAAAAGCCTCTGCTGTGAGCTACACAAGACTCCCACTCTAAGCTGCAGACCAGGCAGCCATTTCTTAACTGGATTAATGGCACTGTCATGGATCTTTCTGACTATTGATCATTAAAGTCCCTGAGTCACCACAGTGCTGCTTTCAGGCCAGGAGAACATCCAGAGCTCACACAGGTACCATAAATCATCCATTTTCCTGTCAGAGGTATTAAATATCATTGATTCACAACAGCAGTAACACTGGTTCAAATGAGGCACAAAAAGAGTTGAAAACAAGGGGTGATGGATGACTGGAGGTGCAGATATAACAAGCACAATCAACAGACTAAATCAAAATGTAATAATTGATGTTCTCTTCTATGTTCAAAATCACATTCTCTGTAAAGGGGAAACATAAGGAACAGAGCATTGGAGATGCTCAGCTCTGTCATGAACTGTGACTCGTACTTTAGCTTGTAGTTCTTTGAAAGTATTTACCGGTAATCTCTCTGCTAAACCACTTATTTGACTGAACAGAGCATAAATTCCTGCATTTGTGAAATAAATCATAACTTTAAATTCTGTAAGGTCCCATTTATCACCCAAAGTGAACATGAAAATGCACCACAAAATAATTATATATTAGTTTTCATTTCTACTTCCACTGAATTGTGTTTCATGTTGTTCATTCCTGCTCATAAATAAAAAAATATCATGTACTTTTAGAAAATACATGGCACATAAATCCTTTATGTGCCAGAACATGATGCACTGTCATATTTAAAAAGAAAATAATAATGATAATTTTCAATGGACAAAATCCTTGATGGAATTTTAAAATAAACACAATCTTGGAAGTGTCAATGATGCCCCAGAAATATCCTTTTCAGAGCTTTGTTTTAGTGCTATGTCAGCTTTGCTCACTGGTAAAACTATAGTTTTTACCCTAGGGGACAAGAATGTGATCGCTGAGCCAGCTGGTGAAAAGCCTGGCCTGCAAATTAAAAGGCATATTAGGCTATCCTATGATTTTTTAAGGTAAATGTAGTCAACATTTTGGGTAGTAATGGGCTTAAATGTGGACATATTTTGGCCTTAATGGGCTTAGTGGGATTTTTATTATTGGGATTACAATGGAGTGAAGATAGTAATAAAATAAATACTGATTTGTCCCATGTAACATGTCGTATGGAATTTTGATGGAAAAAACATAACCCAAACACTGAAAGCATACAGATCATCAAAAGGGACTGATGGGATCTGAGGGTTAATTAAAATCAATTAAGGTGGATGGAACTAAGTAAAGAGACTAGATCATTTTCAGCATAAATGTAAACTATACTAAATCCTCCAGATAACCAAAACTGACTTTAACATGGAAATTGTTCTGGACTCCCAGGACTGCCCACAAGTTTTTGTCTCCATCCACACATGTAAGATACATCCACTTATGATATCCTACTTTAAATGCACTACCTGCAGGGCAACGCTGAAGACAGCTTCTTATGCTACGACTCTACACTCCAGCCCTCCCAGGTATGGCCCTCGTTTACAATAAACCTGTACAACATTGCCTCTCTCTAGGTTAGCATTACATTGAGTAAGGCATTTTGAAATGTACATACTGTTATTTGAGCAGCTTTATTCAAGACAGTGCTGATGAACACCGTCAAATGGCAGAAATCACAAAAAGAAAACCTACATCGGGGTCATCAGTTTGTACAAGGACCACTCTTTTATATATTCCATGGGAACTGGATAAAATAAACTGAAATATTATAAATGTTTTACTCTAATTAACATATTAAAGTTCAATATTATCATTTTTCCTGAATTGTATGTCCGTCTTATGCTTTAAAAGTGAGATCAGTCCCTAGCCTCCCTTACTTCTGCTTGTCACTTGGGGCAGTTGTAACATGTTGCTACTTCTGTCTGAGGCTGTCTTATTTTGCATCTCTTGGTTTGAGTCCAATACACTTGTTCTCCTGGTTAAAATTTATCTTTTAATGTCTGACTGGTGAGATTTCTGTTTAATAACTCGAACATGAAGTCATTCCTGATAAAACTGCTTCAACACCTATTATTTCAGAGATCATAGTTGCTGGGATTTATGACTAAAAGAGTCCCCTAAAACCACAACAGTTTTCCATATTTGGACATATTCTGTGCACTGGATGGGTGTTTGGAGGGCCAGATGTGTCCCCCGGGCTGCCAGTTGATGATCACTACCCTACATAATAAAGCATAGCACTGGGATATCATCTAAACCTGCACCTGGCATCTCTGTCCAATGTGTTATTCTGTGATAAGGGCATTTGTAATATAAGTTTAAAAATAGCTAAAAATTTAAGATAACAATTGAAAATGCTAATTTTAAAGGATTTCATATAGAGTTACATTTTTGATAAATTGTTATTTGTGTACTGTTTAGTAAGCCATCCTCAACAATAGGTCACCACTGATGGCTAAAACATCTATCACTGTCTCGATAACAAAGAGATAAATGCATTACTTCTTATTTTTAATCAGACAGTGCATCTCCAGACAGTGTTTTTTTTAATATTAGTATTTACTTTTCATTTTTTGTGGGGACAAGTATGACACAAGTAAACTGTTGCCACACAACAATAGTGCTCGTTTTATTAAAGTCAGCTATCAGACTATTTTTTCCTCTACTCATCATGTCCTGTCTATCAGTGGAGGCAAGTGCATTAATTAAAATATTACTGTTTCTAAACATGATTCAAAATGGCGGCTTATATTTTGAAGAAAGATACTTGGCCACATTAAAAAAGATGATTCTTGTTATTGTTATTTTTTAGGATGCTGAGAATATTATTAAGGTTTTGCTTCGGCATAACTTAAAACTGTCAAAAGTCTACTATGTTTCTAATGCATTTTTTGGGTCTGTTGATGTGTAAACTATAACCAAATGTGTCAGTCAGACGTGTCGTCAGAAGGATGAAGACTACAGTTCATTCATTCACAAACCGGTCAGACAGCTCTGCTATTCCCGATAGATATCTTTAAAACAATTCAAAGAGGAACCACAGTAACTTTATAAACTTGACAGTTATTTTTATACAATAATGCAGGTTTAATGATTTTTTTTTTTAGCAGTTCAACTTTTTCTTATTTTTTGTCAGAGAGGCAAAGAGCCATGATATCAGTGAAAAAGTGGACAAACGTCTTTTTCAGAAGCTGTTATTTACCTTGTGTGAAAGTTCTTATTCTTCCGTCCTTGGCTTCAGAGAAATGCGATGGTAAGGTGGGTGTTTTTTCTCGGCAGTGGTGCTTCACCGTCTACGCACGCCGTGCCTAAAGGACTCGGAGTGAGCGGCGAAGAGGGGCGCTCCCTGAGTTTTGTCTCCATCGTCCATGGGCTGAGAGCTTGGCTGATGTTTCCTGGATCCTGATTGGTTCATTTCACACCGTGCCCTTAACGCTGCATTCAGGGACACCTGGGAATTATTGGGACTCAGCAATGAGACCAGGAGAGTAACGAAGCAAAAAGCTTTTCTTCTGACTAGTTTTCTGCAATTAACTTCTTAAGGAAAGTAAAATGTATGTTAAATACATATATCGGTGGGAGGGGAGGGGGAGATTCCAAAGGCCCATGGCTAACAGGATAAAATATCATATTATTTGTATTTTTAAAATATCAGTTCATTAGCTTTTGGCCAAAGCTCTATTAAGATATATTTTCTCTTCACATACAGGAAATACAGAGCTTTTCTTGTTCTTATTGGTAAAAACATTTATTCAGGCATATTTTGCGTCAGTTAACTCAGAAAATAATATCGATAATATTGAACTTAAAACACATTTGGTCATTGCATTTACTCACGTTGTCTTTTATTCTCTTCTTTATCTAGTACTTTGTAACCCTGTTTTGGAAAGTGCTATATAAATACAGTTTATTATTATTTTTATTATTATTATAAAATAGCATTAATATAAAAAAAGACCCTTGTAAGCATTTATTAGTGTATCTTAGTTTTGGACGTGCTTTTAATGTACCAAACAGCAACTTCAACTTTAACCTTATCGTCCCCTCAGGGAAATTTACCTTGCAGCCAGGTAAAATAGCATTGAAACACCGTCACACCAACTCAGACACAAGAACAAAAACATTGAAGTATGTGAAATTTTTAGTACATAAACCAATGAAAGCATCAGTAGGTAAACCAGGAATGGAGCCATCACCAAAAAAAACAACCAAGGGTGACACAGTAATGAAATCATTTAAGCTGATTCATGACTACATTCAGAAGAGTAATGGCTTGAAAGGTAACAGAGGTTTTCATCCTGTATGATTTGGCCTTTGGAAGTCCAAATTCTCCTGAATAAAGGTAGATGATCAAATTCCACATGGAAAGGATGGTCAGGACACTATATGATCTCCTAAGCCTTTGATTTTACTCTATCACAGAAATTATTAGACAGATCAGGTAAGTATATTAAAATATTTGAGTCTTAAAAAAAAAAACAGGTTATACATCAAGGCAGTTGCATCATCTTCAAAAGTTTTGAACCTGTTACAGGGTTAGAAGATGAGACTGATTAAATGATACATAAAAAAACTGAAATGCTCAAAATGTCAGAAAGTTATGTACAGTATAGAGTTCAATCCAGTGTTTATTCCATAGCTTTATCTGGAGAGTTTTTTCAGAATGGCATTGTTGTAATTTGCTTTTTATTTATTTATTTGAAAACTGTCCATGAAAAAAATAGTTTCATTATATAAATTTCTCAGTTTGCTATGCAGATGCTTGTGTGAGAAACCACGCAGAGCTGGTGTGGGATAGGGTCTAAACTTCTATCTTTTCATTGGGCACATAATTTCTGGCAGTGTCCCTGAAGCCACATTAATGTTCTTTCTTTCAGAGAGCCAAATGGTTAAAATTGTTGCTGGCACACAATAAGACAATAAAAAAAATCTCTGCTCAAATAAATAAATAAATTGCTAACTAATCAGCTATTCAATTTGAGATTTTTTTTTCTCATGTCCCCTTTCTTTTATCTTTTATTTCCATGTTTTGGATTTTACTATCTTGTTTTTAATGCTCCAGATTTAATCTTTATATGTTCGTTATGCCACAGATGCTTTGTTTACTCTCTTGAACACCTTAAAATTTTGTACATATGATTATTTCTGAATTCTTTTGCTTTGTTGTTCCTACTTTGCAGAATGTAAGTTGTAATGTGTAGACTAATTAACATTGTTATATGGGTGCTTCTACACATGATCTTGTGTGGATTTTGTTCACTTTTTAAACCACTTCATATCCACGTCATATGTGTTGCTATCATACATCAATAAAGAGCTACAGGACTTAGTTTAATTGTCATTTTCCCTAGTGCTCTCACACACACCACTGAGGCAGATTACAGGTCAGTTATCCACCGCTGATGTTGATTGGTTGCCACAGTTCTCTACTGACACAGCAGCCAATAAGAGAAGACATCATTTGCATAGAACTGAAACACTGGAGTCCTGCACATGAAAATAAAGAGGCTAGTGTGCTAAGGTCCAGCTCTGGCCTTGCAGATAATAGGTTCATGGTCGTTTATCCGTCCTTGGCCCAATCAATGGTTGCTATTTTAAGTCTCAAAGACTTTCTGTAAGACTGAAACATGTTGAACCATTTTAAACTATTTTGTGCCAACTGTATCAATCACCGCAAGACTGACTGAGAACAGTTAATCACTTGCAGCCATCTAAGTTGCTGTCAATGACATCTTTAAAACTATTCTCTATTTACAAGAACTTTGCAGTATATAATACTATAAAGCTTTCAGATTAGTTTAATTGTGTATCTAGTGTCTTTCTTCTTTCAGTGTGAAAGAAAAAACCTTTAAGTAAGGCAACTAAAATATCTTATAATATGGGATGGGACAATTTTAGTAGGTGTTTTGCACTTGGGTTAATGTGATATAAAATCTGGCCAAACACGATCAGCAACATACTCTATATACTAATTACAATAAAATAGTTATACCCTTAACACTCAGATATCTGTAAAGGGTGTATTGGAGTCCTTGTACTGAAATCTATAATTTTAAAAAGTCAATGTCTGTGCTGAATTCAAGTTTGATAAGGAGGAGGATGCTACATGTGCTAAGGATAGACCAATGACTATCAATTAAGTTCAGAAAATGTGAGGGGAAATAGTGTGGTGGTTTTAAGAGAATCTTCATTTTTTTGGTTAAATCTGCAAAGTTGTGAGAGAAACCTACAAATGCCAGTTAGATCAAAATAGATTTATCAGGAAGGAATTCATGTATGGTACATTTTGAAGCTATGCACCTGTTAGCCACACTCAGTGATGGACGAAATGACAGCTTTTGAAAGAACACGAAACATTGGTGTCCCTATGTGTTTGGCTGTGGTATAGTCAATAGGGACTGATCTCATTTCTAAAGGCTCACAGTAACATACAATTTAGAAATTAAAATGCCAGACCAAAATTTCTACATTTATCCTATTTGATTACAAAGAAATATCAAATAAACCAAATATGTACTTTATTTTTAAGCAGTTCTGAAAATAAGACCACAACTGAATCTATCATGAAAAAACTTGCCACTTGTAAAATGTCACGGTCCTGGGCAGATCGCAGAGGTGAGAAGTGCCTTTTAATTCTCAGCAGTGGACAGTGGTGCCCTCTCCTGGTCAACAGCAAGCACCACAAATACAGTCAGTCTGATCGTGTGCTAAAGACCCCATTAGAGCTTTCTTACAATGCTGTAGCGGAAAATGTATTACATTTCCCTTTGTCACCATATTTAGCTTTATTTTTCACTTTACACTCCATTAATTTGTTCATCTGTATTGTTGCTGTACAGTACAAGCATTATTTCAGTTGATTGTCATAAAAGCTCATTCCTTTGTGTGCATTAAATATTTTTGTGATAGACTCTAAACATCCACCCAAACTGAAAGAAAAGCACTGACAAGGCATTAGCTTCATTCCTGGAGCAAAGCATGTTCTTTTTTATTAAGTGTACAAAACAAGTGCAAAAATAGTGATTCATAAGAGCTACACAAAGTAGGACTTGCCCTTCAAAAATGACAGAGAATTGATATAAAGAGAAAGGCAAAACATGAAGTGCTGCTCAAAGTGGATAAAAAGGGAAAGTTGTGTAGTCTTTGCGCAGTAGAAAAACTTGCAAAACATGGAACTTGGATTCACAGCATTTGATAAGTACGAAGTGCAAGCGCTGAAACAAACACCAAATTCGGCTCCCTTCAAACAATACAGAGTGCAACGATTTTAAATCAAAGGACCTCTATAAATGACATTCATTCTAGTACACTTAATAGATTACTTTGGCCCATATGCTACTTCTTTCTAGGCTGTGTAAACACTGAAAGAGAAACGGCGGCATGGACAGAGGAGACAGTAGAGTGCTGAATAAAGGAGCTTGTAGCAGGTCAACAATGTAAGTGTTGATATTGATATTCCCTGTAATGCATGCAATGAAAGTACCTACTATTTTACCTGTATACTGTGGAAACACTGACATGTATAGAAGAGTAAATGTAAGTTTAGATAACTGTAGAGCTGTGGAAGGAGGATATGCTACATCAAGTCTAAAACTGCAGCTAACAACACCTAAGCAAACGACCAGGTTGTGTATTTCTTGAACTGATATGTGAAACAAGATACTGAACGATAACAGCACGCCTGACTGGATTGAAGGCATCTTGGGTTGTGGTGCAAATCAATCATAAAGGCACACAGCTCGTGGATTTAGGGTGGCTAAAGCTGAAACCCTTGAGGCTGCACAAACACACACCATTCACAGAGTAAGCCAAAGTTTTAACCCACCAGTCATCCAACTACAACCCTCCATGTTTGCCCTCTACAGTATTGTACACTTCTGCTTCCTCCTCCTTTCTGGTTCCTTTTTGGTTGGCTCAACCTCCTTACGCCCATAGTAGCTGGAGAAGCATGCGGGGGCGCAGATGGGCTCCCTCAGACTCAGAAACCACCTCCCACTGCCGTAATAGGTCAGTGAGCCCAGCTCCATCTCCTCCACCAGCTCCCCCTGCTGGCCATCCTGCTGCAGGGCCAGGATGTCCAGCAGATCCAGGCCCGTCTGAACCGGCTCCACGCCCTCCGCACAGCCCAGGGTGACATGGGCGCGGCTGCCCTGCGGGAGTGAGGCAGCTGTTGTGGGTACATCTGCCTGTTTCTCGGCGTCTGCTGGCCACAGCACGAGCTGCTCCTCAGTGAGGGACACTCTGGCACCAACAGTGCAGGGGAGTGACGAAAAGAGCACTCAGTGAGAGCTCGGACACAGAGCCATAGAGATCTCTGACTGCCTGTAAAGAAAAAAGATGTACAATATGAGTCAGTACTATTTTGATATGCTTTGACACAATAACTCAAAATCAAATAAACGGTTTTTTACTTGATTCTCTGCATACTCTTTGGCACCCTCTACTTTCCCATAGTTACAGAATTTTGTAGTGCAATGGAGGGCTCCTTTGGTCTGAAAGTACTGCTCCAAATCCACCTCTTTCTCTGCTTTCCCAGTGACTGCAAACAGAGGGAAAGAGAAGTGATACACTTAGCTGATTGATAGCTAATATGAAACAGTTTAACACTTTTAAAAATGAGAATCAGGTCATTTTAAAGTCTTAACAGAAAAAGGGATACACTTTGCACTGCAGAAAAGACTGCAACAAAATAGGAGTGGGAATTGAAAACCAATTCCAGTTGAGAAGACACAACTCCCTTAAGGATTATTAGTCATTCTGCTAAACATTACCCTTATCAATTCTTCCACTTTGTTCTGCATGCCCTGTAAACCAACGACATTGCAGTCTTATCCCAGATAGCCAACAAAAATGATGAAGAAGTAAAATAAAGTAATCGTGGCAGACAGGGGGCAAAAGTGGTCAAAACAGTGCCTTAATTTGTGTGGAAACATCAGCGACTTGCTGATTAAGGCTGAATGATTTATTGTTTTTGGATCAAAAACACAATTCCACACAACACAATCTTGTGATCGCCAAAGCTGCAATTGTTTGCATCGCTCCTGACTGACCCAGGATCTGTTGTGTCAACTATTTTACACAGACTATTTGACAAATTTACAGGCAATTTGCATTTATGGAACTGCTGGTAAGCAGGTCAACAATACAAAGCCTCTGTTTAGGAGCAGAAGTTGGAGTATCCCTTAAATAATAACAGATTATTTATCAATATTAGATCATGAATAATGTGCTGTGCTTTTGATAACTGATTTCCTTACTGTTGTCTATACTGTACACAGTAAATATCGCACTGAAGTTTAATTTGAAGAAAATTGTGAATCGAATTGAAATCGCACTATCTGCCAGAAAAATCGCAATTAGATCTTTTCCTCAAATTGTTCAGCCCTGTTGCAGATGGTTTCATCTATGCAGCACAGCATTAAATATTGGGACTGACATATGTTTGACATTGTCGCCATTGAAAATCTATGTACACCAACTTTTGCCCACACAGAAAATAAACAGAAATCATTGAGGGACAGAAACAGAATCAAATGAAAAGCAGAACTGGTAATGGCATTGGTATCAACAAAATCCTCTCAGTTCCTCTACCTGATCTAAACAGGAGTTGTAGATTAAACTTTTTCTCTACAGAGTGCTCAACTGCTGATTAGCTGTAGCGAGATAGTTACTTTTTAATGACAGAGTACTAGTGATCGCTTGCTGCCAATTCTGCACATTTTAGCCACGACTTTACGAACTGATACTTTAGTCGTTTTTCCCTGAATGAATTACTGAAAGCAAGTTCTTTGGATTATATGAACAGAAAATGCAATACCTCTTTAAAGAGTCATAAATACTGGAAATTATCTACCTTTTTAAGAGCTAGAAATGGCATTGCAGCAACCTGCTGGGATAGAAAACTCTGTGGTGTACTGCACAAAAGAAAAATGTCCTACTCTTTTTAGTCTTTCACTTTCAAACTAAACTAAAATAAACAGCATGCTGACAATTTGTATGGTTGGTATATCATCGCTAAAAATCTGCACAAATTTTCCAGTCAGCAGGTACTGCATATTCACTTTGAGCTTTGGTCTGCTGATACTGATTTCATGCCAACAATACTTTGTATTCCTTAAGGGAATAAACAGAATATCTTTCAATTTGATATGTTTGTCAACACATTTTTTTAAGACTCCACTGCATCTTCAATTTCTAACTGGCTACAAAAGTGACGATAAAACCAACAGCTAAATCCTGGTAGCACTGTAGTATTAATTACCAGGTGAGCCTGAAGTAAAAAATATTTTTACATTTAAATCTAGCCATAAAGACATTTAGTTTGTCAGTCATATGTTTTCACCACCAACCACTACACGAAAACGTTGCTACGACCCATCATTCCCCTCACACCTTGACCTCATGCAATTAACTTGCTAGTTACTGGTGGTAACAACTGCTACGATTTTTGTAGGGATGCACTGTCACCAGAGCATAAATAAGCACACTGAATGACATCAGGTCTTGCAGATTTCTATAATTCCCTATCCATGATTAAATAATACATAAAAACACAACAATGGTAAATTTTGGCTACAACCTTTAAGGAAAAAAACGCTTTAATATATAATTTCTTTCATATATAGCAACTTCACACCCTGAGGATGTGTGGTCCCAAAACTCATGTTTTAAAAAAAGTGTTGTGTGCCTTATCATACCAGTCTTAATTTTGACAGCACTTTTTTAAATTTAGTTTAAGTCTTTTGTCTAAAATATCTTTTAGTTTCAGTCTAATTTAGTCATCTCAATTGTTTTAATTTTAGTCTAGTTTTAGTTGATGAAATTTCACAACATTTGATTCGACAAAATCTACTGTAAATTTAGGTGACTAAAATATGAATTGTGAAGTGTAAGGCATTTTTGATGTTTCCTTGAATTTCTAAAGTGATGTTTTACATTTGGATCCTGCCACCATGAAGCTAAGGCAGTTGTGATTGGATGTCCCTCTATACTCATCCAACCTTCCTACACAACCAAAGTAGCTGTGATTCTTAACTTGTCTCTTACTTCCTACATGACGAAATTAGGTCTGATTGGATTTAGTCTCTTTCAAACATTTTAGACTAGTTTTTATTTGTTCACGAAAATGTCAGTTAATTCAGTTTTAGTTTCTGTCAATGTACACTTGTTTTTGTTAAGTTATAGTCTAGTTTTCATCAGGGGAAAAAAGGTTGTTGATGAAAACAACGAGGGAAATATTTAGTCGACAAAATTAACACTGAATCATACTTACAGTCAGTCAAGTGCTTCTTGAAGGCATCCAAGGTGTCCAGCGTTTTCAGGAAGTCCATTGACGTGCACCTCACCTTCTCCTGGACAGAGGAGAGAAGGAACCAACCGAAGTAAAGAGGAATGGACATCTCAGCATGTGGACCTCTCATTGCTTCCAGTTGGGCCTCTTCCAGTCCACGCTTGGTCTTCTCCTTTAGCTGGGCTGGGTCTCTGCTCCACTCAGTTTGCGGCTCCAAGAAGATGGCAACAAGGTGGTGCTGCTCTGCAATCTCCCCCAGTTGGGCCAGCCGGTCCTGGGTGTGGTTGGTGTCATCCACCACCACCAGCACAGAGGACACCGCTCCTGCACTGCAGCACGCTACCACCGCCTCATCCAGAGCCTTGTGCCCATCAGCGGATGCCTCTGGGCTCTCTGGCTTCACGTCGTGGTCGTCTGCGCAGAAGACAGTGCAGTGCTCTTTGTAGGTTTCAGCTATGGCTCGTGCCAAGAAGCTTTTGCCGCTTCCTGGGAGGCCTCTCAGGACAACAAGGGTGCGTGAGGTTCGAAGGGCATCTTTGGTCTGCTCTTGTTGCATGAGTGCAAACGACAGTGAGCCTGATGCAGGGGCCGTTTCCTCCTCTTTTTGTGGTTCAGCCTCAGATTTAACACCTTCAACCTCTGCTGCAGTCTCAGCTCCCTTAAGAGTCTCAGGCTCGATTGATTTCTCTGGTTCAACTTCTGTTGTCTTCTCTGTCAGTTTCACACTTTCAACTTGAGCTGCTGTCTCCTCCATTAGTGTCACAGGTTCTGGCGGCACGCTCTCCTTCAGTATCTCCGTCTCTGCTGGCTTTTCAGGGGTAACCGACTCCAGTCCCGTCTCTGCTAATTTCTGTGTCACTGCTTCAACTTCTGCTTCCAACGCAGTCTGCATTATTATTTCAGTTTTTGCAGGATTCTCAAGGGAAACATCAGCCACCATTTCAGTCTCTGGGATTTTCTCTGTTTCTACCTTTACTTCTGGCACCAACTTCTCTGTTTCTGCAGGTTCTTCAGGAGAAGCCTCTGTTACCAGGACAGTTTCTATCATGTTCACAGTTTCAGCAGGCTTTTCTTCCTCTACCTCTATGTTAGGCTCGACTGCCACGTCATTCTCCTCTACAATCTCCTGGACAACTTCTTCAGGCTCAGTATCCATTGGAGTCTCCACTTTGGTTTCAGTTTCCTCTCGATCTGGGACTTTCTCCTCCTTGTTGGGTGCCTCTATATTCTCAGTCTGCTGCACTACCTCTGGTTCAGGCAGCGTTTGCTCTTCTTCTTCAGCCTCAGCTTCAGTGACTGATTCTGCTGGTTTCTCTGGCTCTGGTTTAGGGGAAATGTCTGCCAGAGGTGGCTGCTCAGGCAAAGGATCTGGGTCATTCTCAGACTGCTGTTGAGGCTGGGTGTTTTCTAGCTCTGACTCATCTGGCTCTGGTGGAGTTACCGCCATACTCTCCAACTCCATTCCAGGTTTCTCTGTTGCCAGGCTGTCCTCAACTTCCATTTCAGCCTCCCCCTCAGACAGCATTTCAGTTTCTATCACAATCGGCTTCTCTGTTTCTGTCAAATTTACGAGGTCTGTATCATGGCCGTTCACAGGCAGCTGTTCAATCTCTCCATCGGCAGCTGGTGGATTCTCAGGCCCTGTAGATTCCTCTGGTGTCTCCAATTTTGAAACAACCTCTTTTTCCATGACACTCTCCTCTTGCTGTGAAGGTTCTGACAAACCTAAAACATCGCCACTGTTTTCTAAATCCATGTTCAGAGTCTGACTTCACACACCACCATGTACCTTAAAAAAGAGACAATTTCTTGTAAATAGCAGCAACAATAAAGAGGCAATAAAACTTTATCATAAAACATGGCTCAGAAATATGCCACCACACCATAAACAGGTTTTCACACACATCAAAATTAAAAACTTTAAGAACTTTTCAAGACAGAGATTTTCATTGCACCACTGTGCCTGGTACTTTTTGGATTTAATGTAGGAATGACTTGCTATAATTACCAATTTTCATTTAATCTATTTTTGGTATCTTGGTCTAGTAACTTTGACCACTGTCCTTCCCTTTTTAATCATATTCATTCATAATCAGCAGTTTGTAATGGCTTACTTGCATCTCCCCTTATGTACTTTAATTGCTGTATAGTGCAGTTTGAATAAGCAAATGCAGAGAGGAATTAACGTAAGTATGTTTAATGCTGACTAGACAGTCTAGATAAGATTAAGGTATAATGGCCTGTGTCTACAGCCATTTTTTGAACTGGAAGCCCTCTCAACCTCAGTTTCAGAGGGCCTCCCATCATTCTTAGTGTTTCTAGAGTTGACCTCAGTTCCCCTCAGAACTGTACACAAGTCCATTTAAAATGGCTGTGCGCCTAATAATGTCTTTTATCCACTTTCAAGGAACCATGTCTTAATACAGACAGCAAACCATGAAACTGTTCCCTCAAAAATATGATTCTGTTTACTTCCTCTTCTGTCATTAGACTGAACAAAGCCGACATCAGATTTATGACCTGGAAATAAAAAATAAGAAAATAATTCAGACTTTGAGGCTTTGAAGGGATCTGTGGGGACCCTGTTTGAGAGTCTTGAATATTGTACTTGCTACAAAAATATTTCAACAAGTCATTGAAAAGTTATAAGTTAACCAAGATGGACAAAAGGGCTCATTCATAATTAAAGATTGTTGTCCCACTCATATACATTCAAAAGTAGGGCTGGGCATTGTTAAGAACCTCACGATTCGATTTGATTTCGATTTCGATTCTTTGGGTGGCGATTTGATTCAGTATCGATTCAGTAAGAAGTAGAAATACGCAAATAATTAGAGTACCTGATGACAATTTTTGACTTTTATATTTTGATGCCAATGTGAACATACACTATATTGCCAAAAGTATTTGTTCGCCCATCCAAATAATCAGAATCAGGTGTTCCAATCACTTCCATGGCCACAGGTGTATAAAATCGAGCACCTAGGCATGCAGACTGCTTTTACAAACATTTGTGAAAGAATGGGTCGCTCTCAGAAGCTCAGTGGGCCACATAAACTGACGGAGCGGGATCAGCGGATGCTGAGGAGCATAGTGCCAAGAGGTCGCCAACTTTCTGCAGAGTCAATCGCTACAGACCTCCAAACTTCATGTGGCCTTCAGATTAGCTCAAGAACAGTGTGCAGAGAGCTTCATGGAATGGGTTTCCATGGCCGAGCAGCTGCATCCAAGCCATATATCACCAAGTGCAATGCAAAGCGTCGGAGTACAAAAGTAAAAACATGACAGTTAGCACTATAATAATCAATGTCAACCTGGTCTTTTTTGTCAATAAATGTGTCAGGGACTGTCCTTTGAATACGTTTTTCACCCTTTTTTCATGAGAAATAGTAAACAATTCTTGCAAGTATTTGTCATTATTATGTTATAAATGCTTAAAACAGTGTGTAATTACAGGAAAATAATAAAAATTAGGGCCCGACCGATACATCGGCCGGCCGATTAAATCAGCCGATTTTAGCCCTTTTCAAAGGATTCAATATCGGCCAGAGTTTTGCTGATATAACGCCGATATATTCTTAATTTCTCATAAAACACTAAACACTGTTCGGCGTCCAAGCTGTGCAGAATGATGACGTCGCGAAAGATGGCAGCACGTTGTTAAAGCGGTTCTGAGCTCTGCTGTGTGTATGGATGATAGAGTGTATGGGGCAAAACTCACCTAAAGTCACACAGAGTTGCTGAATGTCGTTTTTGCCTGCAAGTCCGACATAACGACCGTCTTTCAGCGCTCGCACAGTCCGACATAACGACCGACTTTCTGCGCTCGCACAGTATACCACTGGACATAACGAGAGCACCGGGCTCTCTGCTCGGCGACAGAAGCAGCCGCCAGACCGACATGGATGAGCTGACCAATACTAGATCTGTCATTTACAAAACTGATGAATTGGACCTTCTGATGGCAGGGGATCTGTTTATTTGTGACTGCTGATAATTATTACGGAAACCTGGCTTCACCTGCTTGTCCCTGACGCTGCAGTTGAGCTAACTAGCTAGCTAGCTAACCATGTTATCATTAGCATTGCTCCCACAGAGCTGTTTGACGTCATCGGGGGGAGCCTTCGTCATAGCTGGGAACTTTCATCATGCCTGTTTAAAGAAGTTTGTGCAATATGTGCAGTGTCCCACAAAATATTCTGATTTCCTCACACATATTACCTCATGTTTACAATAAAAAATTGGTTCTACCTGCACTAAAACCTACTTCTGATACACTAATGAGGACTCTGGGACTGAAAGGCAGATGTGACAGGACAAGAGTTCATAGTTCATCTATATATTTACATTTTAAATAAGGTTATTTATTTCATTTTGCAGAAATTGACTGCAGTTTTCCCCACTATTTTATTTTGTATTTGAAAGTTCTTTGCTCTTGAAAGTTGCAGAGGAGAAAAATAAAAGAGTCTTATGAAAAGAATGTTGTTGCTTTCCTCTCACAATGACCTGTTTACAACTTTTTAAAAGTTGTTCTACCTGAACTATAACCTACCTTCTTATTATTTTCATCAACAAGAAGTACAAGATAAAGAGTGACTCTTTTTAAGGTTTTATGATTAATTTCCCAGAGGTTTAATGCTTTGCATGTTTTTGTACTTGAAAATTCCCCTCTGTTGTAAAGTTAAACAAATACTTTGTGACAAAGTATTGTAAAATTTTAAAATGTTCTGCCTTTAATTCATATATTCATTGTTGTAAGTGTTTTCGAACCATTTCATCTATAATTTTTTTTCATTAAATCGGCCGATTAATCGGTAATCAGTATTTTTTTCTGCCAGATATCGGTATTGGCATCAGCTTAAAAAAATCCATGTCGGGCCGGCCCTAATACAAATGGCTTTGAATTTTTAAATAGGATTCTCTTCATAAACAATTGTAAATGAACATGTAGAAATTTTCTAAGATGATCAAAAATAAGCTTCACCTATTTTACATAAACTCAAACATTTTTGATTGACTGCAGGATTTAGTGTCCATGTTTCAGCCTGTTATATTAGACCATGTCCAGGCGTTTTTGATGGTAGTCCCTGAAGCAGTTCCTGTCCAGCTAAAGACAGAGATCGACATTTCTTCCTCCAGTATTTCTAAAACCACTATTTATGGAATCCATAAAAAAACAAACTATGATCAAAAATATGATAAATGCCAAAAAAAGACGATAAAACAAGCGGAAAATACGCCGGAAATATGGCAAAACAGAGAACAAACAGCAAAAGAACGAAAAGAAAACACTGCAGGATGATACTAATGTTTAATATTGTACATTATTTACACAGAAAATACTGATAAACTGCCATTAAATCACTAATGTTCGGCTCTCAATCCTATAACTCTGTAAGCATGTCTTCTGCGACCGGCGGCAGCTGGATAAACACTGAATAAGCGCACAGCGCCCCCCACTGGCCAGGAATTGAATCGATTCAGAGGATTTGCGAAATCAATATTGAATTGGGAGGGAAATAATTACAATGCATTCCTGAATCGATATTTCTGCCCACCCCTATTCAAAAGGATGTACTACGTTTATAAAAAGCTTCATAATGGGGAGTGTTTGACTGAAGCATTTGATGTATTTCATTATTATCTTCCCCTCGCTGACTCATTCATTGTATGAAACAATTTTTAATCACCACAGCAGATCATAGCTCTATCAGTTAACTATCAATGGGTGTAAACATTTCTGCAATTTGTCCAGGTGAAATATTGGCCATACAAATCTGCTGAATGTCAGAGCGTAGCACAAGTGCAGCCATTTAACTCTGTGGAGTTTTAAGCAGTGTTCACACCGAACACGAATTTCAGTTCGTCGCACAATGGAAATACATTGAAAGTGAATGGGAAGATGCAGAATTTGTGTTGTTCCTGCGACAGTATTAGAAATTGTTGAGCCAATGACAAATTTTTGCGTGAGTGACGCCTCTTCACAGTAGTTGAAAAATATTCAACTTCAACTTCTGCAACAAATTACATAGAAGGGAAACAGGGAGAAAGTCTCTGGAGAGACTCGAGTTTCTGTAAAGTTCCGCAATTCAATTTTTCAATTGATGGAGCACACATTTGCGGAAAGGTGAAGCAGGCAACAGAGACACAAGAAGGACTTTAATCATACTCAGGAAGGGACACATTTTTGTATCATAAAAAGGTCTTTTTGCATAACTTCTTAAGCATTTCCTATATTTTATCCAGAGTCCTTCCGCATTATAGTGAAATATTGGCCTGAAGTTCTGGGTGAGGACTACAGCTGATTTTTTGCATCTGAAAAGATTTTGTTTTTTTTTTAAGTATATTTAAGAGCTTTTTGCTTCCCTAATGTTTAATAAGGATAATCAATTTAAAAACAGGCACATTCTTATTTTGTGCACTACAAGGCTCACTTGTGGCCAGCAAAGTTCAACAGTGGCTACGTTTATATGCAGTCAATATTTGGGTTATGGTCAGTATTCCGGTTTCTGAAACATTCTGAATAACCCAGTTTACATGAGTGAGCTAACAGTTATTCTTCTATGCATGGTATCCCGAACAAAACAGCAATGCACGGAGAATGTCATAATGCAATACGCGTCATTTCTGCTTCTTCTTCCCGTATCCACTAGCAACGAGAACAGCAGCAGCACGGCGGCTAATGAATAGGATAGGTAACAGTCGGCTTCGTTTGAGCTTCGGTGTTGGTACTGACCCACCACCAGTACTTGACACCATTTGTTGTCAGTTTCTTCATTAATGGAAGACGAGAACGTGAAGAATTAGGAAATCGAGCCAGAGCTGTGCCATTTTACAACAAGTACTTCTGTAATCAAAAGACCAAGATTCCTTGCAAAAAGAACATGCGCAGAACACAAATTAATGTTCCTTTCGATGGGAATATCCCAATCGGCGTATACATGACCAAATATTCGGGTTAGAAAAGGAGTAACCCAGGGGTGATTTTCGGGTCTTTAAAAACCAAAATATGAGCATATTCCGGTTTTTCTAAAGGGTTATTGGTGTTTACATGGCTGTGTGCAAACAGGTTATTGCTAATATTCCAGTTATGAAAGGGTTAATGACTGCATGTAAACTTAACCAATGTTTTTTGTAGCTCTCCAATAGATTTGCAGAGCTTGGTTTTAAGGTTTAGTGTCAACATTTTTTTCTTATCACTTCCACGCAATAAAAACAGTTTTACATTGCCTACTGTCAATATTTCAAAAGGTTACATCTGTCAGTGTTTTCCACAGGAAATTTGCCGGTCTAGGTGATAACTGCCTTGCTACATTCTGCACATGCTCCCCAGTCTGTTCTTCACGTTGACTCTGAAGGGGAACAGCATAAACGTTATCTGTTGCAGAAGTTGTTTGAAGAAGGTGTTTGTATACCTGGTTATGACCATTAACTAGAGGTAAAGCATGCATCACAATTTTACCAAATGTAACTTACTAAGTTTACAGAGTTCAAGTTTTTATGTTTTTAGTATTAGAAGTACAATGGATTTGGTTGCTTGCTTATTTGTGAGGTTAACCTGCTGAAGGTCCAATAGTTGCTTGGTTAAAAAGGAGCTATATCACTACAAGTGGGGCTGCTCGATTATGGCAGATACCTTGATCATGATTATCCTGATAGATATTGGAATTCATCATTTAAAACAGTAACCATATGCATGCATCATTGAGCTTTAATGCTCATATGACTATCATTCTGACTGTAAAGGACGTAGAAATATATCAGAAAAATACAAACACTTAAAATAACGATAGGTGGAAAAGAAGACAAGACGTGTGCAACATGTCATTTCGCAGAGTTACGATTTAATCGTGACTAATTTGTTTTTTGATAATTGTGGAAGGCAGTAATTGTAACTGAAATTGAAACTCGATAAATTGCTAAGCTCAAACTGCCTGTGTCACTGAGAGCATCATGTTGTAGACAGCATAGTGGAATATCATATCAATATCGAATGAAGATGAGTTTTTTTTGTTTGTGGGTTGCCCCCCCCCCCCCCCCCCCCCCCCCCCCCCCCCCCGTATACAAGGAGGAGGGAGCATTAACTTGACTATGAAGCCCTGTGGGGACCACTTGTTTGTTGATCATTTGTTTTTGATTGTCAGTATAAATACCAAGTTAATCTTTGTCAACAAACACTTGGTGGTCTTAACAACAAAAAGGACTGTATATCAGTACTGCCAGAAATTAGTTTAGAAACAGTAGCATTGAGGGTATCAAGATCCAATACTATGTATCTTCATTTCATGTCGGAAAAAGAAAAGTAGGATAATCTCTAAGCACGATAGCTCCAGTTGGAAAGTTAGTTTTTTTTTGTTGATTTTGGCGACCCCTGTGGATATAGCAATGTGTCTCATTTCCATGCTAAATTTGTCCTGAACAGGTGTACACAAATCTTTTGGCCCCAAATAAATCTGCTTATTTAATATTAAAATCTATCACATACTTGGATCTTTTCAGTGAAACATGCAGAAACACTGTCCTACAGCAGGGTGTTTAAACCCCTATCTGACATCTGCCTGACCTGGGAGCTACTTCAGCTACCTCTGGGAGCTTGGTGCGTCATCTAAAACACTAATATGAAGTATCAGTCTTGTGACCGATGGTCTTGTTTACTTAAGCAGGCCATGAGGAGGTGTCAACGATTCCAGTTTGTTTCATAACCAGGGAAAAACTCCTCACAGGAGCTTTAGGTGAACCTGCATAGTACCTATTACGACCTCTACTGTAAACATCAAATTAAATCAACACCACTTCGGTACAACAGTTGCAAAATCAGCATTTTTCCACCTGTTCATTAAGAATTTATAGAACTGTTGATGCCTTGACCACGCTAGACTATCAGTATTACTCAGCTGTGTGAATGGAACTAAATGTTTGTTTTCCTGTGAGGGGTAAAATAAATATGTCCTCAAATACAGCCTCCTCTGAAATCTTGTTTTTGTACTTATTTGTGCCACACACTCTGCTGCAGGGCAAATCAGACTGTTTTATGAGGATTGTGGTTTAGATGTCTCTGAGCATGAGGTTGCACAATACCTAGAAAAGAGAGAGATGACTTTAAAAGGGGCAGATTATTTTCTGTTATTTACACAGTTAATGTTTAATAACAGCCCTGCATTTGTCTAAAGCACTGACCCATGTACCACAGCTGGACCATGGGTACTCTCATGTCAACTAGACCCTCTTAAACTGAACATACCCTAGCAGTCATAAAAATGAATATGAGCCTGATTTAAGGCAAAAGTAGACTTCTTAAGGTAGAAGGGGTTGTTATAGTGTGGCTGTGGGAAACTACCATGGTAAGGCCCCCATAAATGAAAGGTACATAAATGATCTGTGTTGTGATTTGGTTCAGTAGGTACCAATAATGTTGGTAGCAGTGCCAGATAAGTAATTGGTTTTGACACCCATCACTAAAGGTGTTTTTATCATTTGATCTTTCCCATAATATGCTCCTAAATAAAGAAAGTATATTGATCATGAAGTACTCGGAGAGCAGAAACCTTTCCCAAAGCATTTCCAACACTGTCAAGAGAGTTATTGTCAAAAATGTGGAATACTGACCTCTCTTGCACAAAAAAGAAATCTTTTTTTTTTTTAAGTCTCTGGATCCACATCCACCACCATCTTATCAGTTCTCTTGTGCCATTACCGGCACTGTCTGAAAATGTCATCGAAATCCATTCCAAGTTATTAAGTTATCATCAGATTGAAAACAGCCCTTTCTCTTAATGTGAAAAATCCTTTAAAAAGTTGATGGATCCACATTCAGATTTGGATCACCAAAAAATAATCACGTCTACCTTGACCAACAGTCCCTGAAAGTGTCATCAAAATCTGTTGACATCTTACTGAGTTATTATTACTAAATGTGGAAAACTGTGCTTTAACAATTTTAACAAATAATTGTCTGCGTCAAGATTTGGATCACCACCAAAATCTAATCACTTCTTTCTTGTGCCATGACAACATTCCCTGAAAATTTCCTCTGATAAGTTCATTAGTTTTTGGTTATCCTGTGCTCAAACAAGAGAGAAACCTTACCTTGGCAGGGGTAATAATGATTGCCAGTTGGGACTTAACATTAAACATAAATTATCTTGTGGCCATTTAAAAATGACTCAGTTGATCCTTCTACAAAAACTACTTCATAAATAGTAAGCTTGAGATTTTTTCTAAACCAACATCAAGCTTAACCATCTCTCTACGACATACTCTTCCCCAATATGTTGATTTAAGACATGTTGATCCATGTCTAAAAAAAATCGACATATTGCCCAGCCCTTCTCCCCAGTGTTAAAAGTAACTGCGTCAAACCCCTCCAGTAAACACAGACAAAGAGCAGGCAAGTAAATGGGGCTCATATGACGAATAAAAGGTTAGGAACTTTTAATAAAAAAGCAGCCCACACGGTGTGGCCTGTTATTTTACAAAAAGGAGTAAGATTAAAAAGTAGACGTTTTATAACGGACGTGTGAGACTAAGAGGTGTCGTGAGGCGGAAAGGGGAAGCTCCTAAAAACGAGTCGACAGCAACAAAGGAGCAGACATACACTGTATTTTTACAGCAACGAAAGTACAGTGGCCGAAATAACATGGGGAATATTTAGAACTTTCTGAATGCATTACACTTAAACAATTGTTTCGCACAAACATGGACTGTGGCACTGAATTACGCATTTACTTAGGTTTCTTTTGTTTAGAGCTGCTTTTGCTTAAAATTAAACATTAACCAAAAATAGTCCTGATATTTCTTTCATAAGCATTATAAGTCATCACTAAATGCACTCTTGTGTCGTCTCGAACGTAGGAAATCAATAGTTTGCAGCCTTCACTTGAGTTGGATGAAAACACAATGTGGCACGACGGGGAGTGGCGTGCACCTCACGTTAGCACGCCAAACACAACAATTAAAAAACAATCCCGTGATTTTATCCACAGCTCATGGTATACCATTTCTCTGAGTTGCCAAAATTACTTTTACGCTTTTGAAAATTAATTCAAATTTAAAATATTCTGGGGGAAAAGAAAGTACGGAATATGGAGTAGCATTCTGTACTGTGCGCTTTTGTTAGCCAAAATGCCATCTTACCAGTGCTGCTGAGAGGAGCTGTGAGTCTGTCGGTGATGAGGCTGACCACGCGTTTCTCTCTCAATACAATGACAAGGCAATCCCTGGCACAGATACACACCCGCTTCAAAAGGAAATCTTCTTCTTCTGCCTTCTCGCAGCGCCGAAAACGAGCTTATCGGCGCATTACCGCCACCTTCCGCTCCGGAGTGTGGCCAAACGATGGACTAGTGATGGGCGACACCAGACGTTTTCATGCATTAAAATAATTTTTTGGACTTCTGTTTCAAGTTCACCCAAAGTGAGCTTGAGTCCAGAGAAGTCAGCAGCGCTTCTGGATGTTGTTGATAAATGGCTTTTCCTTTGCTATGTCAGGTCAGATCTTCCCTTTGTAGATGCAGCAACGTACTGTTTCCAGGCAGAGCCCTGACTGCATCCACGACAGGATGATGTTGACTTTTAATGCCGTTGAACCATAGGGGTTTAAAGTCATGGGTATTCATTGATGGGTTTTTTTTTGCCCCTGACTCCAGATCCTCTGACTCTTTTAAAGATATTCCTGAAGATGGGAAAAACCTCCTCAGAGTGTTGAGGAAGGTTGTTTGTAAACTGTTGGACTGTTTGCCCAGGCAGTCTTTCACAAAGTGCAGAACCTCATGTTATTGATTGTGAACGTCCAAGTCGGTGACTAGATTTTCAGACCTCAAAATAGGGCACTTAAATTTTGCTGTGAACCCACATGCGAGACCTCTGGACAGTAAGATTTTTCATTGGGGCACATTTTAACGCCATACAAAGCTGCAGAAAATCAATGAAACCATCAAACTCAACAAAAACCGCATTTGAAAAATGACGTGAAAACAATATTAGAACAAAATATTGGTGATACAAATTATTATTGTTTTTATTATTATAATTTCATTACTATGATCATGATTTTCATTTTTTTATTATCATTGTTATCAAAATTTACAATAATAATGAAAGTATTATTTCAAAAAAAAACATGTCAAACCCAGGTAGTCCTCTTCACACTCACTGACTTTTTAACTCAAATATATTGTTTTTTATCTTTACGTGATTTGTGATCACTTAGTGTAATGTTATTTGCGATTTTATCGGTTGCATAATTTTTCATACTCTTTCTGTAATATTACATAGTATTATAACATAATTCAAGATAGATAAAAGTGTTGCAAACATGGTGAAATGTTTTTTTATGTCTTATTTCAGTTGACTGAAATGAGGATGGAGACTGTCCCTAATCAGGACATGTTAGCATTTTATTAATTTTTGTGGGGACACGGGACACAAGGCCTGAAAACAGGACAGTCCCAGCTAAATTGGGGTGTCTGGCCACCCTACCAAAGGCCTTCAGGAGTGCTTCTTTTACATCCAATCACAGCATTGTCAGGTGTAACCAATCAGCCTGCTGACATGGAATATTACAGAATTTTTTAGCTTTCCACAACTTTCCTAATCATTTCTTGCTCTGGTCCCTACTGTTTTTGGAAATTCTGATGCCAGGACATTTCCAAAATGTGATATCAGTTTAAACAAATGTCTTGTCTTGGTGTTGGATTTAACTGAATAGAGGTTTCAGTTGAAAATTACCCTATTCTGTTTTTACCCACATTTTAAACAATGTCCCAACTCTTTTAGAAATCAGGTTTGTCATGATGCCCTAATCTTGAAATAACAATTGTGTTTATTCTATGATATTTAGTTTATTTCACAAAATTCCTCAACATCTTGAGAAAATGTACTTGCTTACTCGCTGTATGGAGGTCTTTGTGTTGTTAAAAGTACCTCATGGTGGGCAGGATGTCATTTGTATCGAAGCGGCTCATCACATTCCTCTGAATTTTGTCTGCTAAATTAAGTCTTTTTTAATGAAATGTTTTAACTTTTTCATGAATTTGTGCAAAGAATCTAGAGTATAACTAACAAAATTAGTAATCCTGAAGATAGAAACATCTTTTGTTCGAATGGTCATTAATTAAATGATGTAAGTCAGTGATCTTTAACATTTCCAATCATACAGATCTTTAACTGTTCAAGGAAAACTCTGACTTCTTTGAACAGTTCACCACTGTCTATAATATTGTGAGACGAATGCCACTGATGTGCAATTCATGGTATGATCTCATCATGACTCACTTGGAGATCTTGTGCCTGGCTCATAACCGAGATTCAATTTCACCCTCAGGAAACAAAATAGATGCACAGGCATTTCAGCAGATAATGTCAAATATCCAATTTAAAAAAATATATAATAAAGGCACAAATTAAAGTATTCACAAAATACAAAGAGGTTCTGTGCATGTTCATTAAACACTCGGGATGTAAGAATGCATCTATGTATATTTCTGTGTGCTTTAAACTTAATTTGGAAATAAATAGAATTACATATAAATATAAAGTAATCATTGGTAAGGCAATTTCCAGAGTTTACTATCTATTTTGCTTTTTAGGAGCAAATATATATTAATAGAACAACAAAAATAAATAATGATAAAAACGGAAGCAATCACAGTGACACTTCAGTATACACAATGGGGTTCGAGCTAACATGATGAGAGGATCTAAACTAAAGGAATGAAATGAAATATCACTTTCACTGCAGAATTCCTTTATTAGTCATCTGAAGTCTCAGAGAGGATGTGATCAGTTTCATAACGCTGTTTTATGTATTATATTTGACCTGTGAGGTTTTTTGCAATTGCCTTCCAAACAGCTCAGTATTTCGAGTAATGAGTATTACAATTTTCTGTTGGTAAGTGGAAGTAAGATTCCTGCTAAATGCTGGTCCTTTTTGTCTCAAATATTTGTTAACTGTCTAGATCTTTCACTGAGAGGTGTGTACTTTTGGATAGTAAGTACAAAACTAGTCTTTCCAATTTGCGTCCAATAAACAACAGATCTTTCAACTCTTGGCAAAGCTTTAATTTTTGATCCCTCTGAACAAATAAAGTTGAGTCTAATTCAACCAAATATTCTCAGTGAAGCTGAGCTTGTTATCTTCCATTTAAATTTCCAGTATGGAGTAAATTTTCCTTAGATACACATTCACAGATCACGTATTACATGTATTATGTCTTCTAAATTAATATAGTAAAGTCTAGATAAGCTCTCGTTGTTGAGTGTCTTGAGGTGACACTTGTTAACTGGTTGCAGGATATTTGATTTGTTTATATCTCATTTGCCGATATTTCCAAACTCATTATGACTGACACATTTTTTTGTTATGCTCTCTAATGACCTTAAATTGACCTGTTCCTTTTTATGGTACAGTGTATTTGCGTTAGAAACCGATATAAATATGAAAACAACATTTTATCCTCTAGTAGATGATACAATTGATTTTTGAATTAAGACATTCTGCGATTATACAGTAGAACATTATGGTACATTCATATATTCTGCTAATGCTACAGCTTGTAAATGAGAAACCAGAATATACTGTAGGTATTATATGTTTGGCTGATATGATGACTGTATATGTTTGCAGAAATTCAAAAATCTTTGAATACCAATAACCAACTTTTTCATCAATTATCTGTCATAACTAATGTTATGCCAATATGATTGTGCATCCCTACTATGTAATGAATTTGTGCTATAAGACCTAAGATTAAGTAATTTAGATTTAAGTCCTCCGTATAATCTTTAAAATATTTCAAGCGTGGGATCTGCACTGGAGGTCTTTTTACCAAACTGTTTATTCAGTTATGTCACTTTTATTTAAAGCCCATATTTCCTGCAAAACACAGTTTTTCATACAAAAATACATGTCCATGGTCATTCCACAAACCCTCAACATGAGAAATCTCTCCTCTCCCTCTGTTACTTGATTCACATTTTAGGGAGTGCATGCCCAACAAGAGATATGTGATCTCCCCAAACTGCTAGACACTTCCTGAGAAGGCTGTTTGTATAACCCACAGCTGGCTCCAGTGGTAGGGTCATGTCTTGACATGTTTGTGCAGCCACCTAAAACATTAACGGTGTACACCTCTCTGTGGAAACAGCGAGCTGATCTGGTCTAATGCCCAACTGTTGTATTAAGGAGGAAATAAGGAGCCTTTTATTCAACAAAAACTGCATTCTGTAAGGTGTATTTATAAATCAGTAAACTACTGTGTTTCTTTTGTAATTTTTTTTATCTGAACAAAAAATTTGCTGTGGGGTAGACAAAGCTTCACTGCTTCTCGCTGCTGGGGTCTCCAGAATGCGATACGAATGGCTTGTAATAAAGGGTGGGGAAGAATTACAAACAAAGCACTTTTCTATATGAACAAGTTAAATTCTGTCATTAAGCTAGAACCATAGATTGCTGCAAATAAATACATGATATGGAGTGCAGTTTTTGTTTGATCTGACTCCTTGTTCAAAAAAGCTGGTCAGGGTCTGTGATAGAGTTGATCAGTGCAATGCAATGTGACCAGCAATTCACCCGAAGGCTCATGGTGCTTTCCCTTTATGTTGGAAGTCGGAAATTTAAACATCCCAGCCAAAAAACATCATTTTGAACACCTTCAAAGTCAGAGGTCCAAGTGGGAAACTCGGGCAACCTGGACGAGCCCCAGGTTTGTCAACAAACATGGCTCCTCAGTGTGTAAATGGGAAGTAAAAGCAGTGCGTTATTACCTAAAATATCAACTTGGGGGTGTGCATCAGCATTAAAATCAATCACATCTATAGTATTGTATAGCATCTACATGTGGACATATTATGATGTTTTCTTTTGCGCAAAACCGTCTTGTAGCGTGCCGTTTATGTCAGCTATGAGCTAACAATGCTAACTGCAGCTGGAGCTCCAGTGGGCTGGTGTTGATCTATGAAAAGTGCCACAAAAATATGATGACTACATTTAAGTCCCACTAGTATCAGATCTTATGAAAAAGTGTTTTAGCACTTAAGTTATAGGAATAGGTGTTATTAATAGTTGTTAAACTGGAACGCTCTTCAACTCGGATATGATGTCATTTCCAGTTCCCCAGTCAGACATCAGAAGTAAATGAAACACTCTGCAGTTCTGGAAGTGGCCTCTCACAGCCTGTCCTGAGAGGGGCGCACTTAGGCCCCGTTTACACGACAACATTGTCACCAGAAACAGAAAGGTTTTTCCTTTGCGTTTCAAAAGCAATCAGCATTCACACGGAGATGCGTGAACGACTGAAAACGCTGTAGAGTGCATGCCAGGCCAGTAGCTGCCGATGTAGGTTTGTCATGAAACAGCAGTGTTAAAACACGCGTACAGTTTCCGGTGAAGACAAACTTTTCACAAACAACAATGGCGAGTGGACGAAAGAAGATGCAGGAGTTTCTTGTCTGGACAACAAATAGGTCGGGATATTTTTGTCTGGAAAACAAACCGAGCACGGTAAGCAGCACACATGTTGCTCGGTAGACGGCCAGAGCTGCTGCTGTCGTTGTTCTTGTTGTTCCTGGGAACCTTTATCTGAAAGAGTATTGCGCATGCGCCACGCGTCAGCGTTTCAGGGGGAAATGCTGAATCCCGTTTACACAGATACGGATATGAAAACATTTTCAAAACTTTTCACTCTGGACCCTGGTTTCAAAAGTTTGTGGATTCAGAGACTCCAGGCACTGTTCTCGTGTAAACGGAAGGTGAAAACGCAAAGAAAACGATCCATTTTCGGTCGTTTTCTTTGTTATGTAAACGGGGCCTCAGACATAATTCATGAACATTTACTCTACAACAGCCGGTTCTGAGTACAGGGATGAAATGGAGGGGTAGGCATGCCAGCATTCAATATCTGAGACGATTTTTGGCTAGAAACTTCAACAATGTGTTCTGAGGCCATCAAAAACCAGTGAAAACTTGTGGAAAGAGAGTTAAATACATGACCTGTTCTTATGCTTCCTGGTCAAAGTGAGGAGAAGCCGATGAGGCCATCTTTCACTACTCTTTTTAGTTCATTGGAGATAAATACTGAGAGTGACGAATTAGCATGTTAATACCAAGAGAAGCCAGTTGTGGTTCACAAATACATTCATGTTTTCAGAAAATCATGTATCCTCTTATTATTTGTCTCCACAAGGTTTCCTAGACAGTCCTTTGTTCATTAAATGTGCCTAAGCAGTATCTTCATTATCTCTCTTCAATGTGTGCATAATGACTCAAATGGCTTGACTGCCTCTTTAAGGCAGCAGACATTTATCTCTTGTTGTATGAACTTCCATTCCCCACTTGTTTTGTGTTGGACATCCTCACTGCTGTAGGTGTTGCTTTGTTTCATCAAGAGCCTAAAAACATAGCAAAAAATATCTGTTATCAAAAATGTAATCACATGGAACCAAATATACGGTGAGGAAATATAAAAACAAGATGAGACCTTTTGAATGGCGTTCAAAGCAGAGTGGTTATCATGAAGCCTGGCCTGGATCAAGGCTCTCTCAAAATGTGACACACAGGATTCAAAGTTTGCAAGCTTCACTGTGATTAAACAGAAGCAGTCTTGAATTTCATTATGAAAAAAGCAAAGCAGCACTAAATGTCTTAAAAATCACACAAACAAGCTTGGTATGTGACAAAAATCTGATGCTTTCTCATAGTAATAAGTCAGACTTACATTCTGATTGTGCCAACAGTACATTGGCATTTATTTGCCATTTTCCATCTGCTATTTTATCAGCTGCAGTGACTGAACGGATGCCGTAGTCTCTGGCTTCATGGAAGCGTTCAAGCTCTAGGTAACACCAACCAATGTTATGGAGCAACCATGTTTTCTCCAAACCATCATCCACCAGAGGAATCTGTCTCTCCCAGCTTTTGTAAAAAAATAAAGATGAAATAAAAACACCAGTTACTAAAATCATCATCTTTATAATCAAACTGTTATGTTAAAAATGCTAAACAAAAGGAGAGTTGTAACCTACAACTCAATGGCCTGAGTGTACTGTCCAATCTGGGCATAAACCCGCCCAATGTTGTCAAGAGCCCGTGACACTGCCTCTGGGAGTTTGCTGTTGACAACAAAGACCAATGAACATTTGCTGTATTACTGTAAAACCCACTCAGTCATGTTGTGTCACTTAAGTTCTTACCACTGTGTAGCCAACTCTAAGTCCTTCTGATGATGCTCCAAAGCTCTGTCCAAGTCATTCAACTCAATCAAGGCATTCCCAATACAGCTGTGAAGGCTTCCCAAAACCTCTCTCTTGTCTGGCAGATCTTTCTCTGACCATCCATTGACCATCTTCATGACTTCCACTGCCTTCCTCAGGCCATCCTCTGCATTTCCAGATGACAACTCTATAAAAACAAACATACAGTTTACTTTTTAAAGCTTAAGTCATTCATGGGTAGAGAGAGTATGTTGCTGTTTTTTATTTATTGCTGTGTGCTCTGATTTGTCTTTGAATTCCTTTTATTTGTTGTAAAATATGATGTTTTAATTTGTTGTTGTGCTTTTTTAATTGGTGTTGTGTTTTCTTCCCTGGTTTGCAGTTGAGTTTTGCTCTCCAGGGCCACTTTATGCCTCTGATCAATTAAGCACTGAGTACCAAACAAGCATTTTCTTTATCTTTAAGTATCGTTTGAATTTTGAGCACAGTGATATCAAACTTGGTACTGGCATCGTGTTTGTTTTGCACTACGCCAAGTCATGTCTCACTCAGCGGTAAGAAAACACCAAAAACATTATCATAGTAAAGTTAAAAAACAAACAAATAAACATGGCAAATTATTTAGTACACACAACCCAATGTTGACTCTCGTTTTTGCCCTGGCTTTGTCTAAATTCTTTTTGTTTCGGCCTGCTCTGCCTCCATCTTTCTTTTCTTGCTCTGTTTACCAGGAAACAAGGTAATCAGGTTATAGGTAGTTTCTCTGCCATTCTCCAGCGTACTTGGATCCCTCTTAGCTCAGCTATGCGCATTGAATCAGGGCCTTTGCACGCCGGCAAAATGTACGCGCAGAAGGTGGGCAGAATGGCAGTATGAGATTTGATTGGTGCAATAAATTTGGTCTGAATCACTGTTATTGGTTGGTGTTTTCCCTGCTTTACTCCTGCTGTAGACAGTGGCTGTTTTTCGCTCTCTCTTAAGAACACTTCATGCATTGATTGCCATCGGGACATAATGATCATTTTAACCAGTATAACAAAAAGTGTATCTAAATCTGATTACCAACCCTGCCTTTAAGTAGAAGAAAAACTTTAGCTGTTTTAGCTCCTTCTTTTTTTACCTGCATCAATTTCATCCAGCCTTTTCAGCAGGAACAGGGCAGGGTCATGGGGTGGACTACGATGAGTTTTGCTGCTTTTTTGTTTACGCTGCCTCTCTGGTTCACAGATTGGTTTCTTCTGACTCAAAAACTTGGTGCAAGTGTCGAGAGACGTGAGGCAGCCCTGGATGACGTCCTGCAGTCGTTCTCCACCCTTTGACTTGCTTCTTGCCAAGTCTATGAATCATTGTGGAAAGGTTAAGAATACCAGTCAGTAGAATACAGAAGAAAAATAAATGACTTTGCATGTAAATAATACATCAGCTAGCTATTGATCCCACCCTTTTCAAAGTGGAAACACATCAAGCCCATACACCCATATGTTTATTTCTGTAGCAGTCTAATTCAAAAGATGTGCACAATATGGCTATAACCATCAACTCTTACATGCTCACAAATGATAGCACATGGGTCATATTCACCACTTCATTTGATTTGATTTAAATACTTCACAACAGTTTGTGGTTGTATCACCCTATGTTCCTCATAACCAATTTTCCCTCCTCTTCTTCTTCCCTTATTTGCTCTAAAACTGCCTTAAAAAATACACATATAGGCAGTTTGAAGCAGCTGCACTTACTAATGTTTCCCTCTGGTCTAGGTTCTTGCTTGTGTTGTACTTACTCTCAAACGCACGTCACTTTGGATGAAGAGTCTGCTAAATGACATTGTAACAATGAAATTGTAACTGTTGCTCTGATATAAGTAACTTCATTTTAATGTTTTTACTGTATTTTATTGTATTCACCTTTAGAACCTTTGGGCTCTATCCTCAAAAATGCTTCGTAAATAAATGATGTGCCTTAATATTGTTTACAGCATGTACCCTTTTTTTCTGATACTGTTGCTCGTAAACTAACTACATTTAATTTAAAACTAAAAGAATTGTGTAGCTCTGGTATGAAATTAGGAAAATGTTTGAATAACTTTCTAGGACATTTGACTCCATCTCCCAATTCTTGTGTTTCCTACAACTGTAAAACTTGTCAACTGTTTTCCAGGATAGGCAGAAACCCTGCCAGTGAATAAAAGATGCATTTTGTCGAACTAAAGCATACTACCTTCATTATGAAGCAGGTTTTCAAGAAATTTCTTGTCACTGTAGAACTCTCCGAGCAGTTTTTTGGTTGTCTTCTCACTCTTGAGGATTGTATGGGCTTGCTGTTGTTTCTCTGAGGTCGGATGCTGAACAGCAGTGATGGGTTGCTCCCTCTTAATGGTTAGCCAGTCAGAAACATAAAAGGAAGAGTAAATTTAACATTAAATTGATTGAAAATATAGTTTGATATGCCTTTAGTAAAGTGGAATGTGATCACAAAACCAGGGCATTTTCTGTAAATAATTCGTTTCTGTTTGGGTACGAGGGCGAGGCATTAAAATGAGTTTAGAATTACACTACTATTTCTTTAATGAAAAAACACTAACTTATGGGTCATTACTGGCTATTTCTGACATTTCTGTCCCCAAAATATAACTCTTAAGAGTTTACTTTGCGTAAATAGAATACATTTTACGAGAGGATTTTATTGTAAATTAGGGATGGGAACTTCGGCCCCGTGGCGGGCCACATTAGTGCTATCCAGACAGTTAAAGGGTCACACTACTAAATGAAAGACACTCATTATTTAACAACTATAACTACTCAATTAAAAAAGGCACATATACAGCTGCACTAAAAATTAACTGTCCTACATTCGTATTTTCAGTAAAAACGCAAGTAATTAGACTTCATAAAATAAGCAAAATGTAAAATTCAAGCCAAGTGAAACTACTTTTTCAGTTCAATAAATGTAAAAAAAAATTTCTAATATAACTTAATTTAAAGGTATTTTTTTACCTACAACTACATTAACTGATGCATACATGATTTTTAAAGAAACAGAGCACAATAAACTGCTTCGTGTGAAAAAATACTTTCCAATAACCAAAGATTATGATGAAAATGTCTCAGGTTCTTTATGCCTTCAATACAGATTTAGACATTTTTTTCTTAATATATTTGATTTATTGATATTTGAAATTAACAGGGCTGCAATGAGTGAGAGGCAGAGTTGCATGTGGACCCCGGCCACATTTTGCCCATCCCTGGAATGGATGGAGGTCTAAGGTATAACCTATTCTCAAAAAAAACCCCAAAAAAACAAAAAAAAAAAACATGCATGCTGATGTTATTTATAACCTTACATTTGATGTGAGATGCACGTGATTCATTTTTTTTGTTTTGTTGAGATACTTTTGCAATAAAAATAGAAACAAATTGCATTTTCTTTATTACAGTAAAGATCAAGACAAAATCTTATTAAAAAATTGATTAATACAAACAATATGTATTCTTTTTTTCTATAATCATCTGTGTGACCCTGAATCATGTTCCACCCTCTCCATCCCTGTTTTTTAACCCAAGTTTCACATTTTCTTAAATCCATAAACACAAAGTGACATCACTTTGTCATAAATTAAGAGAAGCAAAGTTAGGGCTGAACCAGCTTTTTTTTCTTTACAGGAGGTTTTACTTTGTTAATAAAACACTCTTTTTTTTTATCACAACATTCTAAATTCATGTACTGAAGTACTGTTAATCTGTGTAAAGCTAGGAAACATTAGTCTGTTGTCTGATAGTCATGTCTATTTTTTGTTAAAAAAAAAGGTCAACCCTGAAAGGTACAGAAATCTAACAGGTGGGGAGGTCAAACAAGATGCGCCTTACATTTTTTAAGTGTTTGAACTACCAGTTCATGTTTCAGATAGCCAGTTGTCATTTAAATACTAAAAATTACAAAAACTTGAAAAATACATTTATTCACCAATGTGAGGCCTCTGAAGAAGTTAGCTATCAACACAAAAGATCCATACATCCTCTGTATTACCAGCTGATTTATGGCCCAAGCGTCCTAACTCTTTAGAGTGCATTAATAGTACAACACTTTCATGGTTTAGTCGATTAAGAAACAGAGAAAGGCTCACCTCTTCATTCTTTAGAAGAAATGTTAAGCCTTCCCTTATTTCCAGTTTCAAAGACGAAGGGCCTGGAAGAAAGAGTAACAACCAGCTCTGACTGTTAGTGAAAGAGGGCTTTAATTTGCTCTGCAAGGGCAAATAAACATAGGACTAAATTACTTACTGCCAACAGAATTTTCAATGGCTCCCTCTGCTTTCTGGATACCCAGTTTAAACTCCTGCATTAGAGGACGTAGCTTTTGTCCTCTGTGGTAAAACACCAGCGCAAATTCAAATTTGCCCATGTAGTACAACGCCTCTGCCTTCTGGTACAAGCCCTGAAAAATTACAATGAGATTATACAGATGATTATACATTCAGATAGCTGACTTTAAAGTGGTTTACTGGGTAAAGGGAGACAGGCAAATTATTTAGTCTGTACAACGTAAGTAACCAGCTGATACCTTGAAAAATGTCTTGTCTTCTTTGAGTGAATCTTCTGCATCCTTCAAAGCGTTTTCAAACTGACCCATCCTCAGGTAACACCTGGATCGACCAACGAGGCACGTCTTTTCATCAGGCTTCATGGATAGTGCCTGAAAATGAGCAGATGATGTGTTTTGTCAAGCTTGTTAAATCTGCATTTACTCCAAAATGTTATAAACAACAAGCAATGATGACTGATATTACTGATATATTTCAATGACATGTTTTAATGGTATTCACATTGATCACAAAATAAACTGGAAGGGGCAGGTTGGTTCTGTCTGCGAACCCCACCCCCCAAGAGGTGACATTATACACCTTTTCAACAAATTAAAGTTTTTTATTTATTTCAGCGGACAAACTCTTCATCCTCCAGTCTGTAGAGCACATTTTTATCTGTTAAATGAATATTATTTCATTTACACTGGTAATTGTGCACAAAATCTTTAGAAGTTAAGGACAAAACATGAATTTGACTGATATTTTTAGTTTGTTTTTACTAAATTCCTGCACTTTGAAGTTTCTGTTAATTAGTTTTGGTGGTTTTGTGTTACTTTATCCATAAACAGTATCCTCTCTGTGTTTTTAACCTTTATTTATACAGGCAGTCCCATTCAGACAGGCAGTCTCTTTACATGATAGGGCTGTAGGCTCTCACCACACATAGGCTACAGTTGATTTTACTTTATTCTGTATGCCAAGTATTTGCCCTTCTCCAAGAGAGAGAAAACAAACTTCTGTAAATAAAATAAAACCCTGACTGCCCTCTCCGTAACAGTTGATAAATAAAGGGTATTTGTTTAGGTTTTCAATTTGTAATGTTAAGAAAACTACCTTTATATCTTTGTTTTTGGTTTGGGTGTAAAACTAACGTTTTATTGTACTGAAACGTTTTAACTTGTCAGAGTAAGTATTTGGCAGTAATAAGACCTAAAGTACTGTAGTAAAGAGGTATTAATAAGGTTTATCCATCATTTAAAGCTGGTTATCAGCTCTGGCTAACACAGTCTCTATCCACTCACCGTAGTGTAGCTGTCTACAGCTTTATTAAATACTCCTTTATGGTACAGACAGTCCCCGACGGCCAGCAGGGTGGAGAAAACGTCCTTTGGCTTTTGACCCTCGTTCTCTGCATCTATGTCCGACATTTTTTTTATTTAAGTTTCTTCAACAATAGCTGTAGTCAGTTTTTCAGCTCAGGCTATGAGTGAGCAGCGTCTCCCTGGAAACCACTGCAACAAACCGTGGAGGAGAAACGGCGCCATCTTCTGCTCGACCTGCTGTGTGTTCCGGAAGCCTGCTGATGTTTGCTCCGTTTACATTTTGTGTAATACAGTGGCCTTCAAGTGGAAAACACGGCACAAAATATTAAAAAAAGAAAAAAAATTGCTTCACAAGAAAAAACAGGAAGAACTAGATCACCAGGATCACAACTCGTAAATACAAAACAACAATAATTATAATTTAAAAAAATCACAAAACATAAAAAAGGTAAACTTAACTATCAAAAACCTTAAAAATAACAAATGAAAGAGGCACAAATCAAGTGTACAAACACAAGAAGTTAAACATTTATCTTTTTTGTTGCACTTTTTCAAATCAAATCAGAAAAAAAGAAAAAAAAAACCCTAAAACAAATTTGCAAAACAATGAACATAATTTAATTTTAAATGTTTTACTTATCGGTTGTTTATTCATTTGATGTTTTCAATTTATTTTATTGTATGTGTTGCTTTTGGTTAGTTATTGGTTTCGGGTTGTTTTTAGATTTTTTTTTTTAACATTTTATTTTATTTGTTGTTTTTCTACTGGCTCCTATAATTTTGTTTTTGTTTTGACTTTTTTCCTATTCATGGTCATATATTTTAATTTGTCCAGGCTTTTTTTTGACTTGCTGATCTTTTCCTATTACCTTCCCCATGGAGGTTTTAAGTGGTGATCCCAATCTGGATGTAGATCCAGGATTTTTTGAAAAGGATTTCTTACCAGTGTGAGACATAGCAGTTTTCCACATTTTTGATAATAGCTTGTCCACCAATGTTGTCTTCGTGGAGGTATATGCTCTTGCATCACTTCTAGTTTTTAATGTGTTTTGCAATTGAGGGCCATCTTGATATTATACAAAACACACTGCATTTTAAGGAACTTAAAAAAATACATTTACCTGATGGCTGCATTATTGTGCAATGCTCTCAGGGTAGTGGTGTCAAATTAATGTTTTGTTCTTCTAACCTTATTTTCATCATCCAGCAACATCATCTTTCAATCCTTGTTTAATTTCTATCTGGGCAAAGTTTTAGTAAAAGGGGATGATGAAGAAGAAGTTAATGTGATGAAACTAAAATTAAAAAGGTGTGGGTAGAACACGCAATGATTTGACATCTCTGGATATGTTGTTTTTTCCTCAAATGTAAAAATCTGGTGCATTTCTTTTGTATGACACTGGATTTGACTTTAAAAAATATATATAAAATGAGGGGCTTCTAGTGAAAAATAATTCAGCATGATTACAATCTCACAATGTTCCTCTGCAAAAATGAAAACAACTTAGGGGAAACCCAGAGTAGGCCAACTTTATTGACATGGCTGGTACTTTCCAGGGGTAAAGAGAGGATGGTTTTTACCAGAAGGTCAAAAACGATGAGCGAAGATGAGGACACTTTTCTTTTTTCATGATGTGCACCAGGACATTAGCAGACCCTTTAGGAAATAACCGAACATAACAACTTACCATCGGCCAACAATACCTTACCTTCTTTGACAGCAAACACACATTTGTTCTATTCTTATGCCCATCTGTTGCATCCAGCTTGCATCATGGTCTCTCAATGTGACTCTATTTCTGACCAAATATCATGCAGATCAAAGACAAATCCTCATCTTCCTCAACAATGATCATCCTCTGTGACAGAAAAATGTCCTGATCTTACACCGGTGGTTTGCTCAGACAGCAAGTTTACAATAAATATACATATCAAAATAAAAAAATGGAAAAAATATCCAACTATCATCACAAATCAACACTTTACATTCCAGTAAAATGTACAATGCAGCAATCTGCGAATGGCAACATGAAACATAAAACCTGTGACAACAAGAGGGAAGTGGGCTTAGCATCTCCACTGCCGTCTGTCTCCTGTGCTTCAGCTGTACGGTTTGTGGAGGTTTTAGACTCCAGCTGTAAATTTAAAAAAGGCTCCTATTTGCTCATGACATGGATGCAATTTTCAGTGCGGATTTATAGCAGCCAACTTTCTGTCTGACAGATTCTTCAAAAAGAGTTAGAAGTGCAGCTTACTCAGTGATTTCCTTCAGAAATCATTCAGCAAGTGACCCTCTCTCATGCAATCTCCTCAGCAGTAAGTTGAGACGAGCTGGGAAATAGCTTGCTAAGTTGCATCTCAAGAGTCTCCCCAGGGTGTCACTTCCTGCATGGATCCCTATAAGCTGTGATACAATAGCTGCACAGCCTCCCCAATAGCAGACAGAGGAGAACACTTGGACCAGTTGCTAGCCATTACTGACTTTCAAGTTTGTTTCAACCCGCAGAGAAGAAAACCAAATCCAAAAAAACAGTAACACTATCAACTCAGTCAGAGCCGCCTTGGTACCGTCACTTTACGGGATTGCTGCGTGTGGTTGTTGGGTTGCATTCATTCAGTCAATGGCATAGACGAGAACCTGACTGTATTCAGTCAGTCCTTAAATATGGATGGTGGGTCAGGGGGTTGACGTTGTTGAAAAGTCCTGATGTTGAAAACTTTTAGGTCAACGAATCCTCAAATTAACCAAACTGGAAAAAGAAATTTCCTGGTCCAGACGCTGAAACAAATAAACAAACAGAAGGTCAAATTAATGATGTGCTCTTATTTTTTTTCAAAAAGTGTTTAGCTATTTGTGAGCATGGACTACCTTCAAAACTGAAACCCCCTGGGCCTCCAAAGAAGGCCTTGAAAATGTTGTTGGCATCAAAATCTGGCGAAGACGAGAGAGGAGTGAGAATGAGGATTACAAAAAAAACAATATAGCCACAACAAAACAGCTGGTTTACGGAAAAATAATTAGCTTAATGTGGTATTCTATCTCCACTAAGACTGAACAGTTTTGTCACTGTGATATTAAAGGTGCAGTGTGTAGAACGTGGCATTTTAGCAACATCTAGCGTTCAGATTTTGGAATGAGCCCGTCCGTTACTAAAGCATCACATCACCAAGCGACGAGAGCCGGTGAAGACCAAAAAGGATCGTGAACAGGGCATCATTTACAACAGTTATGAGGTGAGCTTTTTTTCATTCATATCTGTAACTATTATTTTTATAGATTATAGGTCAGTTAAGATGATGATTATAGGTTTTGTAAACTTTTGTAGACTCGTATTCAAAAATCGCGTTTCGCTCTTATTGTCCCCAAAACCCACCAGTAGACAACATGACGGATTGTTATGTCAGCCTCCTCAAAGGGGAGACCCGCAAAAGTAATAAGGATTTTAGAGACTTTACATTTTTTCTTTCTCTCTAATAAAACCTTGTCTATGCTTTAAACAAAATTTATTTAAGAATCAAATCAGTTAAATATAAATAATTAATCGTTTTGACTTAATGTTGCTTTGAAAAAGGCTTAGGTGGAAACAAGGAACGAGTTTATTTGTGTAACTTATCAAGAAATATGGTACTTTATTTTTCCTGTCTTCTCTTCACTTTTACTGTGTGGTGACAAACTTGGCATAACAATCCAAAAAGGAAAAGGAAAAAAAATGAACATTGTACATTAAAATAACACATTTTTCCATGTAATTTCCTTTCTTTATCTTAAAAATACAAATATAAATTTACACCATTATTGATCAGCTCTGATTACTGGTATTGGCAGAAATATTCATTTCTGCTGATATTTACAGATGATATGTTGGTCCATAGCCATAAATTTTGCCAATATGTACAAAAGTAAGATAAAGAAGGGGGAAACTGATTTAGGTTGTTTGAGGAGGAATTAATGGACTTATTTTGGCAAAGTTTTCTTTTTTCATCTTCGTTCATTATTTGTTCTTCATTCATATGGAGTGTACACAGAACTGAAGCTGTGGCTCTGACATTTAACCAGCTCAATTCTTTAACTCAAGAGTATGCTTTTTGTCTTCTTTTATTCTACACTTTTGCAGAATTGTCTCAGAAAAAAACACTGCAAGCTTGTTATTCAATACAAAAATTCCTTCTGCTTTGAAATGATTTGTATTGTCAGAGGGGGCATGTTTACACCGTCTCACTGTCAGTCTTAAGGTTGTTACAGTACTGCTTATACCACTCAAAAAGACAGATTAAACTTGCTTGTACTGTAAATGTTTAAAATACATCTTGGACATTATATGCAGTTTTTATTACTGTATGATTCCCTTTCTAGGACAGCATATCAGTTATTTATTAAAAAACAAATGTCTGCTTCTTTTCAGATTAAAAAAACACACTGCCACAATTAGAGTAACAGGAAAGTCTAGTGCAAGAGCAGTTTGGTGTTCTTTACAACGGAAAATAATGTGAAGATATATCAGTCCTGGTTTCAGCTAAAATGAGATTTTAAATTTCGACTCGAAAATATCTGACATCATGCAGCCTTGTTTTCAACCCTAAGACCATCCTGGCTTGACTGAGTGTGTACTGACCTCCCATGTTCATGCCATCATCTTCCAGATCCTGCCCACTGTCATAACGGGACTTCTTCTTTGGGTCTGAAAGGACACTGAAAGCCTCGCCCACCTCCTTAAACTTCTTCTCCTCCTCTTTCTGCACCTCAGGACTGGCTGCACTGTGGCGGTCTGAATTAAAGAGTTAAAAAACACTTGACTGCATCAGTCATAGAGACTGAGGTAAACCTGTGAATATAATTATGTAGAACTGCACAATAATAATCACCTGGATGATGCAACAGAGCACGTTTGCGGTACGCTTTCTTGATCTCATCTTCTGTGGCGTTTTTATCCACCCCGAGCACTTTGTAGTAATCTTTCCGTTTGCTTTTCTTCAACTCCAGCTGAGCATTTTTCAGGAGGTGCTTGTGTTCTAAAAAATGAAAAAATGAAAAATCAGTAAATAACAAAAATGAAATGGAAACAGAAAATTGTTTGTTGGCTCTCGGACTGATCAGCTGAACCACTTAACAGACAGCCTCCTCTCACCCGAGCCAAGTTCTGTCTGTGCACGGGCTTTTCTTTTTCTTTTAGAGGTCAGATTTTTTTAGATATAGTGTATTTCTTACTCTCTACTAAAAATTTGTCTTTGTTTGAGACTAAATGTATAAAAGAATCAAATTAATAAACCATAAATATTTGTGTCATTTTCTATTTTTTTCTAACCTGCTGAAAGCTGTCAGCTCAGCCACAGCAGAAGAAACTTGTACTTACCTTTTGTCTTCTCTGTCTGATAAACCTTCTCATAGTCTCGCACTGCTTCTTCATATTGCTCTGTGTCCATATAGCTGTGGTACAGAATGAACAAGTCTTTAACTGCCCTTCTCTCCAGTTTGATAAAAGCCAAATAAGTGAAGATAACGACAACATCGTTTATTTTTCAAACAAAACACATTTTTACTTAATGTCAGTGTTTATGCTAGGAGCCAAGTTAGATAACCTCGACTTACCACTGCGCTCTCCGTAAATAGGCCTTGATGTAGGTCTCATCCAGTTTGATGGCCTTGGTGCAGTCTTCAATGGCCTGGTCTAGTTTCTTCAGCTTTGAAAGACAAAGAAAAAAGGCTGACTGTGCAAGAAATAGAGACAAAAAGTAACAAGACACCATACATTTGTACGATTGGGGAGACAGAAGGAGCCTTTTAAGTGTATGTTTCTGTTCTTACCAGAGTAACAAATGGACAGAAAATTTCTAGTATAATTCCAGAAACTTGCAAGAAACTTTCCATGGGAAGATAAATTGGGGATTTTTTTGGAAATATTACAAACTGGAAATTGTGGATAATTTAAATGAACTTTATCCAAATATATAAACATTTTGTTTTGTCGTAGGCAGACATTCATGCAAAATAATGCAATATGAAGCAACACATTTTTTGGAAAGTAGAACTCTATCAATTTTTAATTATTTTATCAAACAATCAGTTTCTACTTCACTTTATGTAGTCCACCAGCTCGGATGAGTAGCCTCAATAGTCTTGTGCTCAGGGCTTAAACATAATCATCTGTGCGTGTGATGGAGGAATGCATGACAGGGGTGTGGCTTCGCCCTCTGCAGTAAGCGGTGTGCCATGTCCATGTGATTGAGGAATAGCAAAGATATTCTTAAGTATACTTGCATAAAATCTGGAAATTTAGTCAAGATTATGCTATAACATATTTTCCCAACTGTATTTATAATCCTTGCAAAGGGCCAAACTTCAGTTTTGTATATTCCAGGTTTATTCCTGTTAATTCCCATGGAAAGGTTCCAACTTTGAAAATTACTGGAATTTTGCTACCCTACTGCTTACTTAAAAATCTGAGTGTATAATACATAAATAGTATACACAATGTCAGGCAACAAAAAGGGAATATATAAAAGTATCCATCTTTTCTTGGTGCTGAAAGTTAAATTTATAGTTTCGGTTGTTAATCCCTTTCTTCTCTGCTCCTCTGCTTTGTGTCAGGGTTTTCACAATGCAGTTGAATGGTCTTCAGGATCTTTTAGAAAATGCTCATGTTAAGTTGATGTTCAATTGCTGACAAGACATCATGCTGCTGTTGTCCTAACTCTAGTGTTACTCACCTTAGATCCAACAGTGGCCCTGTTGCAGTACAGCTTGGCATTAGTCTTGATGTTGTTGGGGTCTATTGTTAGAGCCTCAGAGTAGAGCTCATAGGCTGCATCGAAGTTTCCTTCCTTAAACGCCTTGTTCCCCTCTTCCTTCTTTGCTTTTAGAGCTTTGGCATTCTACAAAGACATTGCATGGGAAAACCACAACATACCTTAACAGCGGAGTAAATTAGACAAGAAAAATAAATACTTTTCTTTTTTCTCAGGTAAAGAAGAAAGAAGCCTTATCCTCTGAAATCGCATTTCTGCCAAATCAAGTTTCCATTCAGATGTTATTCAAGTGACTCACTCTGCACGCCAGCCGAGCCTTGTCATGATCAGGAGCCATTCGCAAGGCCTGGACAAAGAACTGGACTGCCTTATCGATGCAGTCCTCATAGTACAGGCAGAGACCACGCACATACAGCGCATCAGCATTAGTAGAGTCCATTCTTAGGATATCACTAAGGAAGATAAATGTATTCATATTAATGCCAATAATGCAGCTTTGACACTCTACGAGAGACTGTGGCCAAGCCTGGATTCTGTTTTAGTCTAAAGCAGAGGTTAGCAAACTGAAACCCCATTTATGCTTACAAAAACCCCCTAAAACCTTCACTTGGACTTTACCTTGGTAATTTCTTCACGCTCCCTATTATTTCATCTGCATAAAGTCTGAGTGAGCTAAAGCATTAATGCAGCAGCAAATTATCAGGATAATTCACTGAGACAAGTGTGTGTGTGTGTGTGTGGGGGGGAGGGGACACACCACTGCTGTGGGAGAAGTTTGTTTGACTACAAGGGGCTAAAACAAACTCAAATGTGCATCTGGACATTTGAAAGTGTTGTTCCCACTGCACATCATCAAAGTTCTGTAGTACATCTGCTCTACAACAATCACTAGCACATCCAAAGAGTCTTCCTGTGCTGCTACTAGATACGAAGCTTAAAATGCTACCGCTTTCTTTCTCCGGCATAATCGTCGTGCACATAGGGACACTGCTTCGTATTCACTTCTGAGTGCTTCGCTGCTCCTCGAAACTCTTTTGTCAATGCTGCTGATACACTTTTTAACATGTATCACTGGAGTTAGGATATGAATTGTTTGTGTGTTATTATATTATGAACACTGACTTCCGCTGTGTATGTTTGACTCCATGTGCTGCCTAATGGTGACCCAACCCCGCCCCCCTCCACCACTTCTCCCCTGTCTAGCAGGGCATACTCCCTGTTGAGAGGAGCAAGTGTGAACAACCATGTCAGTGAATTATCTGGGCAGGCTGCCTGGATATTAACCTGATAATTGCAGGGTTGTATGTGTGTACAGGGCTTTATTCTGCTGGGCTACTTTTCACTGATGAAAATATTTTCAAGCCTTCTAACTCGTCACCATACACACATAAACATAAATCAATATACAGAACTATACTGTCAGTCATGCCCTTTGCTAATGAATGTATGTATTTGAGAATATATCTCATGATTAGCTGCAAAAAATACAGACTCAAAAAAGGTGAAACTGAAAAATAAACTTCCCAATCATACTAATCTAACACTAAACATGAAGAATTTTTGTGCAGATTTTGGCTTTGAAGTGATTCATATGGATGCTAACATCAGCTCTGTGCAGTGGTGGTAGGCAAAAAAAAAAATTCAGTGAACACTTAAAGGCCTCTGTTGTCTCTCTAGACCAACACTCTGGACACTTCCTTGATTGACCCTTCATAAAAGGAATGTTCACTTCATGCCACTACAGGAGATGTGCTGAGTTGGTATTAGGTGTTTTGGGACACTCACATGTCCATATCTAATTCTGCTTTCACCTTGAACTAATTTTGACACAAATATGGTTGGAGAAACAGTAAAAGTTTCTTTGAAACTTACCTGGCTACAGACTGTGCCTCGGGGTAGCGTCCCAGCAGAGCTAAGCACTCTGCCTTCAGTATCTTGAACCTGTGACAGGCTGGAGCTGAGTCCAAGGCACGATCCATGCAAAAAACAACCTGAAGAGAAACAGTGCACTGTCAGTCTGTGCTGTTTCACTGACATGCCGGTTACAGTCCACATGGGCACCAGATAAAAGAGTCTGACTGTAGTTACTGCAGAGCTTACCATCCTAAAGTCTCTCTTCTCAAATCCAATCTCTGCCATTCTCTCGTACTCAAGGATTGATTCTGCGTTCTTCACCTGATAAAGACAGCGAATGTGTTAAGTGTCAATGAAAGAAAGAGTCGCCATTTTATTGCCTTTGTAGCTACCACAGCCTTTGTGCCACGAGTCCTTCTTATGGAGCAGTAATGCAAGCAACAGTTCATCTATGAATAATTCCAATGAGAATGAACATTATGTCCAGTTTATCCCCTCTTAAACCACTCAGTGTCAGATCTTTTCACTTTACTTGCTCCAAAGCCAATCTGATTGTGGATAATCTTGGCGATGTTGTCAGATCATGCTCTGTCAGACTGAGGCCACCTCACCTCCTGCTGGGCCTGGCTGTTGTCTGGCTCCAGCTCCAGAACCCTCTGGAAACAGCGGCTGGCAGCCATCGCATTACCCAGGGACAGGTGGCACTTGCCCTCTCGCAGATGTCCCTGTGAGTAATAGAGTTCACAAACTTAAATGATAATAAAAGCCAATATCCTCTGAAAGTCGTAACAAGATTATCACAGACAGTGTGTAGCTCTGTCTGAAATCCAAACAAAGATGGTTGGTCAGTTAGCTCATGAGATGTGTGAACTGTAAATTTGAATGTGTTGGATTCCCCTATTCTATTAAAATTAACACAAAGACAACAAATCGGATGTTGGATTTGGATGTATCTATTTTTTAATTCCATTTCCCATTTCAAATCTGATGCAAGCACAATTTCCAAAAAAAGACTGAACTGTAGCAAAAACATACTGAAAAAGTTCTGAGACGCAAAACCATTAATCTGAAAACTAAAACAACCAAAATGTTACACTGGCAATTTCCTTCGGATCCTTTCATGTTCACACAGCAATATTTTAAAGCGGGCCAGTCCAGGTCCAGTCACACAAAAGGCCAAAGTTGGCCTAATGGTATGCTATGTCTGTGCACAGTTAAAGTGACACTGTGGAATAGAAAATACTATTGTTCATTTGTACTTTTTCATCAGCCTGGGTGTCTGATAGCCATAATGTGATTATTTTTACTATTGCTGCTGTTTTTACAACAACAGCAGTGTGAATTTTAGCTTGCTGTCCTGTTGTGTTCGTTGCTGGGTCGATTGCGTCTCACTGCAAACGAACTGCTCCAGGGGTTGATTGGAAGCAAGCTGAGACCACCGTTTTCAGGGAAACTTCTCACAACTGTTTGTACCAAAACAGGGATCAATTACTGTGTTCATACATATATTTAAACAAACTGCGCCGTACACAGAACTGCCATTTGTGTCTGAACAATTTCCCCAAACAATCCAGGTGAGAAAACGACCTGAGATTAAAGCTCTAACAACAAATTGTTTGGTCATTGTTTTAAATTAGCCAATAAATGAAGATTAACATGCTTCAATCACAATTAACTGAAGGTCTAAGAATGATCAAAAGCCAAGATTCCCCTTTTTGCTTTATTTCCCATCACCTACCTTCATGAAGGAGTTGTCTAGCCGCACTGCCTGCTGGCAATCTTCTAAAGCCTCTCTGTACCGACACAACATCATGAGCGTGGCTGCCCGGTTTCCATAATAACTTGCGTTCTTTGGACACATGTCTGTATGAATAAAACAAGGTACATAAAAGTAAAAACTCAAAGGTTTCCTCATCAGAACTCTGAATTAACATAATTCTGTAAACTGGGAGAAAAAATGACCGAAATTCTCCACATATAAAATACCTATGGCCTTGGTGTAATAGTTGAATGCTTCTGCATAATCCTTCTTGATATAAAAAGCATTGCCTTGCTCTTTGAAGCCCTCTGCTTCCCTGTAGGAATAGAAAGTCAGAGAGGGTAAAGGTTAGACTGAGAATAGGAGTCAGATGAGCGAACTTTATGAGCACAATAACTACACTTGTATCATCTTAGAAGTGAACTGACTGTGATTTTACAAATTTTATTAAAATGTTACCCTCCATTACAGCTGTCATGAATCTAGAATTTCATCCTATTGCTATAAGAGAATCAGTAAAAAAAAATGCAAATATTTGTGCCTGTTTTAAAAAAATGATTGACGCCAATCCCAAGTCTAGTACTCATACTTTTACTGAAAAACCTCAGTCATTTCTGTGCTCTGTACCATTGTACAGCATGACGTTAGCCTCTCATTATCTGAGCAGGAAGACAAAGATGAAACTTTGTCTGCAATTTGGTGATATTTTAAAATAAATGAGAGCAACAAAAAACAGACAATTCAAACAATTAACTGTTGAACTGTTCAGAGCAACAGTGAAGAACATCTGATGAAAAATGCTTAGAAGAGCAAAAATGCATCATTAATTATCTTATTTGAGCTAGGGCTGGTTTTTCCAGCAACTGATACATATTCCGATATATGTATTTGTAGACATAGACTACCATTTTTTACTGGATTTTTGACAACTTTTGTTGTTTTTTGTACAAAAAAAACTGAAGACACTTAAATTTCAGATCTTTAGAAATCTTAGAACCATCTACTACCACCTTTTGTATAGCACCATGTGTGATATTACCAGTGGTGTATTTATTTTTTTGTACCGTCTTGATAAAATAGAAAGAAAATTAATAAATGAACTGTTAAATAAAAATCATGATCTATTCTGTTGATAATAAAAGTGCAAGTTATTGTGCTAAATCGCATTGACAACCTTGTACTGCAAAAAGAATCTGCCCAGATTGTTGCCAAAATACACCCCAGTTGACCCTTTGTTGTCCCTCTGAAGGGTTGGTAGATGAACCAATTGGGGAAGATTAGTGGGTTACCTACTCAGTCAAAATGTTGTGATGGCAAACTTGGCAGAGCCTTTTTTAATTGTGGTAAAATTGTTGTCATAAATCACAAACAGTTACAATTTTGTAAGAGATTCCTTCATATTTAAAATTTTCTTCATACACTTGACTGTATTTTAGTCCTTATTCCTTTACTCCGGCCAGAATTTAAAAAGAATCAAACATGAATGAGGGTTCGTCAAAAAGTGAGTTATTCTATATTGTTTCAAATGGGAAACCGGCCAGCTTGTCTAACCATATTATAGTTACTAAGGAGGGCGGGGCTTGATAGAGGACTAATTCCTGAGAAGGCCAGGCTCGACAGTGGGTCAACAGAGTGGGGCTGGACAGAGTCCAAAATCACACAAGTGAGATAGCATTTAGCACTTCCTGGTACCCAAGGCCAAAAGATATGGGATCACAAAGTACACATGCACAAGAGTATTCAATGTTTAATTTGAAATGATAATATACTGCACCTGATGTTACCTGGTTTTGGGTTTTAAAGCATTGTTGCGTGTTTTTGAAAGGCTAATTCTAAATGAACTGCTAACAAGGACAACAAAAATGGCAGGAGACCCTAATGCAAGCATTAGTGATAATTTTTTTTTAATATTTACTATGTCACACATCGCCGCAACCACGAGGACCAACTTGACTAGGTGGCTTGAATATAATGAAATTCTCAAAGAGGGGTTATTATGTGATGTTATGGATTGAAAATATTGTAACTGCTTCTAAGCTGAACTACCATGTTGTAGTTCCATAGTAGCTTGATAATAGCTTTTTACTCCCTGAAGCTTAAAAAATCATGAAAGTTTAATTTGTTTGTCAAGATTATCACTAAAAAACAATTGTGCAAGTTTCATAATTTTTGTTTGCAACGGACCTTATTATCAGCTTTGATAATGACCACAGGGAGAAACCCCATAGGCTTTTTGGTCAGAAGAACCAGTGCAATGCGAACTTCTGCACTGGCCCACAAAAAGACATCATCCCTGTACCACTCTATTGTCAAAATTTTTCAGAAAAATCTGATGAAAAACAAACAAACAAATCAAATTAGAGAACTAAAACTGTATTTTGCAGTTTTCATGTTTCCTGCATTTTTATAGGTACTCAGATACAAATACTTGTACTAAGCCTGAAAAATATGTTATCTGTGCATCATTCAGTATTGTTCTTTTTTCCCCACTTATCAGAAAACACAGCAAAACTCCTGTATATAGCAATTTAGACAGTGTGCAGGGGTTTGCCTGTGGGATAAATATATTCATACCCCTACACACCGGTCTGTTTAAATAGAGGTAGTATTTTTTTTATTACTGCTGCACCAGGAAAGAAATCAAAACTGAGATTATTTTGATTGATACTGACATCCTGATTATTAAGCACTGTACACCACATGCATTTATTGGTACCACGCACTCTAAGTTTGTTCCCACATGAACTACACCGAATGGAGAGACTCTCATTTTCCCTCAGACAGCAAACTGAGAGCTTCTCAAAACTCTGAAAGAAATGGATATGAATCTATGAGATATAACCCTGAATGTGTGTGAGCTAAGTTCAATCTATTCTTTCTTGCTTTTTTTCCCCACTATGTAAAGCTTACTACAACCTAAATTCAAGTTTCTTTTTGTCTTTGTTTTTGTATACTCTTAAAATCCAATAAAAACTAAAGTACAGCAAAAAAGTTGTTAACACGCAGAAAACTTTGACAGTACGATGAGAAATGTTAATATATGAAAATAATAGACACACACAATGAAGATAAGAGATAAAAGTGACTTTTAATTCTAAGTAATTGTTTAATCTTTGATAATAATGTGAGGCCATGATTGTTAATGAAATTAAAACTCGATTAGGAGCCCAGTCGTAGTATTTATGATTCTGATTTTCAGTGACATCAAGCAAATTAAAAATCGGACAGTACCTTATTTAACAAGACTTGAGAGGCAAAACCTTTAAAGACTTAACTTCATAATAAAATTCAGTCTGATCATGACAGTCAAAATGATGTGACATGATCAGGATTTGTGACTTCCAGTGGGCCAGAGCTTTCTGGCCTGACTAAACATAGAAAGCGTCAAAGCAGCATGGCAGAGGTGCTTTCTCCTCCAATCAGACACGGGGCTATTTTGTGAAGCAGGCAGAGCTCGGGTGCACAGCCAGGAACATATGACACCATGCTGTGGGCTACTGCCATTACTTTTTTTGGAAACCTTTCATGTTTTACATCACGACCACACACTGAGGCAATGCTGTCAGCCAGATGAGTTACCATACTTGGAATGCCATAATAAAGCAGCATCCTGGACCCGATTATGTTTACACTTGACAGTCAAATGAATTAAAATTGTCAAAATAAAGCTGACAACAATCCAGACAAAAAGCAAAGGACCAAGCTTGGCTGTGGACACCCCTGCTAACCGCTATCTGAATATAGCTTAACACTGAGCGGTAGCCTACAGAGTGCGACGAGATTTTAGACCAACCAGACACCTCTGGGCAAACATGTCGGCACACGCCATAGTTTAAGGTGTATCCCAGTGGATGACAACTCAGCCTAAATTTGCCATACCTCTCTAATTCCTCGTCACTGAGCAGGTCCATGTCGGGGTCCATGTTCACAGCATCACAGTTCTCCGACGCCATTTTGCCGTGCGCGGAGGGGGCGGGGCTTCATACTGCAGTGGTTACGCACACTGTAAACAGGAAGTAGTCCGCTAGGTAAGGAAAGTGGCTTGCTATCATGCCAAAATCATGATAAAGCAACGAAAGCTCTGTTTGTTTGTAGGTAATACGAGTGTTGGACTTTGTTGTATACATTTGTGTTGAGCCAGCTTTATTGTAATGTAGCCTTTAGGGTAGTGCTCTCGTTATTCTGTATTCACCGGAAAGCTAATGCTAAGCTAAACTGAACATGGACAGTGAGAACGTTAGCACTGAGGTAGCAATGATACTGTTATAAACAAGGTGAACGCCTGAGTCTTTACTATTTTTGTGGGTTATAACTGATATTTGTCACCATTGGGACCAGTTTTAACAATATTGATAAACCGACCTTTGTCGGGATCAATGTTATACTATGCACTTTACTTTGTAATCAGTCAAGTCTAACTAAATGTAATCTTTGTGTCCAAAAAACAGATTTCCAAACCTGAGGGGGAGTCATGGGTAAAAGCTGTAAAGTGGTTGTGTGTGGCCAGGCTGCAGTTGGTAAAACAGCTGTGCTGGAACAACTGTTGTACGCCAATCATGTTGCAGGTAAACATAGTCTTTATGGATACACAATATTAATCGGAAACAATATCGATATTGGCAGAAGTTGATGTTTTTGTATAGGCAGATATGAAAATTCTCGCTGACATTTACATACGATATCTTGGCCATATAAGTTGGCTGTAAATATCCCCTACTTTGGATATAATATTAGCAGAATGTACAAATAGACCATGATGGTGTCATCATCACTGAACGTCAGCTTTCATAAATCAAGAGTATTATTCCTTAAAGAAAGAATTGTTTTATCTGATATAGACAAAAATCAAATATTCTACTGTAATGACACACCTTCTAATGTAATCTTAAAGCAGCTAAATAGAAGTAGTAGGGGTTCTTTGTCAATACTTGATAAGCACACTCCTCCAAATTAATTTAAACCTCTACTGGTACTGATATATAATGTTTAATGTTAGAAACACAGTCATCCTTGTACAATATTGCACCTGTTGTTCCCATGCAATCAATCAATCAATCTGCCAATCTTTTTTTCTGTAGTGCCAAGTCTTAACAAATGTCATCTACAGACACTCTAGAATAGAGTAGGTAATTGCGAGGAAAACTTGTAGCTTGTAGTTTGGATTCTAAATAAATCTTTTGTGACACACTTAGTATTCTGTGTTAAATGAAAATAAGTAGAAAAAAATAAGAAGTGAGACCTAAGCACTGCTTCGTCCATTCTCCACTCTCTTTGTCCACTCTTCTGACAAAATTGGAGGAGTGTCTCAAGGCACTGTCTTTGGGCCTATCTTTTTAAGTTTGTATATTAACAACCTGCTAGATGTATTCCCAGACTTGGGTCTTCAGATGTACTGATGGCACAGCTGTATATCTGTTAAGCTAAGGGACTGTTGCAGACAGGTAGGGATGGGAATTCATATCAGTGACTTCATTGATATTGTCTCTGCTTCTTGATCTTATCCCATTATCGACTCCTGTGGATTTTCTGTGTGGGCAAAAGTTGGCCTACATAGGTTTTTTAGTGGCAGCAATCTTAAACACATGAGTCACCAGATGTTTAATGCCATGCTGCATAGATGAATGCCTTTGCAAGTTGCTGGTGTTAGGAACTACAAAATGTGCCGAAAACATCTTTGTGTTGAAAATTAAGCCATAATTTGACCACTTCTGTTTCCTGTCTGCCATGATCACCTTTCTGACTTCTTTGTTAAAATTTCTGCTGACTGCCTCTAAAAAAAGTGTGACGTTCTCAATGTGACAGGCATGCAGATCAGAGTAGAAGGGATTGATAAGGGATTTTTAAGCAAAAAGACTAATGATAACAATTCCTTGAGAGAATTGTTACTGATTCTAAACAGGAAATGGTTTTAGAATCCCATCCCTACAGATAAGCTTACTTTCATTGGATGTCTTTTCCCTGTTTGTCTGTCTTCATTGAATCTGAATCTAAGAAATAAACTATAAACTCATACAGAATCCTGAGAGCTAGTATTCTACATTTCCTTAAACTCGCTCACAAAGTTCGTTAGTAATTACTCAAGGTAAATAAGTGAAGAAATGTGACAGTTTCAATCCACAGTGAGCACATTAACTATGTGAGCCTGTATTTGTGTGTCCACAGGCTCAGAGCCCATGGAGACCCTGGAGGACATCTACATTGGCTCCATAGAAACCGACCGTGGCACACGGGAGCAGGTACGCTTCTATGACACCCGAGGGCTCAGAGATGGGATGGAGTTTCCTCGGCATTACTTCACTTTTGCAGATGGCTTTGTCCTGGTGTACAGCATTGGCAGCAAGGAGTCTTTTAAACGGATGGAGGCTCTCAAGAAAGAAATAGACCGTCACAGAGATAAGAAGGAGGTGAGGAATTATTATTGAATATTGAATTATTAGCTGGAGTGCTGTTTGATTATGATTTTGTTTGCTGTCCGTTATGGACAGAGTCAGACGTAAAAGTGATATCATGCTAACCTGATGATCCTGATCCACAGGTCACCATTGTGGTGCTGGGTAACAAGTTGGACAAGCAGGATGAGAGGAGAGTGGATGCTAACGTGGCACAGAACTGGGCCAAGAATGAGAAGGTTCGTCTGTGGGAGGTGTCGGTGGTGGACCGGCGCACACTGATTGAACCCTTCGTCTACTTGGCGAGTAAAATGACCCAGCCACAGAGCAAGTCCACCTTTCCTCTTAGTCGCAATAAGAACAAGGGGAGTGGTTCAACAGACAGCTAAATGAGCAGACACTGGTGCCATGATGAAGATAGAGAAGAAGAGGAGAGGAAATTAGAAGGGAACTTTGGCCTCAAAACTATTCATTAACAGTACAGAGGTGGTAGGACCTGGTTTGGGAGATCTGGAGAGAAAACAGGATTTTTTTCTTTTGTATTATTTGTTACAAGTGCTCCCACTGCAACTACAGCATCTAAATTTATGACTTGTGGAGAAAAACAGTTTATTTTTTCTCAGTGAGGAAGCTGATCTTTTGACATATTGGCTGAGAAAATCAATGGGATCAAGTATTTTTGTTTGTCAGTCAAATTTTATTACAACCTACAATAATGAAAGAGTGAGGTGTGGTGTAAGATGTAAACATGACAGAATTCAGTGATATGCAAAACATTTGCAAGCTATTTTCAATAGGATATGGTGCAAAAACAACATAGTAGTGTTTAAACTGATACTTTATTATTCTGAAGTTGATGCCTGCAGCATGATCCAAAGAGTTGGGACATGAGCATGCTTACCTCTGCATTTCATCACTTTTTCCAATAAGCACTAATTGTTGAGGTCCTGAGGGTGGAAAACTTTCCCTTTGTGTACGCCTCCAGTTGCTCAACAGTATGGGTTTTTCAAGAATGAGCTTTTTGCTATTCATTTTCAATAGGAGACAGCTATCCACTGCATGTCAGCAAGTCCAGTACTTTGGAGGCATACTGTAATAATTTGTGCAGAATATGATTTGGCACCATCTTGTGGGGGATTGTGTGAACATGTTGCTTCAAAACCTGTCTGCACCTCTTGCAAAAAATGATGCCATCACAGATATGTGAAAGTAACCTATCCAAAGTCTTAAGTTAAATTTTACCCTGTTTCATACCTTTTGTAATACCCATCCAGAGTATCTGGATAAAACCCGTGCATGTACCAGAAGAACATGCTGAAGGCTCTAGCCCAATCTGGGAGTCAAATCAGCAACTTTCTTGCTGTGAGGCACCAGCACTACCTGCACCACAATGCAGCTGTAATGGGTTTTATCGAATGGTTAATGCTCCACATGACCGTCAACTCCAGAGTATCCAATAATGTTTGAAAAAGACAATCAGGCAACAATCATGTAAGCTAAAGTTATTTGTCATCACCTTAATGGGTTATGACATTCACTTTTTTATAAAGAAATGACCGAAATTGAAATTATTTGGCAATTCTTCTATCCTTTTCTTGCTGTGTTTTCCCATAATTTCCATACCTCCTATAGGGCATAAAAATCACATATTGCTTGTTATTGGCAGGACATCTGTTTTAATAAAACAAGGAAGTAGAACTCTAATTAGAGCATGAATGTTTATATAAATACATAATTTACCAGCACTATAAGGTCCTGAAGGGATGATAGTGCACCTAAAATGCTTGTGTGTGACCTTGGAAGGAGCAAGAGCCTTTTATACAGAGGTTTGAGCTAACACAACTGAATTGTCATAGTTTGTAATAAGTTTGTATCAATATAGCAAAATTCAGACTCTTTGGGGTGGGAATAAAGAAAGAGAAAATTATTACTGTACTGGAAAAAGTAGTTAAGAACCAATGAACAAAACATTGATTAAAAAACAAACTGATAAAACAACAACAACAGCCTATTTCCTTTTAAAAGAATCTAAAAAGTGAAAACAAGCTACAAAATTCTTCCAGCTGTGAATTTGTATTTGAGAATCTTTAAAAACTTTTTGGAGTCCTTAATATGAACTTTTAATTCTTTTTAAAACCCAGGAGGAACTCTACATGTCCTTGTGCAAACTGATGCTGGCCTTAGTTTCAGGCATCCAATTCAGGATATGTGCATTTTTTTATTCAGAAACTCAGATTATGCGCTTTATATAGTGTTGTCATGTTATTAAGTCTGATACAGTTTGAAAAGAATTTGCAAAATACTGTATTCTGTTTTATTCATATTTCACTTCACTTCTCTCTTTTGGAATCTGGTTTTGTTTGTAGTAATTTGGTCTAAGCATTCAGGTTTTTGAAGTTATGCACCTATTATTCTTGGGGTCATTTACTACTGACAATCCAAACTCCAAGGTCCGTTTCAGTGCTTCAAACATGTCATTCTTATGGCTCTCACTGTAAAGATAGATACAGTTCCGATTTTATCCCACGTGGACACTTGCAGCAGATTTATTTACATGAACACTACATGTAAACACAAGCTGAACTCACTGTGTTGTACCCAATCATAGCATCACAAAAGTGCTGACTTGTTTCATGTTGTACAGCAGCTGAAGTGATTTTATTGATACATTGTTGATGTAGTATGATGACTGTGCTGTTTGTTGATCAGACATTTGTTACACTTTTATTTGTTCATCGCTGGTAGTGAGTTATCGACATTCCTTTAACATATATTACCCTTGCCCATGCTTTAGAGACAAACAGTATACGTTAAAAATGTTTATAGGAATCAATGTTTCTGCCGACTCAGGTGCTACTTTTTCTTCTTGTGAGAGACGAGTCAAATTATATTTTTCCCTCTTCTTTTTTTCTAAAATGAAAAACAAGATACGAAGGACTTCTTTTCCAGCTGACTTGTTGATGCAGAGTGCCACAAGAGTCAACATTTGAGGAGCTGTTAAGATTTTTTTTTAAAGGCAAATGTGTTGACATTTTCTTGACCTTAAGGAGTCTATGCCATAACTTTTTAAAAGTTATTTGTCGTACATGCAACCCTTTCATTGTGTAAAATGAAGCTTATATGCACACATATCGAGATAAAGTGTTCACTTGTGACTGTTTGCATTTCTTGTAAACAAAAAACTTCTTGTTTCTGTGCCTCTGCTGGATTCTGTTTAGTTATTTAAGTATTTTTGATTAAACTAATGGAGTCATCAGATGTATTGGGGTTGTCTCTGTTTTTTTTCTTCTTAAAATGTGAAAGGGAAAGATACATTTCTTTTTCAACCAGCTGATCCATTCTTATGAGGGGTTAGTTGTTACCTCCGCCAAGGAGGTTATGTTTTCACCGGAGTCTGTCTGTTTGTTTGACTTTTAGCAAGATTACGCAAAAACTACTGGATGGATTTATATTACAATTTTAACAGTGGTGTGGTTTGGTCCAAGGAAGAAGCCATTAAATTCTGGTGCTGATCCGATCCAGATTGACATCACAAAAAAACATTTAAGTTTATGATGAAGTCCCATTACTTAACACTCTTTTGTCCCACCCACGGCACCATCCGATTGGTTACACGCTCTGCTTACACGCAAAGTCTGCAGTGATCAGCCAATCAGCAGTTAGCTGGGGAATGCAGCGACGTGCTCACAGACACAGAGGTGAGGAAGAAACGTTTTGCCGATGGCGAAAGCCCGGCGCTGTTCCTGGAGACTTGCTTTCTCGGCAGATCCTCCTGAAATTGTAATAAACAACCCAGCCCTCCGCAACTCACAGCTACTAGTAACATTGCTGTGAGCCCATTAACGTTATAGAACATGCGCGGCAGCTCTGGTCGCTCGCTGTCCCTCCAAATGTGCCGTTTACTCACTCGAAAGAAGTTTGCTGATAATGTCAATACGGAAATAGTCTGTCATAGCAGAAGTCTGTGTGTGTGTATGTGAGTGTAAAAATCAACCCCCAAAGTCCACATAGGGCGAACGCACCGCGCACCAAAGCGCCGTGGCTTTGCGCCGACCGACAGGCTGGAGACATAAGCCACTGAAGCGCCGCGCGCTCAACACCAACATCAACAGGTTCAGTCAACAAGTTACAAGACCCACTACTGACTAGGTCACTCAATTGGATGATACTTATGTCAACAATAATCACACTTCTTGCAAATTGATATTTTTCATTCCACAATGAGCGTATAAAATAAATGTAGGACCATAATGTCGTGTGGAAATCACAATTTATGGGTGGAAGTGAGCTGCTTGGCGGGGGTCTGCGCTCTCAGAGTGCTTTTGTGGTTTTATATGTAGTGCTTAAAAAACGCAGCTATTAGATCCCCCATCATAAAAACGGGAAAACAGAGATTTTTTAGAAATCTTTCTAAAACGTTTTTAAATAACTGATGTGCTTTACGTTTTTTTTTTGTTAAACAGCACATTTGAAAAATTCACAGATTATAATAGTTAGCAGTTAATACATAATTTCTGTCAAAGTACTTCAACATTCTGCTGTATTAACCATTATAGAAACATAAATATGATTTTGCTAATTATCAATGCTGATGTTATCTATGGTATGTTAAGCCATGTGTGTGTACTTATATACTGGTGTATATATATATACAGACACACACACACACGTATATATTAAAGAGTCTTTGAAAATTATAACAGAAAATTTACAGTTAGAAAGGCCAAAACATGCAAAAGAATATTTATATAAGGGATGTTTGTATTTGTTGCACGTTTGCCTTATTGTTTAAACCTATATCTATATATCATTCTAGTGTATCGTAATGAATGTATAAACAAAGCCTGATCAAACTGCTTTCTCTTATTTCAGACAAATTGTGTGCATTAAGGTTCGTCAGTCAATCTTTATCAAGTTGTGTGTTTAAATACAATCCTTGTCCCTGTCTTTGCAAGCTGAATTTATGTGCAATTTTGGAAAATATTTTGATGTGTTTTATGTAACAGAATAAAATATTGCCCCTTGAGCAGCTTGTCTGTTTTCAGTTGTCACGGTTTGTAAATCCGAAACTAACAAAGAACAGAAAAGACCCAAATGCAGATTAAACCAAAAATGACTTTAACTATAAGCAGGATCAAAAACTCCAAAAACAAATCCTTAACAAAAAGTCCAAACGCAAAAACAGTCCTTTACGAAAGCTCAAGAACACAAAACAAAGTCCCAACGAAAAATACCTTTCAAACTCAGGAGAACACGGGAGAACACTGGAAACAGAGAGACACTGAAGACAAAGATCCAAAGCAGAAGAAACGGGAGACATGAAGCCACGGCAGAAGAAAGAGGAATGAGCCCACAAAGACAAGGGGAAAACACCAGGGTTAAATACATGAGGTGATTGGGGTAAACGAGAGGCAGCTGGGGAAGAACAATCAGAGAAACAAGGACAAGACTAGAAACGTGAACAAAATGGGAAACTTGACAAGGACTGAGAAGAAACAAGGGACACAAGACAAGAGGTCAAAACTGGAAACAAGAAGTAGAACAGAACACAAGTAAAAGGCATACAAAATAAACAGAACTGGCAAAATCATGACATAACAACACCCCCCCCCCCCTTAAGGGAGGGATCCCAGACGTCCCAAAACTAAGATACAAAACCGGGTGGGTGGAGGGGGAACAGGAAGGAGGGACCAGAGTTCAGGGCAAGACACAGAGTTCAGAGGGACGACCGTGAGGTCGTCCAGATAGCATACAGAGTTTGGGAGGATGACTGCGAGGCCGTCCTGGCGGGATACAGAGTTCGGGAGGACGACTGCGAGGCCATCCTGGCGGAGCACGGGGTCCGGGAGGGCGACCCGGAGGTCGTCCTGGCAGACCACCGAGTTCAGGAGCCTGCTGAACCTCGAGCGTGGAGCCGGGAAGCGCTGGGAAACAGGAGCCTGCAGGGCCGCAGGCAGAGAGCTGGATCTAGGAGGGGCCTCAGGCGGTGAGCTGGATCTAGGCAGGGCCTCAGGTGGTGAGCTATACCTCAGCAAAGTCTCTGTCAGGGAGCTGAGTGTCAGGCGGGGAACCGGGAGCAGGCGAAGCGTCAGGCGAGGAACCGGGAGCAGGCGAAGTGTTAGGCGGGGAACCGGGAGCAGGCGAAGCGTCAGGCGGGGAACCGGGAGCAGGAGAAGCGTCAGGCGGGGAACCGGGAGCCGGCGTGGCCTCAGGCGTGGAACCAAGAGCCGGCCGGGCCTCAGCCGTGGAACCAAGAGCCGGCCGGGCCTCAGCCTTGGAACCAAGAGCCGGCCGGGCCTCAGCCGTGGAACCAAGAGCCGGCCGGGCCTCAGCCGTGGAACCAAGAAGTCTGCTGGGTCTCAGGCGTGGAACCGGGAGCAGGCGAAGCGTCAGGCGGGGAACCGGGAGCCGGCGGGGCCTCAGGCGTGGAACCGGGAGCCCGCAGGGCCTCGGACGAAGGGCTTGGAGTCCGCAGGGCCTCGGACGTGGAGCACAGGGAACTTGTAGTCAGCAAAGCCCTGGAAGGAGATACTTGGGTCCACGGTTCCTCAGACTTGGAGCACAGGGAAGTAGGAGTCTGCAGGGCCTCTGACGGAGTTTCTTGAGTGCACAGGCCCTCAGACTTGGAGCACAGGGAACTTTGAGTCTGCAGGGCCGTGGACGAAGATACTTGAGTCCACGGGTCCTCAGACTTGGAGCACAGGAAACCAGGAGTCTGCAGGGCCTCAGACGGAGAGCTTGATGTCTGCAGGTCCTCAAACTTGGAGCACAGGGGAATTGGAGTCTGCAGGTCCTCAGACTTGAGGCACGGGGAACTTGGAGTTTGCAGGGCCTCAGACGGAGAGCAGTGTGTCTGCAGGTCCTCAGACTTGGAGCACAGAGAGCTTGGAGTCTGCAGGGCCGTGGACAGAGGTTCTGGTGTCCACCGGTCCTCAGACGTGAAGCGCCGACGGCCTGGGAGGCTCCCTGGCTCAAGAACAGAACCACCATGGTGCTGAAGGGCTGGATTGCTGTGGAGCTGGAGAGCCGGACCGCTGCAGAGCTGAAGAGCTGAACCGCTGTGACGCTGAGGAGTTGTGAAGCTGCAGGGCTGAAGAGCTGGTCCGCCATGATGCTGAGGAGCTGTGACGCTGCAGGACTGAAGAGCTGGACTGCTGCAGGGCTGAAGTGTTGAGTGATCCTCTGGCCAGCATACAGGTGCCTGAACAAAGTCCTTTAACCAGACAGGCAAGTCCTCAATAAGCTGTGGCTCTTTAACAGCTTCCTTTTTTGCTCTATTAAGGGCTGCAGCTTTCAAAAGAGGGTGGCTTTTTAAGTCCTTCCACATACCGTAAAAAGGAACCAAAAAATCCACCAAGTCCAAAAGTTTGTCTGACAAAAAATGGGCTGGGTCTCGTTCTGGTGGGCTCATTCTGTCACGGTTTGTAAATCCGAAACTAACAAAGAACAACAGAAAAGACCCAAATGCAGATTAAACCAAAAATGACTTTAATAACTATAAGCGGGATCAAAAACTCCAAAAACAAATCCTTAACAAAAAGTCCAAACGCAAAAACAGTCCTTTACAAAAGCTCAAGAATACAAAACGAAGTCCTCACGAAAAATACCTTTCAAACTCGGGAGAACACGGGAGAACACTGGAAACAGAGAGACACTGAAGACAAAGATCCAAGGCAGAAGAAACGGGAGACATGAAGCCACGGCAGAAGAAAGAGGAATGAGCCCACAAAGACAAGGGGAAAACACCAGGGTTAAATACATGAGGTGATTGGGGTAAACGAGAGGCAGCTGGGGAAGAACAATCAGGGATCAGGTGTGACAGGACGAGACAGGAAGCAAAACCCACGGCATTAAGAGGAGACAGGAGGACTTTCAAAATAAAACAGGAAACAAGGACAAGACTAGAAACGTGAACAAAATGGGAAACTTGACAAGGACTGAGAAGAAACAAGGGACACAAGACAAGAGGTCAAAACTGGAAACAAGAAGTAGAACAGAACACAAGTAAAAGGCATACAAAATAAACAGAACTGGCAAAATCATGACATCAGTGTAGTTGTCCGTGGGCGTCATTTCTCCGAGAAAAAACGCATTGATTGATCATTATTATACGAGAGATGGGTGCCCTGGTAAAAACTTTTTTTACGCACAACAGTGGAGGGAAAAAAAAGATGCTTCGGTCCCAAAACTTACGGATTTTACTGCTTAATGTGTACACGATAAGCTGTAGAGTGTGTTGTCTGTTAGACAGACTGATTAATACATTTGTTATGTGTTTTACGCACAACAATATCCCCTCATACTGTTCAGCAGTACCCCGGGAAAGGCCGCTTATGTAAGAACTAACGAGTGAAGATCTGTGAAAACTGAATTAAAGACTCCAAGGAAGACATATCCTGAACGTTAGTAAATTAATCAGTAAATTAATAAACTGGTAAAATATAAGGCTAATTACGCAGCAGAAGTTTGACGTCGCACAGAATGACTCCTCTTAGCTCTGACTGGCTAGTGACAGACTTCCAGACAGATTTGTGTGATAGTAATGTGCTTTATTTGATTTTTTTTTTTTAAGTCTGTATAAGTCTTACTGCGTCCCATGGTCCATGTTTAAAACCAAATAGTCTCATTAAAAGCTTCTCCTTGATTGATGACAGTAGATCTAATATCAAAGTTTTATTTTCAGATGATTAGCAAATGAATGAAGGAGTGTGCTGAGGTTGAGTGATTCCAGCACCTAGGACAACTCCAGTCACTGCTCCAGTTTATCTCCAGAGTGGATAATATTCACTCTGTGAAGCGGTGGGTGTCATTTATGCACATGAGTTGTTGTCAGGTGTTACAGACATATACTTCCCCTGTCCGCGTGTGCATTCATGTAGAAAAAAAAATGCTAAAATTTGTAGTTTTCAGATCTCTCCTGTTGGATCCAATCTACTGCTGTTGTATAAAAATGCACTTGCATGTACACAATGTCATTAATTACAGACATAACACATATTTGGCCATCTCACTCCAGTTCATAATCATTATAGCTGTTAATGTTGATATTAACATGATCTTTCTATCCATGGTTGATACATCTATAGTAACTATCTCTAGCTCCACATGGACATGAGATCCCTCCTGAGAATGAGGTGTCACATCTCAAGAGGTCTACCATTAATACATTTATACTTAACGGAGACAAATATGGTAGGGATGCACTTGTGGTCTGGGCACCCATGAGTTCATCACTACCATAAATTCTTACTTCCAGTAAGACTTTTATTGATTATACTTCTATAAAATTTTCACCACAACCACACAGACATGAGGACCCTCCTCTAATAAATTTGTTTGCAGCAGAAACAAATTTGACGACGACAGGTCTATGATTGGTCCATTGATCTGTCACTAGCTTTAGTTCTTACTTTAGTCCGCTTGTCTCCACTTACCTCCCTCCCTTTGCCCACACACCCAACACAGCATCGTGTGGATTTGCTGTTCATCATGAGACTGGGGTCCACATTCAAGATTTCCTGCTGCTTAACAGAAGGTTTTTTCTTGCCGCCATGATGGAGGGATTCATGATTGGCTATATGGATTCATGTTGGGTGTTGGATGTATATATTTGTATATATATGTATATGTGTATTTTTATATGTATATATGTATCTATGCATATATGTGTATCCATAATATGAAGAGCTTTGTGCTCTATTGTAAAGTGTCTTGAGATAACACTTGTTATGAATTGGCGCTATACAAATAAAGATTGATTGATTGATTGATTGATGTCATTTTGAAATGCTACGTTGCTAATTTATCCCTGTGACTGGCCTAACCGCACGGTTGACTTCTTTTGTCCCCATACTGCAGTGTTGGAGAAACTGAAAATCTATCTTTGGTTGTTTATCCTCACTTACCTCGGTGAATAGTGCATGAAACACTGATTATATCCACTGGTTGGTGCTGCTGTACATAAAAAAGCTTGTCTGAAAACTGCCAGAATAATCCTTCTTTCTGGCCTTCCAAAAAAGAACATCCCACAACTTCAGCTGCTCCAAAACTCTCCTGCACGCATGCTGACGAAGACCAGAAAGACAGCCCACATCACCCCGATTTTAAAGTCTCTGCTCTGGCTACCTGTATCTTTTAGAATTGATTTTAAGGTTCTTTTATTAGTCTTTAAAGCTCTTAATGGTCCTGCTCCTTCCTATTTATCCGATTTGCTTTTACCATATGAGCCCAGTAGAGCCCTCAGGTCTTCAGGTAGTGGTCTTTTAACAATTCCCAAAGTCAGAACTAAAACATACGGTGAAGCCTCTTTTCGTTATTATGGCCCCCGTCTGTGGAACAGCCTACCTGAGGGCAGCACCTACTGTTCATATTTTTAAAAGCAAACTCAAGACCTACCTTTTTAATCTGGCTTTTAGTTGATTTTATTTATTATTATTTTTCATATTTTAACTTATTTTAACCCTCTTATTCTGTTTTATTTCTAAATTTCAGTCCTGATTCGTTATTTTGAATTTTATTCTTTGTTAAATGCTTTTCTTTTTATTATCCTATTTTAGCTAATTTTATTATGCACCTGGTTTTGGCCTTTCTCATTTTATTTTACTTATTTTACCCTACAGTATGTCTATCTAATGTCTTATGATTTTTAATTATCATTTTAGTTTTAGCTCCGCGTTTCCTCAGTCCTCTTATTCCAATTCTAATTCTGTTTTCTGTCAGAATTTCCATCTTATGTCTTGGTGTGTTTGAGTATATGAGTGTGTGTTTTGAATGTGGATTGGGGGGGTTTTATATTTTCATTTTATGCAATTTTCTACTTTATTTCATATATTGTTGTTTTATTTTATTTGATTTCCCATGTAAAGCACTTTGTATTACAAACTCCTGTATGAAAAGTGCTATACAAATAAAGTTTGATTGATTGATTGATAGTATCACGTATCATGATGTAGTAGGTAGTCACTCGCTGTAGCGTAACATTAATCCAATGTCCACTGGTGCTGTGTTGTTGTTTTTTTTTTGTTTTTTTTTTGCAGACAACAAAAAGAGCAGGCTTTATCAATATCTTTCTTGTATGATGCGCGCAAGCAAAAATTTTTTTTGAGTTGCATAGTTCCTGCAAGAAACTTATCTTTAATGCCACTGAAGATCACATTAAAGTCCATTCCCTCCATAGTAGCGTGAGAGTGATCATTCTCTTGACGTCTGGGTAAACTTCACTTCTGGTTCACGTATCCTGTCAAATGTAAACGTCAAGATCATTATTTTTCAATCGAGCAAAACAAACACATGAACAAAAATATGCTCACAAAAAACAATCGGCTGAAAAGAAAATTGCAGAAAAAATGTGCATAAAAACTATAAAGCAACAAAACAAAAGGCAATAAAAATAATTGGGCAGTAGTGTTTCGACATGGCAAATGTGACTCACGTAATGTTAGATTGTTGTGTCTAATGCAGAGCACTATGTTCAGTTTTGAACTGCAAAATGTGTGTCAAGCAGAAAATGTGTAGACTTTTGGAGACTTGAGAAGAGCTTTTGTTCTGTGTGTCAGTTTAAATAATTGTGCTATGCATGTCATTTTAGTGCGTTAGCAATCGAAAAAAAACCTGTTAGACTGTTAGATAAGAACTATTATGTTCTGTCTAATTTTGACAATTCAACAGACTAATGTGCATGATAACTTATACAATTAAATGATGCTGACATGTTTTGGGGAGAACAACGGTTAGATTGAGAATCAACAATCACCTTAGATCAACAAGATCTATTCACATGGAAATTGTGCTAAATGTAGGCCAACTGTGCTAACTGCAGGCTACCTGTACTTAATCATTTACAAAGATGTACTGAGACATTGAGGCATGTACTATGTACATTGGCAATTTGACAAAATGAATAAGAAATTCATTTCTGCTGTTAACAATTGCCAAATGTTTCGGAGGTTTGTCCGTATTATTTTGAGAATATCATTTCTGTTCCAAGAAATGAGCCAAACAAATGGAGAAAAACTGTAATATCTTATATTACATAAAGGTGTCATCTATTTCTCTGCACATGTTAACCAAAGCCCTCATTTTTGTTTTTTATTCAAAATCCCATCTAAAAATCCTATTAACTTTGATACAGGGGAAACAGAAGTGCTCAAATGCTGCAGTAACTCTCTTTTGTCTTTTAGGATTCATCATTGCACCTATGTCTGCTCCCGGTCCTAGCAATGTCTGCTGACCTTTGAGCCTTAATACCTGCTCTAGTCCTAGTTTTCTATCGGGAGTTAACAGACACCTTTTTGTTTCCTCTCTGTGGTCTTGTCAATTCTGGTTTCTCCAAGGTCCTCTTTGTAGGCCTGGCCGACACATGCCTCCTCTGATACCCCATGAATACATAAATATAGGTCAGTGTCAGGGTGAAAGGACTGACTGCATTTTACACCGTCATGAGATTATTCTAATATACGCAACATAAATATACATAAGTGACTCTCATCAGGGACAGTGTGCTGCAGCTTTTTCTCTAAGTGTAAGCAGTCTGATTCTGCTTGTTTACGACCTACAGCTGTTATTATACCCATACATACAAATGTTGAAACAGAAGAGGTGTATACAGTTTCACAGGAAGAAGACAGAACAGGTAGATTGGAATTTCATTCAAGATTATGCAAAAACTACTGGATGGATTTTGCTGAAATTGTCAGGAGATGTTGGTGATGGCCCAACTTGAAAATGATTCAATTTTGGTGGTCATCTATGAGCGAACAATAATATGTTCAGTGTTCCAAAAACTGTCCGACTGACACAATTCTGGGTGCTAGATGTGGGTTTTCAGGGTCAAGGAATCATATTATGATGATAACTTTATCATGGAACTATTGCTTATAGATGTAACAATCAATCAATCCTCAATCAATCTTTATTTGTATATCGCCAATTCATAACAAGTGTTATCTCAAGACACTTTACAATAGAGCACAAATCTCTTCATATTATGGATACACATATATGCATATACAGATATATAAAATAGACATTTACATATATATACAAATATATACATCCAACACCCAACATGAATCTATAACAGCAATATGTAAGATACCTTGGTGGAGGAAATGTGTGGAATTGGATAAGGAAAAAATTATTAGATTTTGGGACTGATCCGGATCATCATCCGGATCCAGGAATTTTTAAAAGGATTCTTTAACATTGCCAGATAGGACCGTTTGTTATTTTTCACCTTGTGACCGTGATAAACGAGTTTCTGGAAAGTGGACTTTGCCTGCGTTTGTGCTTCCTTGAACAGCGAGAGGACAAATTTTTACATCTGTTTTTCATCTTAGCTGCCATTTCTGCGCAGAAGTTACGAGCCAGCTCATTCGGTATTTACTGAGAAAATGAGACACTACAGTAACAATCTGCTCCTGTCGGCAGTGGTAAAGGCTCTAATCGGCATTTAGACCCAGGTCAACTGATCCTGCAAGCGACATGGTTTTTTATCGGCTTGCCTCTGATCAGCTCCCAGTGGGAACATCACACCCGGGTGAATGTGCTAATTTACGGGATGACGTTGGTGTAATGAGCCTACGGCATAATATCGCGCCCGTCTTCTCTGTAAAGTCTGCGACTCTTTGCCATCTCAGCAACCAATTCCATCCGCCTTTGTATCAGCTCTTGAATGTCGTTCAGTCTGAACTGAGTTTGTACATTTTTAAAGAGAGACAGAAGTACGAAGTGTTGAAACCAGTTGACCACCGTGTCCATGGCTTCCATGTTCCTTTCCATTGTTTACATGGCTGTGTTTTGTTGCGCTGATGATGTCCTGAACACGATCTTGACGAACCAGAGGAAAACAACCAGCCACGCAGCTTGTCTGCTGGCAATTAGACCCGGGTCATCTGGCAATGAAAGGGGTCACTTGCTGATTGTTAGTGGGTTTACCTGCTTGAAAAAACATGTGTTTACTAATTTTAGTGGGAAAGCAGAAATAGAGAGACGGACAACCATTCATGTTCACACTCAATGAGCTCACATACCCAAGGGCAATTTGAAGTCACCAATTAACCAAATGAGCATGCTTTTGGTCTGTGAGAGGAAGCTGGAGTGCCTGGAGTGAACCCACACATGCAAGGGAAGAACTTACAAACTCCACACAGAAAGGCCCTGGCTGACACAAGGATCAAACCGACAACCTTCTTGCTGTGAGGCACGTTCACTAGCTGCTACTCTACCGTGCCGCCCATGTAACAGTTAGTGGCAGAGAAGATGATCCTCTGTAATGATATATTATGACATGATGTAGAAAAAAAGCTATTCTCGCAGCATCACAGAATAAAGACACATTTTCATGAATGTTTAAGTGTTTTTTTTTTTTTTAATATTTAATATCAAGAATAACATCATATAAAAGATAGTAACAGACAAAGTTTTATATTTATGTCAAAAGAAATTTAACCTGCAAATTTGTCTTTGAGAAATCATTGCAGTCATTGCAGCAGTGTATCCCCTTTGCTTGGACACATCTGATATGTGTCACGAGCCAGAATTGATCAATCTGTTCTGAGTGAAAGCAGGAAATTCACATATGTTCTATCAAAGGTCTAATTCTTTCCAGGTTTACAGTCTTCTAAATGAAGCTTTAGCACTCCCTGACTGTGCAGTCTCAGCAAGAGTTCAAACTCAGCCGGCATGGAGTGAAAACCTCTTTTTGGTAGCATGTTATCGTAGTAGTGGTGCTTTAGGTTATGGAGTCCATGGGGATGGTTATTGAAGGGCCAGAACCCGAACAGATGCACATTGTCACAGAGTTCAATTGCCAAACTAACCATCATTATCCCAGTGGTCAGGCGTCTTTCTCGCAAGCCTTGTTTATGCCAGAAGACAGACAGACTGCGGTGATACTCTGGGTTCAAGAGGACAGGCCGGGTGGGACCATCAAAGTCTGTGATGGTGTATACTGCCCGCATGGATACAGCTGTGTACGCAGCAAAGGAGAATGGGACAAACATCACCATCGAGCTACCATACATGCGCAGATCCTCCATAAGCAGACGGCGAGACTTCGTCAGACCCCCATACCTGAAAGTAAACATAAAGGAAAAGAAATCAGAAGGAACATTTCAGAGTGAGTGTGCTGACTTTGTCTCCTTGGTTACCTTCTATTTAAGATGGTTGGGTTTGTTGTCACCAGGTCCGTCTTGACACCCACATCCTTCTCATAACCATTTTCCAAAGGTGGTAGATTGCACCTGAATTGGTAAATATAAATGTTGTTCATATCTTCATATTCCACATAAACTGCCTGACTTCTGATTCTTGACACTACCACCAATAAGAGCTCCATGCTCACCTGATGACAAACTGAGCTGAATCAATCGTCTCTCCACAGCCACTGTCAGCCAGGATCCCCCCATTTCCAATAACAGCACACGTGTCCAGTGTTTTATTTAAGAAAGGATGCTCCTGGAGTCATCACCAAAAGATAGTATCACTTTCATGCTAATAATGCTTGCCTTTTTTTTAATTTAGCGGTTGGATCTTCATTGCAACAAAAAAAGACAATATTTTTGTGTTCATTTTTTAATATCTAATGGAAAATTTTGTCTTGTGACATAAAAGTTTGTTGAACCAAATAAGTTATGATAATTGAAAGAAGTAATTTCCTGTCATGGGTGAAATTTAAACACTGAGCATGAGCTCCCAAGTGGAACTTTTGACAATACAGGGGTGGCTGGGTATGGCTAAGGTAAACACTTCTGCCCATACCTTAGATTCAAAGAAAGAGGCAACTCATGCGCTCTTGTTATATCATAGCTGCTGAATTTTATGAGTATTATTCTGAGATTAGTTCTGAGTCAAAACACTTAGGTCATTATCACTGCTAGTCTGTTTGGGAGAGCTGTTCAGAGGGCATTTCATGTTCATCACAAATTGTTTGAATATGTTTGAACAATGCAATTGATCCCTGTATAGGTACAAAAAAATGCGCTGAGCTTGTCTGGTCTCATCAAATCCTGTTGTGGTTTGTTACAGTGTGGACAGAAATGTGGAAAACTGCCTTATCTCGACATGTTAACAATTCCTTAAAATAATTCCTGCATCTGGATTTGGATCAACACTAAAATAAAATTAGATCTTCTTTGTACTATGACAAACATTCCCTGAAAATTTCCTCCATTTCCATTCATTAAATTATTAGTTATCCTGTTCACAAGCAGAAAAACTAAAAAATGCCATCAAAAACAAACCCCCTTGGCAGAGGTAATAAAGTAGCTTTTGCATAGAAACTATGAAAAGGTGTGGCATGTCACTGACATTGCTACCTTTCAATAAACAATATTAATCTCCTTCATACCGAGAAGTGCTTTAGGTGTTGTTGTTTGTTTTTCATTTGATAAAGCAATGCAGTCCATATCTGATAAAGAAGGTGTTAACATCTATGTTAAACCCTGTACGAGCAGTGACTTCCTGCTGTTGTTCCACTTGTAGCTCCCACCTCTTCTTGCTCTAAAGGATTCTGATTGTGCCATGCAGCTTTGGGTTGCCCACGATCGTAGATTGGAGCTTGGTAAGACAGATTTATCTTGATTAAAGACAGTGAATCGGGCAGGTCCAGCTGTGGTGCAAGGTTAGCAAGTTAGCAGGCTTTGTAATTATCTTGATGGGGTTTTGAAAGTTTAGGTCAGAGTCCATGACTACGCCCAGATTTCTGGCCTGCTTTGTGTGTTTTGATTATAATAACTGAAGCAGATCGACCTTTGATCTCTCTTCTTTTGGTCCATAAACAACTACTTTGGATTTTTATATGTGTAACCGAAGAAAATGATGGCACTCCATTCATTTATCTGTTCTATGCATTTTCCCACCGTCTGCATGAGACCATGGTCACCTAGTGGCATCGAGATATAAAGCCTTGTGTCTTCTGCAGAGTTTTGGTAACTTAGTATGTTGTTCTTATTTATAATCTGAACCAGTCGAAGCTTTAAATGTTAAACAAAAGAGGTCCCAGGATGGAGTTTTTGGGGAACTCAACACGTAATTTTCTTCTGCTCAGATGTAAATTTACCTATATACAAAAAATTGTCCCTGTCTTTGGACAAGAAGAAAACCAGTCTCTTACTGTGCCAGAGTCCCACCCAAGTTCTCCAGTCAGTTGAGTTCCAGTGCCCAGCATAAATGAGAACACCCCCAATTAAAAGTAATGTATTAATCAATATCTAAATAAACAAAAGAACAATTTCCAAAGTGTTGACGAACTGAGTTTAACATAAGTTTTTTTTTTTTTTTTTACCATAAGATGAAAATAAGGGTAATATGATGACTAAAATTCAGCTTTGCTCCCACCCATTTGATTGGGGTGTACTCATTTTTGCATCCTGATCTTTAATTGAGAAAAATACTTTTTTTGTGTGCGACTTAAAAATCTTGTTTGCAATCAATGACTCACATTTGGGGGAATATTTTTGGTATAGTATGTCATAGATAATGTTGATTTTGAAAGGAAACTAAAGGTTTTCTGACAAATCTGAAGGGGTGTACTCATTTATGCTGAGTTAGAGACAAAGGATGGTATTTCTCAGTGACTGCTGTTTGAGAGGTGTCTATTTAACTCTGGGTTTCCACTGTGTTTACCAAGTCCATCCACTTTCATGATGGATTAAGTCCTTTACAAACTGTTCTTAGTCACAAATATGCTTAACAAAGTGGTTGTTTATTTGGTTTGGCGCAAGAATAAAACGGTAAAAGGTCTTTGTTGTAAACATTAGGCTGTATGGTAGATGCATTGTGTTAGTATTTATCAGGGACAAACACTTTACCTTTGAAAGGAGGCTGAAAAGCTCAGGACTCACTGGGCTGATCTTCCTCTGACTTTCATATGCAATATTAAATCCTACTGGAGTATTGGCCTGGGAAAGGATGGCGTTATCAAAACCATTGCAATTGCTTTTCAGCTGAGACCTGTGGATCAGAGGAACTATGTTAAACCTGAGGCCTCCAGCACAGTCAAAGGTTTGAAGTTATGAAGGTAACTGGGAGCAAAAAGGTAATGAGGTCAAAACTCGAGCTGCACATAGGCTGCATACAGACTAGGCCCTGACTCAACATGGACTCAAAGTTTAAAACTAGTTATTGTAGGCTTCATAAGAGGAAACAATGGCTACTAAACTTGATAAATGGTTGATTTTTGCAGCAAAATTAGACAGACATATACTTTGAACACATGGTCGTGCTTGTTTGTACTAGAGTACACAAAGGAAAAACCAACAGGCCTGAATAAAAAATGGAGGAAACAGCCATGGATACTTGAGGACCAAAGACACCCTGGTTACCTGTTGATACAGGTATGAAAATCATGTCGTCAAACGGGATGTGACTACAAGAGTGTGACTACAGGAAACACTTCAGGATGTATCATGATCAGAAAACATCAGCTGCTTTTATATGTGCCTCTGCAGTGTGCAGCTCTCATCATACAGAGCCTCCCTGCTGTAGGAATAATTTATAATTGTATGGACCAGATTCGCAGTTTCATACATTCAAAGGAAAAACCTGGGGGGTGGAATGAAAGTTTTTCTTAACCATAATTTTTCAGCTTAAACCAGTTGTTTATGTTATAGGAACAGGAGCCATGGTCTCAATATCTCATTCAATCATACTGTATGTTCGTTGGTTTTGTGGAGGTAAATCCAGCTAACATGATACACTTTATCAAAATTACTGTGCTTGGTCAGAAGGATTATTTTACAGTAAATCATGTGTAAATTTATCTAATCTTAATTTGTGGAATAAAGATATCTGTGTACTCATCAAAATTGGGTTGTCAGCTGTGCCATATACCGAACTACTGCCAAAACAAAGGGCCTTATTTGGCCAGGTTATTGGCTATGGCAGCCAAAAGGGCACAGAACTGAATAGTGCCGCATCTGTGGACACTGATAATATGGAATATCAATAAGCACTGACCATTTGCAATTCTGCCATTTTTTGTTTCACAAGTTTTATGCTAATAACTAAAATGTCTTTCTTTACCTGAATTTTGTGAAATTGTCCTCCTGTTTCTTCCACGTTTGTGAGTAACGCTGCATTATTCCCTCAATGAACTCCCTGTAACACACAAACATGCGTGTATGAATACACTGCAGAGGAGTTTATTTGTTTAATACCAACATGCCTCTTGCAAATGGTCACTTCAGCAGAAGTGCTAATGATGTTTGAACTCACTTGCATCCTTTGCAGAGGTCATAGGTCTTAGGTGCTTGTTTCCTCTGAGGGGCCGGAACAGAGAGGTGAATGGTGCTGGGAGGTAAACAAGAACAAAATACATACAGACGTGTCGAAGGAGCAGATTGACATCTATTTCTATCTATCTATCCATCGATAGATATCACATCATATTGTTCTATATTTTAATACATCAACAGTGAATAAAAGCATGAATATAACCAACCCCAGTTGACGACCCAGATGAAGCTAGGATATTGTGTGAACCTTTACCAAGTTAGTTAAAACTGATAAACTTTGTTGGTTTTTTTTTTTGGCAATATTCACACATTTTAAATGTAATACCTGCAACACAAGCTGTGTGTGTGTGGGGGGCAAGGCAGGTGTCATATATGGGTATAAAAGGAGCATCTCTGACAGGCTTAGTCATTCACAACCTAGGATGGGGTGAGGTTTATCACTTTGAATCTCAGTCTTTATTTGTACAGCACCCAATCATAATAAATGTTTTCTCAAGAGTCTCTCAGGGTTTGTGGAAAATAAATGAACAAAAAACAAGATGGACCCAAAATGCAGATAAAAAGAAAAAAAAAGGCTTTATTGAAAACTAGCAAAAAGGAATCAAAAAACTAAAAACTATTCCTTTACAAAAAAAGTCAAAGCACAACACAAAATTTCTTACAAAGTAACACATCAGAAACTGGCTAACAAAGAAAGAAAATTCTAAGAGCTAATCTCAAAGTACAAATCAAAGTGACTGAGGATTTAAACAAAAAAGACAAATACCTACAAATGCTGGAGAAACACTGAAGAAAACACTGGAGAAACCCTGAGACACTGAAGATGTGGTTAAACATGGAAGACGAATGACCCCACCAAGACAAAGGGAAATACAAATACAAATACACTGGGGAAACATTAACCTGGGGAGACAATCACACAGGTGGAGTGAATCACAATCATAGGCACACAGATGGGAGGGAAGGAAAACACTACAAGGAACACAGGGATTTCAAAATAAAATAGGAAACACGAGAGACAAGCGAAACAAGAGGTCACAAAAACAAAGAACACAAGAGAAAAAAAATACAAGATTAACCCAAACTAGCCATATCATAACAGATTCTTTACAAAAAAAACAGACCAATATTTCTCAACGTAAAACTGCAATGAACTGAGAGATTTTATAATCTACAGTACATAATATTATCAAAAGATTGAGAGAATACGGGATGGCAAGGCCAAAAATCACCATTGAATGCCCATGGCCTTAGATCCTTCAGGTGGTACTGTATCAAAAACCGTGATTATTCTTCAGAGGATATTACCACGTGGGCTCAGGAACACTTTGGGAAACTATTGCTGGCTAACACAGTTTGTTGCTACATGTACAAGCTAAATGCAAAGCCAGTGCCATATTTCAACAACACCTAGAAACTCCATCTCTGGGCCTGAGCTCATCTGAGATGGACTGACGCAAAGTGAAAAAGTAAGCTGTGGTCTGATGAGTCCACATTTCAACTGGTTTTTAAGTCATGGGTGTCGTGTCCTCCGCTCTAAAGAGGAAAAGTATCATCCAGATTGTTACCAGCACAAAGTTCAAAAGTCAGCAACTGTGATGGTATGAGGGTGTGTTAGTGCCCACGGCACCTTTCACATCTGTAAAGGCACTATTAATGCTGAAAGGTACATACAGGATTTGGAGCAACATATGCTCCATCCAAGCATAATTTTATCATGAAAGTCCCTGCTTATACTAGCCACATTCTGTTAACAACATGTTACGACAGCATGGCTTTGTAAAGTGGACAGGAACTGGACTGGCCTGTCTGTATTACAGATCTGTCTCTGACCGAAAAACTGTACCGTATAATCAAGTGCAAAATACGTCAACAAAGACCTTATAACTGTTGAGCAACTGAAGTTGTACATCAAGCAAGAATAGGAAAGAATTCCACCTACAAAGGTTAAGTGATTAGTGACCTCAGTTTATATACTTATCAGTGTTGTAACAAGGAAAGGTGATATCAGACAGTAAACATGCCTCTGCCCCAGCTTTTAATAATGTGTTACAGGTAAAAAAAAAAAAAAAATCTTTATCAGCTTGATGATTAAATGTCGTGTATTGTACATTGTAATGTATTCAATTGCATATCTGTGAAGAACGTTTAGCAAATTATTATATTCTGTTTTGATTGATGTTTTACACAACATCCCGTTTTCATCAGAATTGGGGTTAGTTGATCAAATGTTGAATTTGTTTGTTTTAATTCAACAATAACTTATTTATGTCAAACAACTTTTTTAGTACATTGAATTCCTTTTCAGCTGTAGTCAGAAGCTGTTCTAGGTTTTTACCACAGCAGTAGAGAGCGTTGTCATCAGCATATTGAACACATTTTAACAGTTTAGACACATTGCAAATATAATTAATATTGTTATGCTCTAGTAGGGGCATTTTGGCTATTGGCGATTAATATTAAAAATGATTTAAAATTGATTATTAATATTAAAAATTATAGATATTGATTATAATTAAGAAATTGAGGCCCCACCCTGTTACCAAGGACAGATAACCAAATTGACAAAAACCAGAATAAAGTTTTAGAAGGTTTAAAAAAAATATGTATATAGTTCAAGCACTGACTGTTAAAAATCCAGCAATTGTTACAATTGTATAACCACAATAAACACAAACAACGACAGATTGAATTATAACATGATTTATTTAAAGTAATAGTTATTCAGAATAACAATACTTATTATAAAAATATTATAATCTAATTAACAGAAGCAAACATTCAATACTAACTACAAAGATTAATAACCGAGTATAGCAACAACATCAATGAAGGCAATAACTGCAGCAGCAGCAACCAGAAGTATTACCAGCAATGGCCAACATGGCAACAATGGCAGCAGCAATTACAGTGATCACCAATGATGAAGCCTATGTGTGTGTGTGTGTGTGTGTGTGTGTGGGTGTTTGCATGTGTGTGAAGGTGGAGCAAGAGGAGGGGAGAGTGAGAGAGAGAGAGAGAGACAGAGAGAGAGAGAGAGAGAGACAGAGAGAGAGAGAGAGAGACAGAGAGAGAGAGAGAGAGAGAGAGGGAAGGGTGATGAGATCACGTGAGGGCATGTCTTTATGAGCCAAGATGGTGGCAGAGTGACGTGTCCTGTCCTTGCTAGAGCCAAGATGGCAACTCACCACGTGAACAAAGGACAAATGGGGGAGGTCTTTGAGTCCCACGTGCTACTGAGGTAACCTCATTCAAAATTAGGCGGTCACCGAACGGCACCTTTAATGTCTATGCGCTGTGTGAGAGATGTATGTGTGTGTGGTCAGAAAAGAGAGGGAGAGAGGGAGAAAAGTCGTTACCTGCAGTTGATAATTATTATATCACTACACAATAACAGAGCCAGTAGACCCAAAGTCTACCTGGTCTGGTATTGGTCTTTGAGCTAGTGATATTCTACTTATGAACTGGTCATGGTGGACGACCGACAATGAACTCCTCAGCTCCTCGTGTCCTTCTGACGGCGGTGAGGTGGCAGCGGGAAAAACCATCGATGGAGGAAAAGATGCTTTGTTAAGTCTTTAACAAGTTGGCGCACTCGTCCTCACAGACGTATGATCAGCTGATTATACAGCGATCTGCATCGGGTCCAAAAAAAAGGGAAAAAGGAAAGATAACACACACAGAACACAAACGACAGTCTGTATGCTCGTCCCGCGAGTTGAAGACTGTGACCTAGGTTTGAGATGTAAAGTCAAATGTCTGTGGTTCACTCCTTTTTGGTGGCCAGGTCGTGGAGAAAGCCTGTGATAGCTCTCTACTGTACGGCAGCACCAGGGGTAAGCAGCGAGCAGAGGCTGTGGGGTTTACCTGGCTCAAGCCAATGTCCGTGCAGAGTTTTGATTTAAACTGGATTTCACACTTAATTGTGAAAGCTAGGGGGTTGTGGCACCCTTTTTCAAATGGTCAGCAAAACTCTAGGTCAGGCTTCAAAAGTTACATGTAGGCCTCTCCTTTGTTTTCTGGCCCACATGGAGATCTTAACAATATGTAATATGAATAAGTTCGTTGCCTAACACGGACCCCTGAGGAACCCCACAAGTTACCTTAAATTAATTTTGCATTATTTAATTGCACATATTGATATCTGTCATCCGGGTAACTTTTCATCCATGTGTATGCTAACCCTCTTATACCACATCTTTCTAACTTATTCATTAATATACTGAGGTCAGTGGAATCAAATGCTTTTTTATAAAAACACCAACAGTATATTCCTTGTTATCTATTCCCAGCTTCCCTAAATCTGCCTGCTTTGTTTTAACTGCTGGTTTAATGAGGAAATAATGATTTAACAGTGAGTAACAGGATTATCTGCTTCACTAAAATGAGTCACCAATGAATAAGGAATTATTAAGTTATGATTCAGTGTGGAAAATTTGGTGATGAACAACTTTAGTTCTGCCTATAGTATGTAATTTGTTGTAAACTTATTCACTATCAACCTGAGGTTATGATCAACCCCCAGATAAACATGCATTAATTCCTGAGATTTTATTTCCTCATAGACTCTCAAATGTGTCCCAGTTGTGATACCAGTTTTTGTGTTGCTTGAAGTGTGGCATTACCATAGAAACATCAAGAAAGAGCTGAAAGATATTAACTCTGACTTGTAACACAATATACACTCTGCTGCTTTCTTTCAAAGACGGATTCAGACCACAGATACACCTGCTTTCACAAGCTCACATTGGAGTGTTGAAAAAGCAGGAAAAGTATTAAAGGAGAAAACAAACTTACTTGTTGTCCAACGTGTGCCAGAGGACAGTGAACAGCAGGCTCCCCAAAAACAGCAGAATCATCATCACCGAAAAGAGAGACTTCACCTTTTCCATGTCTTTCTCTTCTGTGTACTTTCTGTCTACCTACTTTTAACCCAAAGTCAGTTGTTCTAAAACAAACAAAGGGAAGACCTAAGAGAAGTCTTGTAATTCCAGAGCAACAGAGTGGATTGTGTTAAGGAAAATTAAAACTATTTTTACAATCTAAAATGTACTCTTACATCCCAAATCCTGAGTCACATCGAGTCATTTGTAAGCTGGGAAAACAAAACAAAACAAAACAAAACAAAAATACCTGCACAGTATTTTTTCTGCTAATAAAAACTGTGAGCAAAGAGCATACTGCAGAACCCACTGCTGAGTAAACCTATTACGTGACCTGAGACAGGAATGATTTACATTCCACTCTGTATCTTTTATCTGAAAGTCAGTTTTGGCATCTCCCTGTTTGGTTAGGCAGGGTGTATTTGTTTTTTTTACCAAGACAAAAGTTGTCAATCGTCTGAGGTGCTTCACAATACGTGAGAACATGAAACAAAGGACAAAGAAAAACACGTCAGAATGAGACAAAAGAATACACAGAGCTATAAAAATAAAGATGACAAGACAGAAAAAGATAGAGCTTATTTATGAATGACACATTTGTTAAACCTTATGAAAGTTACCCTGCAGTGTTGTGACAAAAATAGTTAGCCAACATGTTTTCCTTTTCTTTTTATCACTTTGACTTTTAATCACAATTTATTGAATATAATGGTGTTAATCATATGTTATTCATTTATTATGATCAATTACAAGAATTGAGCTATTAATAGACTTCGGTCTTTGTGAACACAGTCTGTGATCAGCAAATGTGTTGCATATGACATTTCATAAGTCAGAATGAAATACTTTATAGTGAGTTAGATCTTTTGTTCTAAGACATAATGAATATCTATTATTACATGTACCTAAAACAATATATATAATATATTACCAACACTGCATTATAATGGCATTTCAAATAATCACAATTGCCCATAAGTATGATTATAAAGCTTTATAACACAGTTGTACCCATGATCCATCTCTGTTCTCTCTTTGTCTTAGACGCTCTGTTGGAGCTCCTGTCACTTCAAGGCTCCCTTCTTCATGTGGGCCCAGTCTACTCTAATTGGACAACAGGTCAAACTCTGTGATGACTGGTTGGCTCATTGCTGCTCGGGTCCATGCTGTCAAACAACTCTGCATTTATTCATTTAGAGTCTGCAGTGGACTTTCTACTCAGAGCCAATGCTCTTAAACTCACAACAAATCATCACTAGGATGTCATATTAGTATGACTATTTGGGTGGACGGGGGAAACGAGATGTCAGGCAGCTGTGTCCTAATGCAGTGGACTTTTTGTGTTCATAGAAGCACTCTGTCATGGGAAGGAGACATGTTAAACACACTGAAGGGCACATGAAACTTAAAGAAGCAGACAAAGGTCTCTTTCATCCTTACAACTTGTATCATGAGAAAAAGGGAAAAAATAAAAAAATAAACCAACAGAGCATGTTATTTCACAGTCATAAAAGTGCATTTGTTATTATTAATTCTTTAATTTATTTTAACTGATGCCACTGCCAAGCTAAGTGAAAACCCCTTGACATAGGCAGCATGTTAACTCTCACCCTGCAAGAGCAGACTATGTCAGTAGAAGAGAAGGATGTTAGAAAATGTAAAAAACAGTAAAATGATAAGAAAAGCAACATGAAGTACATATTGCTCTTGTTTGTTTTTCATTACCTTTAGGAGATGCATTTTTAAATAAACATACTCTTCTGTTTTCTACCATCAGTAGCATGATGATTTTTCAGTTCAATTAATTGTTTGTTTAAAATACTATAAAGTTTTCAGATAAAACTGGAAGTAATACCTTCTGGTGACTTATTTACGTTTCTCAAAATGAGCTGATTCATTCAATGGACTATTTAGTTTTCCAGTTGAAGGAATTCTTTGTTCAGGAGAAATCCACAAATGTGTGCAGAGCTGTTGTGATAAAGTTGTTTTAAAAAAAAAAATTTCATGAAATGTTTTCAACAATAAAAACATGGCATTTTATTGAAATCTGTTTTTTAATCTATTTGTGTGGAATTTATTGTTTACTGATCTCTTTTAACAAGATTTTCCACATTATTATGTTCTTCATATCATTTGGAGCGACCACTCATCATGTGGTGTGACTGAAAAAATAAATAAATTATTTTTTTAATTGTAAATAAGATATCTCTCTTCTGTGGCTGAAATGTATGCCACTGATACAGTAAGCCTTGATAAATGGAGTTTTATGCAATTTACAGGAAAAAACGAGTCTGTTGAAAACAATGAGGAAGGACATTAAAATTCAAAAACTGGAAATAATTATTTACAAAAACTCAAAGAATGCAAAAGTTTTTTTTGAACTGAGAAATTGTAGAATATATTTTAAGCACTGAGGAAATTAATTGATTAGATAATTCAAAGTCGAACCACATGACATTTTTGAAGGTAACGGACACTTTATCTAGATGAAAAAACTGAAAGATTACTTATTTTAAAAAATGGAAATAAATGCTTGTGTACACAATATTTTTAATGTTTGAAGATTTTTTTATATTTAAAAACTGGCCCATTAAAATCAAATACATTGGAGCTATACAAATAAAGATTAATTGATTGATTGACATGATCTTTTCTCACCTTTTAGCTGAATGCAGAACACAGATACTACACACACACACGTTGCCTTTATAAGAAATGCAGAGAAAGTGTGTCATACCGAAAAATCATGTCCAGTTCATCAATTCCTTTAAGAAAATAATAATTTCTGTTTTTATTTCAGTAAAAATATCTGGTTCTTTGGGATCCAAGGCTCTAAATATGGCACTTCGGTTCTATTCTGCCCACAGTCCACAGCTTTACTTCATTCCAGGGCGACAATCTCCCAGGTGAAGATTTAGCACCCCCTGACTGTGTAGCTTCAGAAAAAGTTTAAACTCAGTCGGCATGGCGTGAACTCCATTTTTAGCTTCTACATCATCGTAGTAGTGGTGTGTCAGGTTGTGGAGATCAAATGGGTGAAAACTGAAGGGCCAGAACCCGTACAGATGTACATTTTCACAGACCTCAAGTGCCAGGCTGACCATTATAATCCCAGAGCTCAACCGCCTTGATCGCAGGCCTTGTGTGCGCCAAAAGACGGTTAGATTGCGAATGTAATCAGGGTTATAAAAGACAGGCCTTATGGGGCTTCCAAGGTCCTCGATGGCATAAGTGGCTCGTTGACAGGTTGATGTGTCATAGCCAAAGGAGAAAGCAGGAAGGAGGAGTAGGGAGCTGCCATAAGGATCCAGTCTCTCCATAAAAGAACTACGACGATTCATTAGGGACTCATACCTGGACAAATGAATAAGAACAAAGGCATTACACAGCGAAATTTTAAAAATACTGAAAAATGACAGTGGCGTGATTTTCGTTTTATGCTCACTGCTTGCGGAGGATGGTTGGGTTTGCTGTCACAAGGTTGGTCTTACTGCCCACATGCTCCTCATAACCATCTCTCAAAGGAGGAAGGTTACACCTGAACAGGCAACAAGAAGTTATAGTACTGATTAGAGATGATATAATTCTTTTGGTCCATATCTGACACTTCTCACCTGATGACAAACTGAGCTGAATCAATCATGTCTCCACAGCCGCTGTCAGACAGGATCCCTCCATTCCCAATAACCGCACACTCATCCCATGTTTTCTCTGAGAAAGGGTGCTCCTGGAATTATGACCCAAAATCACATTTATATGGTGATTCTTGGGTGATGGCTGAACTTTTTCTCAGGCCGTCTAACTGGTAAATGGAAACATAAAAAGTGCTATAGCTTGTTTAGCTTCTTCAGGTATTTCTGACAACTTAAAGTGCTGTTACTCTGCAGACCACACATTCACACCATTAACTTACACATCCACACACTTCTATACCTGTTTACCCACCACTGACACTAACCTGACACAGCAGATGGACCGTTCAAAATAATTAATAATTAATTATAATTAATCCCTCTGGGAGAGAGCCCATAGATAGTGTTTGGGGAAGGCTGAACCTTTCAAAACCATACCCGGCACGTGATTGATTGATCATTGGGTCAATAAACATTTTAACAGGCCAATCAGGTAATGCAGTAGATGGGAACTACTGCATTACAGAATGTGAGACACTTCGTAAACCAAGCTCTCACCAAAACATGTTGGAAGTGAGGCGAAAATATCCTTACCACAGAGAAGTTTGTAATGTTGATATTTGATTTTTTATTTGATAAAGAAATGTGCTCGCGACCATAAAACTGCTACTGCAGCTGCTGGCATCTATTCTAATCTCTATAAGTGCGGTCACTTCCTGACGTTGTCTTGCTTGTCTCTCTCTGCTCTAAAGGACTCTGATTGGGCTGTGCTGCCATGGGCTGCTCACAAACAATGTAGATTGGAGCTTGGCAAGATTGATCTGAATGATCACAGACACTGAATCAGGCCGGTCCAGCTGCTGTGCAAGGTGACACTGACACAGCAGTGGGAGCATTTTGGGGTTAGATGACTTACCTAAGGACATGTTGACAGCCAGAGCGGGGCTCAAACTATCAAATCTCTTAGTGACCTACCAGCCCAAGCAAATAATGACCTGCCTGAGGAGATCAGGGAAGCTAACACGCTGACACTCTCAAAAACCCATTATTGTGGACATGCTTTTTACTGATCCTAAACTTCATTGTAAAACTTTATTGTATTGTAATATTCATTCTTCTGTTGCCCATAGACCTTTGTAGTTGCTTGTGAAGTGCTTTTTAACTTATTTTTGAGAAGTGCTCAAAATAAATAGTGGATGTGTGAGTAAATCAGTGTTTTTGCAGACCTTCACTCATTCTGAATTTGATGCCTGCAATATGATTAATTTTACACAGCGTCCTGACTTAACTTGAATTGGCTTTTTTACACAAACATAATGGTTGTTGCCATAATAACAGAAATCGTCTGTTTTTCTTAACAGTTCAAAATTTAATAATCCATAAAGTGATCATTTATCCCCCTCTAAAATTTAGTAAAATAGATTTTCTGTTAATTTTCTATATGTAGGGTCTGCATTACAACTAAGTGCTTTTGAAAATTAAAATAAAAAATCTGATTTTCAGATGTGGTACAGCTGGAGGAAATCTTCAAATTCCTACAAGGTAACTTCTATTTAAACATTTCAAAGGAAGGCGCTATCCCTGATTAAAATGTCAACACCATTGCAATTTTCCATCAGTCTTTCCAGATGTATAATATTTTCAGACCAATATTAGTATTGGCAGATAATCGCCTAATACGTTGATTATTGTACCAGCATATATGAAAATTTCTGCAGATATTTTGGCACTAGATCTGGTCATAAATATACCATATAGTGGCTGTATTATTGGCAGAAAGTATGAATGTGCCAAAATGATTTACCTCATCATCACTCAATGTCCATGTTTATAAATCCGAAGTATCATTTATCTGAGAATGAAACTTTGTTTTTGTTGCTTCTCAACTATTTCCACAACAAGTGAACTGCAACCATAAAAGTAACAGGTCAGTCTTTTAAGACTTTGAGCTCTTGACACAATATATCAGCATAGATATCAGTATCGGCAATAATGAGTTTGGAAATATTCTATCAGATATTGGAAAAAATCCATTATCATGCATCCCTAGTTATAGAACCTTGCAGTGATGTTAAGAAAAATCATTTAACATGCTGGACATAAACCTGTCATATTCTTACTACCACATGTGATAATTAACTTGAGCAAAAACCAAAAGTACCTCTATAAAAGTGCTGAAAAGATCAGGATTCACTTCGATGGTCTTCCTTTGCCAGTCATAAGACAGATTTGATCCAACTGGATAGTTTTCCTTGGTGACAATGGCCCTCTCAAAACCATGGCACTTTCTTCTCAGCAGAGATCTAAAGAAACATGAGAATTTTTTTTTTTTTTAACCAGCTGGAGATTCGACATATCAGTGCAGGCCTATACAGTCATGTATAAATGTTGTCTTTGTTTGCTTTTTCAAAGTTTCTCTCTTTTTTTTTTACCTGAATTGTGTTTGATTATCCTGGTGCCTCTGCCAGATTATTCTGTAATCCTGCAAAATTTCTTGGAGGACCCTCCTGTGAAAAGAAAATGCATACACACACAAACACACACACAGATACAATTATATATCAGGTGAAATGTAAATGGAACATTTTTTTTTTTTTACCTCTGGAGGAATTAGCATTTCACCAAGAGTTTTAAAGGAGAACACATGATTCAGAAACATGACTCAACCCAATGCATTATCAGTGTCTTTGGAAACTAGTTTCAGAAAACATAAATGCATAGTTTTCAAAGCTCAGTAGATTGTACTTTTTAACACATGGTGGTAAACACTGGAGCACAGCACTGGTAAGATAGCCACATTCATTTCCTGGGAGGGGGTTAGTCAGACACTTTTTCATGAAGATTTACACTGAAATGGACTGCTATAAGCAGGGACGAAATAGGGTGGTTTATTTACCAAGGTCCAATAGTTAAGTGTTTTTTTGACAGGAAACTTCAAAACATGTGGGAATATCTGTGTTAATGTGTTGAATGGGATTAAATATGGAACCTTTTAATGAGAGAAAACTAACACCTTGTTTTAAAAAGTAAATAAAATTAATAGATCTAAGATAGTTCAATTCTCATAGACTCATCTTTCTCATAGCCTCATACTACTGGAATCAGTTGTCAGGTCAATGAGGTCTGGTGAGCTCAGAAACTAAAGAGAGGAGGAGCAGTGATGGTGTTTACACTCACTCGCAGCCGTTGCAGAGGTCAAAGGTCCTTGGAGTGATTTTTTTTTGAAAGTCTGGTAAATAAGGACTTTTAAACCTGTGGAAGAGGAGAAAAACAAGAAGTGTTAATTCAGAGCTTCAGCTTTGTAGAACGCATAAACTCCATTCACACTAGAGCCTGAAATTGTCCAGACTTTACCCAGGTCAGCCTTTTGTGTGAATGTAAACAGACAAGTTTTTTACTCAGACTTTAACCCTGGTAATTTCTTCGAGCACCTAGTATTACAACTGCATAAAGTCAGAGTGAGCAGAAGTAAAAATGCAGTAATGAAACACCTGGGTAATTCACTCAGGCGAGTGGAGGAGGGCTGATGATATTGCCCTTTCAACCAGGAGAAGAGAGACTTGACAGGACAGATTAAAACAACCTCTGTTACTGGAGACGTTTATTTGATTGTTAAGGGATTACACTTACTCAGAAGTGTTGTTTCCATTGCAAATCATCAAAATTCTGTAGATCAGCTTCTCTAAAACAATCACCAGCAGGTCTCTCACACATCTAAAGAGCCGTCTTGAGCTGCTGTAGGATACAGAGCTGAAACACTCCAGCTTTCTTTCTCCGGTGTAATCGTTGTGCATGTAGTGACCCTGCGTCATATTCACTTCTGTGAGCTACTGTGCTCCTCTCAACTCTTTGACTGATGCTGTTGAAACACTTTTTAACATGTAACACTGAAGTTAGGATATGAATTGTTTGTTCACTATCATATTATGAACACTGACTTCCGCCGCGTATGTTTGATGTCATGTGCTGCTTATTGGTGACCCCCTTGTACCTCTCCACTACCTTTCCTCCATCCAGCAGGACAAGTCCCTGCTGTGAGGAGCAAACAAAGGTTTTTCTCACCCAGGAATTACCCTGAAATTTAGGCCCTGTTTACAAGACAACGAAAACAGAGAGTTTTCATTGCGTCTTCCATTTACACGAGAACGGTGCCCAGAGTGTCTGAATCCGAAAACTTTTCAAACAAGGGTCCAGAGTGAAAAATGTCTTAACACGTTTTCGTATCCGTGTAAATGGGAATAAGTGTGGCACATGTACTCCTTTAGGTAAAGGTTGCACGTGCATCCCAGGAACAACAACAACAGTAACAGCTTTGGCAGTCTACCAAGCAACATGTGTGCTGCTTACCGTGCTCGATTTGTTATCCAGACACAAATATCCAGACACATTTGTTGTCCAGACAAGAAACTCCTGCATCTTCGTGCGTCCTCTCACCATTGTTGTTTATGAAAAGGTTGTCTTCACCGGAATGCATGTTGTAACATTGATGTTTCACTACAAACGGACGTCGTTGGCTACTGGTCTGGCATGCACGCTACAGTGTTTTCAGCCGTTCTTGCGTCTCTGTGTGAACACGGAGCACTTTTGAAAATGCAAAGGAAAAACCTTTCCGTTTCTGGGGACAATGTTGTCGTGTAAATGGGGCCTTACTTTCTGACCCCCTTGTATTTTACCCTCCCCTACACCTCCATTGACTGATATGCAGACTGCAGGGAAACGTCCTGCTGTGAGGACAAAGTGTGAACAAGAAGATCAGGGAATTATCTTGGAAGGTTACCCAGGTATTTTCTAGGAAATATCCTGGCTGCATGTCTGAAAAGCGTTACACTTACAGAAAACGCATAATGATTTTTAATGCAAATAGCAAGGGCTATAGACGTAAGCCCTTTGTGCGGATATCTTTTTGTCTTTTTTTTTTATTATTATTTATATGACGTTAGGTGATGTCACATGGCTTTGTGCAATTCTTTGTCCATGACAATGACACATAAGTACTTACAAACTCTTCAATCTACAGGATGGTGAGTTCTAAATAAACAAATGTCAAACACATTCATGTTTATTAAGACCATAAAGAAGACTGGCTACAAAATTGGCGCAGTAAGGCACATTTTATGGTGGCTGATGAGGACAAATGGCCTACACTGTCTCGATGCAGTCCAACAAGAGAAAACAGCTTTAAGAACAACAAAGATTCAAGTACAGAAACACAAGCAAAGGTCAGAACATAATACAAACATGGGAACGTGCTTCACGTGCTAAAATAATGAGCAAGAACAAAAAACAAATGCATTATCGGTAAACGCACTGCAAGTTGGAAACAAAACCAAGCCTGGTACAAAAAGGCAATGGAGTCAGCCATTGAAGCTCCTAACTTGAAGTGTGGTGTTATTTTGAAAGTCTTCTCATACATGATCATTGATTTGAGATTGTAGTGTCAAACTGCAAGTTACTGCTGTTGTTAATACTTATTTCTGCTTGCATACATGGTAACAAAAACAGTGCTCTTTCAGAAGTTTTCACTCTGGAACCTGTGCTTAAATCTCTCATTTCAGGCACCTAAATGCTGTTGTGTAAACTAACAGACAAAATGCAATTTAAGATTATTGTTATAGTAGAAAACTAGTTGTGTTAACAGGACCTAATATGGGTTTAAAGGGATGTTTTTGTCAATGATAATTAAACTGAAAGAACAAGCTCCAAAGCATGTTTTGAAGGACTGTTGGATAAAAATCTTATCTGTTATGGTCAGGAGGGGACAGTGATGTTTAGCCACTGAGCATGTGCTTTCCTCTTTCAATCAGAGCAGAACAAGACAAACAAAAGGGATTCTATTTGTGTTTTCTGTCACATATCATCAGTTCACTTTACTTCTGTTTGTCTGTCACCATGGCTGGCAGGTTAAACAAATTCAACAAGAACAGCACAGGTTCAACCACATTCAGCAGTCGTGTATTCCCAACTCAAGCAGAGCGTGACACTGCACCTCCTTCCTTGTCATTTTTATTTTGGAAGACAAAAAAGAACCTGTCCTTTGCGACAAAGACCTTTATGATTCACTGTTCAAACACACTGGATACATGACAGCTGATGTCAGCTCCAGCTTACAACACTGAGGTTTCCACACCTGTCACTCAAGTGTTTCATTCTGGCTGTGCCCCTCTGCCGTCTAGGGCCACTTCTGTGGGGCCTTAAGATGATTTATATATATATTTGAGGCCCTGCCGCCCACACATGTGTCAGAATAAATTTCAGTTACTGCTTATGGAGTATGACAAAATAATTCTAGTTTGAATAAAGTATGTTATCTAATTTAATTGATTATATAAAACTATACTGTGGACTCTGGCATTAAACCAAATGTAATTTTGAATTGAAATACACAAATTACAAATACGTATAAGAATGATCATAATCATTCTTGAAGATTTATTGCTTGAAATATTAAAAACATCACAATCATACTCTGTTTGCTTGGGGTTTTTGGAGACTTAAAAAACTGATACTGAAGTGGAATAAAGATTGTTTAAAAGAAAAAGGAAAAAAAGTGTTTATCAATGTAACATGTGGCAATACTCTGCTTCTGCAACAACCACAAATCTCAATCATTGATCATTGTACTCTTAAAAATATTTGTGATGTGTTTTTACAAAGTCCAAGTTACTATTGTTAAAAAAACATGACAAAACCCAAAAGACAAGGTGTAAACAAGATTTGTAGTAAAATCCTAATTTTCTATCACTGAAGGTGGTGATGTGCTCATACTGAATCGGCATTGTAATGCACATAGATCAGATGGTCGACAGTGGACCATCAGTGATCTGCTGATACTAATAAGGCTCAGAGACATGTCTCTAGAATAAAATAAAAATAATAATCTTAATTCATATAGCACTTTTTTAAACTCAAATTACAACGTGCTTCACATGGACAGCAATAATTTAAAGCATAATAAAACATACAACACAACAGGCAGGTTGTAAAATGTTCAGCAAAGAAACAATCAAGAAAATACCCAAACACTGTACAACATAAACATTGTTTAAAAGAACTCTAAAACAAACAAAACATGTTTTCAAGGAGAACTCCATTAAAATAAAATAAAAACAAAACAAGTGAAATATAACAAAATAAACTTAAGTAAAATTAGGAAAGGCTCACTGATAAAAGTATATCTGAAAAATTGACACTGACTCAGCTGACCTGATCATGACACAGTTTTGGAGCCCTCACTGAAAATTCCCTGTCCCCTTTAGTTTTTAGTCTGCTGTGAACAACGACCAGAAGACTTCTGCCAGAGGATTTCAGTGTATGAGTTGGTTCATATGGTATTAATAGGTCAGAGATGGCAGTGCCAGTGTATAGATGATAAAACAGGAGTGACATGGTCACTGTTGTTGAATAAAAGTTTGGCAGCTGAGTTCTGCACTGTCTGGAGTTGATCTATTGTTTGGCTTTGGCAGGTAGAAAGGCTGTTACAATAGTTGAGGCATGATAAAATATAAGCAAGTAAAATTGTCTCTGTGTCATTGAAATTTAAGATGGATCGAATTTTAGAAATATTTCTAAGATGATGAAAACAAGACCACAAGAATCTATGAATCTTAGCTGTGAATTGTCTTCGTGCGGTTTATTGGGTGCTGTGAATAGTACACTTTCATGATGAATTTTCCACATTATTAAAAAAAAACTGATAATAACATATGGATACCCCTGACCTGAAAACTGTGATTTCAGGCTGATAAATGCCACTTAAGATGCTGGTGCAGTGTTAATAAATTAAGTTTATCAGATATTATAAAACAGACTGTGTTAAGACAAGTGATTCATGTTTTTCAAGAGAAGTTTTTGTCTCTTACTCATTATTTAATGTCTGTCAAGTCAAAATCAAGCAAAAGTCTTTGTTGAAGATGTAAGTAGTGACTTGCAAAAATGTGGCTAAGTTTAATTGTTGACCCCCGTTATAGATAGAACATCATAATGAAACACTCATAATATGACTAAAAGGTTTATGAAATAAGAACAAAACAACTGAAGCCCATCATGCTATTCAACTACAAGACAAAAACTCAAGTATTACCTGGTCATGATGCCAATGATTGTGTTCCTTGTTTTCAAGTTTTATCCATCTCCTTGTTTGATTTAAGGGATTACCATCACAGAAAAGTGGGCAAAAATTTCTTATCTTTGACCTTCAGAATAAAGGAATAAAGTGCTGCTCTCATTTAACTTCTGATTCAGAGCAGAAACACTCACTGCCTGCCAAGGAAAGCAGAAAAAGTACTAAAGGAAAAAACACTTACTTGATGTCAAACATGTACCAGACGACCGTGATCAGCAGGCTCCCCATAAACAACAAAGTCATCATCAGTGAAATGCAGGACTTCCCCATACCTGCTCCCCTCTATAAAAACAATAACAGTTTTCACAATCTAAAGTGTCCTATTTTATCCCAAATCCTGATCACCCAGAGTCACCCATGTAAGGAAGTAAAAAATAAAGAAAGAAAACAAGAAAGGCTGCATGCAACCTTTTTTTTCTGATCAAAAACTGCCAGCAAAGCGTTTGAAAGAGAAGTGGCAGTGAGTCAAAGCCACAGTGAAACTTGTTTTACTACATCACTCTGTTGTGTTTATTGAGGCACGTTTGCTTTAAAACAATAAAATTTAATTCAGAATTAGGTTGAATTCTGGTGCAATCCTGAGTCAACTGGTCACCCATGTAATGAAGTAAAAAAAAAAAAAGGCTGCACTCTATCTTTTTTCTGATCAAAAACTTCCAGTAAAATGTTTCACAGATAAGTCGCAGTAAATAAAACCTGCTTTTTTTTTTTTTTTTTTTTTTTTATTAATAACAAACTTGTTTGACTACATCTCTCTGTTGGGTTTGGTAGGGCATGTTTGTATTGTAACAGTTATCTATCTTAAGAGTTTGATGGTGCTTCACCACTCACATAAGGACAGGACATCGAAGAACAAGGAAACATATAAGAATAAAGCAAAAGCACAAGTAAAACCCTAAAAAGGATCAAAACAAAAACTTAAATACAAAGATAACTTAGACTAAAGAAATAATGAGTGAAATAAGTTTTAAAAGATTTTGAAAGTTAGACCACAGTGTTGTGAAAGCAGTACTTAACATGTATTCTTATGACTTCACCTGGATGCAGTGGAACACATCCTAAGTGATATGTCCTAGGTTATTGAGGTGTTTTGGTTTTCGCAACATCATACACCCTCGCCCAAGAGACCTGGCTGGGGTTGATCTGGCCTCAACTTGTGTCCCAGTAGCTACCCATGTGTTAGGAAACAGGTCCATCAGCACCTCCACCACCAGCACCAAGCTCAATAGGGGCACAGACTAGATTACAAAAGAATCAAAAGGGCACAAAAGGAAAAAAGACTTACTGTCCCCAATCCAGTGCCAATCAAATCAACTGATGGGTGCAATTTGGAGGAGGAAAATGAAAATGGTGATGAGGAGCTTGAAACTTTTCCAGTGATTCAAATGCCAAATCCTAGGGCAGGACAGGAGGGTCAAGGGGAGACAATGCTAGTGTACAGACCTTGGACTGATCAAGATGTGACAGACGCAACAAAGGACATAACGCTTCCAAAAGAAAACGTGACTGAATACTTTGAACAGATGGATGGACTGAGACGTAGTTATCTGCTGAATGGGTTTAAGTGTGAATGAGCTTACAGATGAACATTGGGCCCTGACTGGGTCCATGTTAAGGGTGATAAGAATGGACTGGAAGCTGACGGACAAACTCTTAAACATGATGATGCTCAATATAGACAAAGACTGGGGGACCTGCACAATCAATTAAAGCTAGATATGAAAAGAAGGGTTCGTGGACAGTAATAAATCAGATTACCCAAAAAGATGATGAACTATTTGAGGACTTCCTGGTTAGAATGGAAAAGGTATTCAGAGCAAACAGCTGACTGACTGAAACTGCTGATCAAACTGGATCCTATCATCAGCTGCTCAAAAACACCCTACCACGAGGCTGTCTACCAGGAATTAATGTTTTTGTGTCAAAATGCATGATCAACTCCCATCAGCATCTATGCAAAACATGCAGAAAAACTGGTTGAAAGCAAAAAGAAGCACAGAGACAACAAACCACAAACCGCCTTCCTGATAGAAGATACTTTCTACTATGGAGGAGGGACACGTGGCAGAGGCAGAGATAGAGGAGGAGAAAGGCAGAGAGGCAGAGGTGGATGAAGAAGAGGAGTTAATAGGAGAGACAGAGATGAGGACAGAAACAGACATGACCGTAGGGATGATAAGTGTTATCGCTGTAAGAAGTACAGACATTGGGCACGTTCATGTCTGGAAAAGAGAGAGGATCAAGCATGACTAGGAGAAGAATCAGGGAGTGACTCAGAGAAGGAGGACACTGAAGTGATAAATGAGGAAGTGTTAAATATAGAAGAGGTGCTTTTCTTTGCAAATACCAAACCACAAATTCAGTTAAGATGACACAGTTTACTGATACAAACTATGTATTGGGACAAAGAAGGACACTGTGATGGGACCTGCCTTCCGACAAAAAAACAAAAGATACCGTGTAAGCAGCCTCGATGTCCAAATGTTTCCCTCTCACGAAACCAAGATGTGAAATGGAGAACACTGGGTCTGAAGGCATGTGTAGCTCAGACTGGAACTAAAGGAAAATATTAAGCTTAAATTGAGCAACACAATAACTTTATTTTTTGGTAAAACTTTACAAAACTGCAGCAGGATGTTTTCATACATTAACTGGGATGGGTGCAGGTATATTGCATGCCATAACATGCACATCTAAATAGCACAAGAGATTTTGTGAAGGCGGGGAGAACGTCCAAGACGGTGAATGTCCTGGGCGCCCATACACATCTAAAACTTATGAAAACATTCAGCTAATGAGAGGGCGTGCTGTAAAGTGAATAACATTTTGAATACATAATTGTACTTAAATTTTAATGTATGATTATGTTTTCTTATTTTGTTTTACTTGTGTTATAGACCCCAGGAAGAGTAGCTGTGGTCAAGTGCCAAAGCTAATGGGGATCCTAATAAACAACAAACAATAAACAACAATAAACAAATTGAACAAATCATTGGAAATAATCAGCAACTCAGTATAAGAATGAAAGCAGAAATGGTCTTCATTGATAAAGCGACACTTCAGCAAATGTTGTTTAAAAAATTTGACCATGACAAACGCGTTTGCAAATGTTATCCCAAAACTTCTGAGTCATGATCAAAAAAAAAAAAGGCTAGCAAATTTGTGAAGGCATTTTGGAACAAACTGAAGGAAACCCAGTTTTTTGAGATGGGGTTTTTATTAACGATAAATCTTGGATCTTCCAGTTCATTTCTGAGACAAAATGTCACTCAATGCATAAGAAAACACCATCGTCACCCAGAATGAAGAAAGTATGACAAAGCAAGTCCAAATTCAAGGCCATGTTGATTGTTTTCTTTGATATGAAGGTTGAAATTTTAGAGGAGTGGGTTGCAGAAGGGTTATCAGTGAATCAACACTGTTCTAAAAAACTGTGAGGAAAATGTCAGAGGAAAGAGACCAAAGCTGTGGGAAAATTGTTTCATTCTTCATCATGACAATGTGCCTGCTTGCACTAAACTCTTAGTAAAGTAGTTTCTGGCCCAAAAGCAAATCACAGTTTTTAATCACTCTCTCTATTCACCTGATCTACCACAGTGTGACTTTTTTCTTCCCCAAGATTAAATCTGTGCTCAAAGGAACATATTTGAATCTGTATCAGAAGTTAAGAAAAGAACAACAGAGACTCTGAGACAGCTTTCCAAAGATGACCTACTGCACTGCTTTGATCAATAGAGGACCAAAATGCAGCAGTGTGTTGATGCATAATGGGATTATATTGAAGGAGAAAGACAGTGAAAAATGGTTAAGTTTAACAAAAAAGTATCACAGCACTGGTCTAATTTTTTAATAGCCAAACTCTTCATATATGATCTTATTTATTTATTTCAGATGGGACAATGTGAGTTCATACATCACCATACAGCAAAGTAAACCAGCCAGATTATAGCCACTGGCTAATTTTCATCTGCTGTCCCTGAATAGATGATCCCTGAAAAGGTCAAAGCTAAAAAGAAAAAAAAAACATATTCTTGAAAGTATATTGCACATTTTCGAGGTTTATTGCACCTTCTCTAGAATATATTTCCCAAAGTGGATATACCATCAAAAGTGCCGCTCTGATAATGTTTAATAATGGAACAAATACATCCACTACCAAAGTGCCGTCATGATAGGAGAAAAAATAAAAAATATGAATAAATACATTTGTTTGTAGCTATGAAGGAAATGTAGAGTATCTATTTCTGCAAAGCCAATGTGCACAGGTCTGGTTAGATTTTAGTCAGTTCTTCAGATGGACTTGAAAGGAGCTGTAGGTGGGACACTCTCTGACTGTGGGTGGCAGGCTGTCCTATAGGGAACCACCATTCACAGATAAAACACTCTGATCAAAGGTGGTGCACCTATGGGAAATGTCACATTCTCCTCTCAAGAGAGCTTTTGCACGTCTGATGGAGATATGCTTATCTGAGACTCAGTTTATGAATTTGCTGAGGGGCGGTGGGGCCAGTCCGCTCAGGACTTAGCTCCTCACCATTTAAAAACACATTTAAGCTGGAAATTTCCATGTAGCATTTACAGAACATCACAGAGACTGTTTTTTGTGTGTGTTCAACAGAGGACATGATTCATAAACCAGTTTTGGATAACAGACAGTGTTTGTGTAAGGGTGTCTGAAACTTCACAGATGGTTTTACCCTCACTGAGGATCACTACATCGTCCACATACATTATCGTTTGTGTATTCTTGCAGAGATTTGGTAAATTATTGATAAATACAGAGAAAAGAACTGGCCCAAGGACTGACCATTGTGGAACCTCATTGCAACTACCAAGGCAGGAATATTTAACACCATCAACAGTCATGTGTGTGTCCTGTCTCTGAAGTAAAAGGTAAACCAGTGAAAGGAATATTCTGTGAAATTAAACTCCCTCAATCTGGATAATAAGGCTTTATGATTGGCAATATCAAATGCTCTCATTAGGAAATGGAAAACAGCTCCCATACAAATGGATTCTTGTCCAACAGATGTTTCTTTTCTAAAAACACACATATGGTCATTTCAGTTGAGTGATGGATGCAAAACCCAAATTGTGTGTGTTGAGATTAGATTAAATTTACAGATAGGAGTTTACTATTTTGTTCATTCATCTGTTTAAGAAAAGTGATGCAAAATGAAGTCTATTATTATCAACATGGAACAATGGGAAGTTACTCTAATGCATTTTCCAAATTATATGAATCATTTTTGAAGAGAAATTAAATATTCAATGAAGATGCCATTTATCTTGACAATTTCAGAGCCCCTTTCCACAGATCAAGAGAAAAAAGGTCTGTGATTTAAACTCAACCAAATCTATTTTTTTTTTATTATTTACTTTGAAAATTTTCATATGTACAGTATATCAGAAAGGAAAGTAACAAAAAACTCACTTGTCTTCAGTTATTTACCATGGAAAAGTGGTCAGCAGGCTCCCCAAAAAAATGAGGGTCAGTGTTTAAGAAAAGAGTCGTTCCCTCATATCTGCAGAGTTCAGAGCGATGTAAAACTTCAGTGCTACACTGGAGGTCAGAGTCTGTACAAAGTAAAGTCAGTTCCTGTAACTGAGGCTTAAGTCCCCAATGAGAAATGATGGGTAGTTCCTCTAAGCTGCTCTGTTTGTTTTAGTTTTGTAATTCAGCACATAGACAAACATTAACTCACATGGAAAATTCAGACGAAATTCATTTGCATTACCAGGCTGTTAAATGTGTTAATTTACTGTCAGAATTGAACCAGAGAAGTACACAAAAGCGCAGTCAGAAAATCTTTATTAAAAACAATGAAGTTCAGAGCGCAGAAAATCAGTCAGGATACAGGCAGAGGTAACAAAAAATCAGCAGGCAAAAGGCATAAGGATGAAAACTTCAGATTATTCTATAAGATTATCCTGTGGTCTGAGGTGTGTTAAGATTGAATTTGTCCTGATAATCAGCTCTGTGACAGGTCGGGGCTGACAACCGTAAATATTAATCTTGTTCAGTATTTACGACCAAAAAGCTTTGTGTGTGGGGAAAGACGATGACTCTCTAGTCATGACTCTGTAAATTGTGACTTGAAACAAAATGAAGCCAATCAAGAAGCAAGCTTACTGAGGAACAAGGAAAAGGCATAAATAAAAACAAGCATGGCCGACCAGAGACATGAAGTTCGTTGGACCTCAGAAATAAAAGACCAGCTGACGGGTTCACGCTGTCTCCTGGTTTTTTTCCACAGTCTTTTCTTTTTTTTGATTTGGGATTTTTCTGTCAAAAAAGTCCCAAGACCAACATCACTCCCTCTTCTTGTACGTCCTCTTCCATGCTGTGTGTTGTGTTTTCCAGTAGTTGCTATGTTTCTTCTTTGTTTTTGTTAGATCACGTTTGATCACGCAAGATTTCTGGCTTGGAGGACTAGATTCTAGATCCAGCCCCAGAGTTGCTGCTCAGTACAAACAGAATGCTGCTCAGACAAAGTTTGTGGAATTTGGGGTTCAGTTGATTAAATCTTGGCTTTATTTGTTTAACTTGCTCCAAAATGCTCCACATCAGGACTGCTCCATACACAGTGATTGTATATTCCTGGATACAAATGCTCAAAAAGTCTTTTCAGTTTAAGAATATTTGGTTCTTAAAAATCTAAGTGAGACTTAAAATCACAATTTTGAGATTATTTTGTAAGACAGCAAGCTGTGCTCAAAATATAAGGGAACAGGAAGGACAATGGCAAGTTAATTAAGGTTGGACCATGCCTTCATTCAAGGTCATATATTAGTTGTATGTATTAGCTGACATTATTCAAACTGTATAATTTTCACTCATCTACCGAGCGTAAAAACACTGCAGATGAGGAAGGACAGGACCACAGAGAACTGCCACTTCTGTTAAACAAGGCAGAACCAATGTACTCACTAACTAACGTTCCCATGTGGACATGGACTGTCACTCTGATGTTATCCGGAATAAAAACAGTTGTTGTGGGTGTCATCACACCCCCACAAAATGCTGATTGGCTGTCGCGGCACAGCCACACGCCTAGTTGCCTGAAAAGCTCAAATTTTTAAACTTTGGTGACCGTTCGACACGACCAAGTCGCCCAGGTTGCAGCCATCGCATCGTGTGAGGGCTGGCCCTGTCCCATTGCAGCTGGACATTGACTTTACATGGAAAGTGGTCTCTGAGGTTGCACAATTTGCGTTTGGTGTGAACGCACCTTTAGAGAGACAGACATGCATTCACACACTCACCCACACCTCTGGGCAATTTAGAATAACCAGTTAACCTGTCAGCCTGACTGGGTTATTCCTGTGATTTTAATAGTATGTGATTACAAGTGTTTTTGTAGAGATGAAAAACCAAAACTCCTCTGCTGCAGCTCCACAAGGTGGTCAATGCTGTGGCAAAGCCCCCCATGTTAGTCAGGTGACAACATATTTTACCTATAAGCCATTAGTTTTTTTTTTTTTGCAATTGATCATCAGGCACTCATAGAGCATGACTGAATAAAGGGGGAAAGGGTTTTCACAGACACAGACAAAGCTTCTGTTTTGTCTTCAGTCAATTACAAAACACAAAACTGTTACAGGAAAACTGAATGGGCAAGTAAAAATGACGACTGCCATGATGGTTTGTTGTCAATGTCACATGGGCATGACCCCTGCAGGCCCTTTTAACTCTGAGGCTGAATCACCAAATCATATTGTCAATGTCATAGAGTCAATGTCATCTTTATTGACAGACTCATTAAATCAATTAACATAAACAAAATAAGACCACATGGTTACAAACAAGTAAACAAAGAAAACATCCATGAATATTATAATGAACAGTTTCACCAGTGTCTCTGCAGTGATGATTGTATTGCACAGAACCATGACTGGGATTTGTCAGCATTGGAATTCTTCTGTTGGCAAATATTTGAATATCAAGTCTCTTAGAAGTTCAGAGAAAGAGCTAACATCCGTATTAAAACAGTTTACTTCCACAAGCCCATAAAGTTTATTAGTATTATATTTATTGAATCAGTAAAGAGACTTAAATCCACTGACAGTTTGCAGGGGGCAGCCTGCTCTTGAGAGAATTATCTCTCCATGGTCTGAACATATGTCTGACAACTTTTGATATAAATGAATAATGGCCTGGATGATGGTAGAGGTTTTGAATCAGTGTGAGATAAGCTAAGAACAAAGCTTTCAAAAGAAGTGTAGCTGGTCTTTGCTCTATAGATCAGGAGACAAGAATGGTAAATACAGTAGCTGCTACACCACAGACAGCCTGTGATGCTAACACCAGGTAACTGGCCATGTAGAAAATCATCAATGACCGTAAATACACATCCAAAACAAAGAAGAATACAACAAATAAAAACTAAGAATTAGAATTGAAATAAATAAATTAATAAATGACAGGTTGTAAATGAACTCAAAACCTGTCTAAAAAACTTTTTTTTACACTGATCACTCTCTTGGATAAGTGATGGTAACAAACTGGCAAACAACATCACCAAGCAATTTTTGAAACAGAAATTTTTAATCCCAGAACCATTTTATCAACAACTACTTTATCAGTAATCCAAAACCCATCTCTTTGTGAATAAGTTTAAATTCTAATCTGTTAAAAATGTCCACACAAAGACACTGGCATCTTCTTATGTGCAAGGCTATTTTGGGTTTGCTTATACTGTCTGACGTTCATCAGTTAGAGGAGTACAAGATCTTACAACCTTATGTCTCTAACTGTTGACTGAAGTTAAAATTACTGACCCAATGTTATGCATTGGGTCAGCAATTTTTTGTAACAAATGTAAACGTACGTAGCCACTGCTGTTAGGCTAGTATTGTATATTTGTTGGTTCCTCAACTTTGTTTCTCTAATTCTCACGATATCTCGAGCTGCAATTCTCAGTCAAATTCTGCCGCCAGGATGACGTGCCCTACTCTGCCATGGATTGGCTCTGACCTAGAGACAGAGGGCATTTAAAGTAACCAATCAGAAAGATGGAGGGTTACGAGGCAGTCTATTCAATACTCGCCTCTGGAGTATTCAGCAAAGTCGAGCACAAAGAAGGCACAGAGAGTGACAGCAAGCGTGTACACAGAGACCACAAGCGCCCAGAGATTGGTCTGTATGCGCGGTGGTTATGGTTTTTATGCAAGAGGATTTTGGTGCTGAATTGACACCATATGCTTGGCCGTCCTTGGTGTACACTCCAAACACACGGATTATTAGTCAAAAATACTGAACATTTTAAGTATTAAAATTTTAAGTCTGGTTGTCCCAGCCTTCTCCAGAGAGGATAAAATGACACTTTACACATCTCTCATTACACAATAATCCAGTATAAAAACCTTAGTTAATAGTCAGGCCTTTGCTGACTATGGTCAGGTCCGAGCTGAAACTCTGGCCAAATATTGTCTAGTGTGCACCCCGCTTAAGGTTGTGTCCACATGTAGGCAGGTAATTTTGAAACGCATTGCTTTGTATGGCCTTCTGGCCTACTGGCCACACGTTAACAGCATTTTGGGTCATCGAAAATGCTTATTTGGGAAAACTCCTCCCAGGGTGAAGATTCTCAGAAACTCCTTTTTGGGGGTTTGACCATGTGAACATGGAAAACCATGTTTTGAGCTGAATCAGTCACATTCAGTGTTAACCTCTCCTATGAGTGATGTAACACACTTTTTAAAATTCACTATGCTGCTTCAAACAACACTCTGACGATACAAATGCTGCCAATGTTCTGTATGTTTTTCAGATGACCATGTTGGCTGGTGAGCCATGGTTGACTTTATCAGTGGTTGCTGTAGTTTTTCCACATACAGTAGCAGGTGAGGCACAGCTCACTTCAAAAATCACTGATGAATGTGTTTCCTTTTGCGAACATGGCAAGAACCAATTTTTAATCCTCCATGGAGGAAATGGCTACATATAACTCCACATTAAAACTAGCAAACACAAATGGAGGTGCAGACTACAAGTAGCTCTGTTCTCATGAGGTAAACGCTACTGACATCCAACGTAATGTTTTCTACTGTTATATCTATAATCTTAATGTTTGGTGATTACTGATGTAAATAAGAAAACTCTGAATATTCAGTATTTTTCATCCATCAGTGCTTATCTGTTAGTGTTTATATACATAATATAAAATAGGATAAAGAGGATAACAATGATCAGAAATATTTACTCTAAGACCAATACAGATTTCTGATCAAAAATACATTATTGTGTAGATCAGACCCTTGTTAAAAATGATACTATTTGATCATATGTTCTAATATTATGTAAAATTGTAAAAAAGTATGATGAATGATGAAGTAGTGAACATTATACACACCAGTACAATAATGTTCACATGTAAATGCAAGAATATATTCAAGCAAACACAGAGTGAGTGTAAAAATATCTCAGTACTGAAAAATGATTGTGAGTTTAGCGTATAAAGAATTTTTCAGATAATAATCATACTATTATTATTGTTCGTACTGATGGTCATGATGATAATGATAAGTAGATAACAATAATAAATAATAATACAATAACTAGAACACCAATAATTGTGTTATAATGATATAATAGCATTATAGTTTTTGTTGATTTTGATGGTTTGATGACTTGTCTGCTGCTTGACATGGTGTTAAAAGGGTCGGTGATGAAAAATCCAATTGTTTCCAAAGCTCATACATGTCACTTCACCGTGAAATTAAAGTGTCTCTTTTTTTAGATCTGATAATCTGGTCACTCTAGCGGAAAAATCTGTTCTTTAACTCCTTCATTACATCTACAGTGAATGCAGAAAAATGATAATCATGAGATCTAACAGAGACATACACTAAGATCTATATAACAGTATGTAAGGCTTCATGAAAGGCTGGCTTAATTCCATGGAAGCAGAAACTGTTCTTTTCTGTCATCCATGGGTCTAATTTTTCCCGGTTTGACAGTCCTCTAGATGAACCTTGAGCACTCCCTGCCTGTGCAGCTCCAGCAAGTGTTTAAACTCAGACGGCATGGAGTGGTAGTGAGTTTTAGGCTGAGTATCATCATAGTAGTGGTGCTTGAGGTTATGGAATCCATAGGGGTGATTATTAAAGGGCCAGAACCCGTACAGATGCACAGTGTCACAGATTTCAAGTGCCAAACTCACCACCAGTATCCCAGTGGTCAGGCGTCTTTCTTTCAGACCTTGCTTACGCCAGAAGACAGCCAGACTGCGATGGTACTCTGGGTTCAAAAGGGCAGGCCGAGTCGGACCACCAAAGTCCTTGATGGTGTATGCTGCCTGCAGGGATGCAGCTGTGTATCCAAATAAAGAGAATGGGCTGAACATCACCATAGAATTACCATATATGCGCTGGCTGTCCACAAAGGAACGGCGAAACTTCATCAGAGATCCATACCTGGAAGTAAATGGATGCATCATTTCTAAAAACCACAAGATTAGAGGAAAATGTCTGGGTGAAAGCAAAGTAAATTTTGTATTTTTGCTCACTGCTTTTCCAGGATGGATGGGTTTGTTGTCACAAGATCAGTCTTGACACCCACATCCTTCTCATAACCATTTTCCAAAGGGGGCAGGTTGCACCTGAATATAAAGTGACAGAAAATGTCACATATTTGTTGGGTAAAATTTTCATCAGCCTATCCGTCCATCACAATTATCTGCTTACTCACCTGATGACAAACTGAGCTGAATCAATCATTTTTCCACAGCCACTGTCAGCCAGGATCCCTCCGTTCCCAACAACAGCACATGTGTCCCATGTTTTATTTGAGAAAGGATGCTCCTGAAATTATTACAATGAAAAATGTAATACAAACAAACACATTTACTTTGATGGCTTTATTTTTCTCATTCAGAGATGGTATTTGTATTGTTGGATTTTAAAATTAAGATTGTACACATGCAAAAATTAAGTTTAAAATAGTTGCAAATATTTTAGTTTGATATATAACTTTTATCATCATTGACAGAAGAGCTCACTTGACAGCAGATCATGGGTTACAAAAGAACCTTGGTTTTTGAGACTGCACCTCTGTCAGTCACAGAATCATTGTGACTGGCTAGAGCTGCTGGTCAGTCCTCAGTCCTAATGCTGCTGGACCTGACTGCTGCCTTTGACACGGTGAACCATCAAATTCTCCTCTCTGAACTCTGTATCTCAGGATCTGATATGTCGTGGTCCATCTCCTATCTCACAGGAAGTTCCTTTAGAGTATTATAGTGTGGAGGAGTGTCTGATTCACATGGCTAATTAACAAGGGTACCTAATAGGGAGGAGAGGATTAACCAATACGTATCATTACGCGGTCATGCGCGTGCACAATGCGAGTGCATCAGTAGAGCAGCTGAGAACTAATGCAATTTTGGAAGCATATTGAGATGCATCGGTTATTAAATATTTTTATCGATACTATCCAATTCATTTAATACATAATTTGTATTTCTACATTTATTCATAAGTGTTACCAACCCATTCTGGGTGCATTATTTATTTGACCCACATAACGTAAGCAACGGACTTGCAGGTGTGTACACTAACTAAAGTATCAGCTTCGCGGATGCACTGAGATACATGCACCGTGGATGAATACTAGTTGTCAGGGAAGCGTAACGAGTAAGGTAAACAAACATCATATATATATATATATATATATATATATATATATATATATATATATATATATATATATATGTATATTATATTGCACTTATTTTTTCCTGTTTATCTTGAGGATACTTAAATATGTGTCATTTGTTCAAAATTGGCACTGCACTGTAAACTTAAAACAGACACTCAGGCTGTAAGAGGAAAGCCAGTTTGTGAAAAGTCTTGGTTTTACTTGGTAAATGAATAATCAAACTCACTGAATTGCACAGCATCCGCTTTTACATCTCCACATGAATTTTATTTAATTAGATCATGTTTAATTGCTCTGTATCGTGATTTGGGTGTGAATCGTATCGTATTGCATTGTAAAATGACACACATTTATCTTTAATATATTGGATCGGAGACATTGTATCAAGATGCGTATTGTATCGGCATTATACTTTAGATGCCCAACCCTAGTACCTAAGGGTTCAGTGCTTGGTCCCCTGTTCTTCTCATCATGCACCACCTCCCTCAGTGAAATCATTCACTCCCATAGTTTCTCCTACCACTACTATGCTGACAACACTTAGCTCTTCCTATCTTTTCCACCAGATGACACAACTGATTCAGCTCTAGCTGATATCTCCACATGGATGAAGGAACGCCACCTTCAGCTAAATCTGTCTAAGACGCTTCCTGTCCTTTGAGCCAGTCCTTCCAGTCAACCATACATCAGTTTCTGGCTTGGATCCAAAAATCTTATGCCCACAAACTCTGCCTGCCATGTCTGACTTTTTTAAATATAAGGGCTCACAGTGGCCTCATGACCCGGGCATCCTCAAGAGGGGACTGTGAGGTGCCATACAGAAAAACAGCCTTTGGACAAAACTCTCTCTGTAAAGGCCAGTAAGATCTGGAACAATCTCCCACTCTCCATAAGGGAGTGCCCCACATTACAAACTTTCAAAACGCATGTCAAGCAGTGGCTGAAAGCAAACCAGTCCTGTAGCCACTGACTTCTAGGGTCTCAGAAATGAACTGTCTATTATGATCCATTGTCCTGTTCTATGTCCTGCTTTTGTGTGTGTGGTGTCATTGGCATCGTGTTTTTGTGTTACCTGCCAAGGGACTGGATGTAAATAAGCACTGATGCTATGATCCGGCATATTTACATCTATTGTTTTCTGAATAGATGTTCATTAATGTGCACTGTTCCTATTAAATAAATAAATAAAGAAATGAAAGCCCAAGGATAATGAATGACCAGGCAATACCAAGAACCATCCATCTATCCATCCATTTTCTATATATCTTATCCCTTTTGGGGTCATAGCTGAAGCCTATCCCAGCTGACTTTGGATGACAGGCAGTGTACACCCCGAGCCAGTTGCCAGTCAATCCCAGGGCCACATAGTGAGATGGACAACCATTACCACTCAAACTGATACCTGAAGAGCAATTTGGAGTCACCAATTACCCCAACGCATGCTTTTGGTCTGTGGGAGTACCCAGAGAAAATCCAAAAATGCACAGGGAGAGCATGTAAACTTCACACAGGAAAACCCTGACTGGCACAGAGATAGAACCAGCAACCTTTTTGCCGTGAGGCAAAAGCACTACCTGCTGCACCTCCATGCAGCACTAATACCAGAACCCTAACAATATAAACAGAGACCATGTCAGGAGGACCAAATATAAGAGGAGGAATAGGAGACAAAGATATTAATCAGAGATAAAACTAAAAGGGTTTTAGGCTGTAAAATAAGTTGTCCAATGATCCAGATGATAAGGGGATTTATACTCTGAAAATGTTACAAAACTGGGTGGAGGGAGAGTCTAGGGATAAAAATGTAGGTCCCCTAAACATTCATAAGGATTTGAAATAATTGCAATGCGTTCATTATCACATACATGGTGATTCAAAAGTGAATAACAGAGCAAGTTGAGTTAATCAGGTCAAGCACCTTGAGAAAAGCAGGGACACAATCGCTGTGGTCAGACATCAATGGGCATTTGTCATTTGTCTTGATATATTCATGAGTGAAAAACAATGAACCTTTATTAAGAGGCTGAACAGTTCAGAATCCACCTTGATGGTATTCTCGTCATAAACAAACTTTGATCCCACTGGAGTGTTGGCCTGAGTCAGAATGGCGTTGTCAAAACCATTGCACTTGCTTCTCAGCTGTGATCTGTGGAGCCATAAGAACAGAGTCAGACTTGTTAATTGTGCCATGATGCAGGATTTTGCAGTCCTTGAGAAAAGTTTAGGATGATAGTTTGCCAGCACTCTGATGTTTATTCCCTTTTTCTGTGTAACATGTTTGTGGTTGTACATTTTTAAAAAGACAGACTTTTGCTACGTTCACACCGAACGCGTCTTGGCAACCGTCACTAAGTGACGTCTTGTCTGCTCGAGTTTCACTATCATATTATATCATATAATTGGATGTATTAGCTGACATTATTCCAACTGTATCCTTTTCGCTCCCCGACCAACCACAAAACACTGCAGCTGATGGCCCTGCAGGAGCATCGTCTGTCAGCTGTACCTTAAATAGGAGTTCTCTGCGGTCTTGTCTAGGCAAAACTAATGTACTCACTAACTAATGTTCCTACACGGACATGGATTGTCGCTCTGTGAGCTGGAAAAAAACAGTCTGTCACAGGTGTTGTCACACACCCACACAATGCTGATTGGCTGTCGCGGCACACCCACATGCGATGTCACCTGAAAGTTCAAATTTTTCAACTTTGGCAACCGACCGGCGCGACTTTGAGATCTCTAATCCAGAGACCCATGGCCTTGCAAAGCCCAAAAAACCTCTTCAGTTTGATGGCTTTCCTCACCAATTTTTCCACCAGTAAATTCTGTGGTTGCTGCCATGACAGGCACCCAGTTTAAATTTTGACAGCACTTTTTAATTTAGTTTTAGTTATAGTCTATTGCCTCAAATATCTGTAAGTTTTGGTAACAGTTTAGACATCTAAATTGTTTGACCTTTAGTCTAATTTTAGTTGATGAAATTTCACACCATTTCAGTCAGTGAACTCTACTGTAAATTTAGTCGACTAAAGTATGAGGTGTAAAGTATGAGGCATTTTTTTTTATGTTTCCTTTAAGTTCTTGTTACGTGAGGCCCTGCTCCTCTCCCTCTCTCTCCCTGGTGCCTCTCCTTTCTTGCTCCTCTCTGTCTCCCTCACTCCCAGGTGCCTCTCCTCTCTCGCTCCTGTTTCTCTCTCTGTCTCTCCCTGGTTCTCCTCCTTCCTCTCCTCTGCTGCACACCTGAGAGCAATCTGCGCTCAGGGAGGGGAGGGCTATTTGGAGGAGCTGACAGAGGAGCAATAGTTGGGCACACACACAGATCTGAGGAGCAGGAGGTTTCTTTGTGCTCCTCTGTTTTCTGCATTTACAGGTATTTTTGTTTCTCCTTTTCCCTTTTGTTCCTCAGCAGCACTAGTTTGCTGGGTTTTGTTGTTTTAGTTTGGGCTGGAGATTGTCGGTGGTCCTGTTTTCACGGTTTTGATTATTCCTTGGTTTAGTTAGTTTTGGTCAGTCAGCATATGGAGAGGTGTTTGAGTGCGACGGCCCCATATGGGATGGCCTGATCATTTTCTCCTGTTTTGTTCATTTTTGCCAACAACTCCAGCCCCTTTTGTTTCATTTGGTTTGTTTCTCATTTGAACCTTTAACTTCAATAAAGAAAAAAATCAACTTTGTCCTTTGTGTGGCATCCTTTTTAATATGTTTCTGGTCTCCTTTGGTAAATCTTGAGGTAACTCTCCAGGTACTTTCCAAGTGGTATGGAGGCCGTAACAGTTCTGCAGTCATGTTTTACACTTGGATAATATGAAACATCTTATAACCCTTTATTGAATGCTAAAGTTTAACTGTATAAATTTACAGAAACAAATTTAACTTTTGCGTGAAATGCAATCACCTTTATTTAGGCTACCTGGCAGAGCATCTCAGTTACAATACCAGAATTGACAAACAGTCCTGCTCTACATGAAAATATCAATTCGAAAAGAGTTCCGATTAGATCGCTCCCCAACTTATCCCGCCACCATGAAGCTAAGGTAATTGTGATTGGATGTCCCTCTTAACTCATCCAACCTTTCCACATGACTGAAGACTGAAGCAGCTGTGATTGGATAAATTCCTAAGTTGATCCTACTTTCTACATGACCCCATTTGGTCTGACTGGATTAAGTCTCTGTCAAACATTTTGGGCTAGTTTTTATGTGTTGACAAAAATGTCATTTGATTTAGTTTTAGTTTTTGTCCATGTGGACTTGTTCCTCTAGTTACTGTCTAGTTTTCGTCAGGGGAATAGGGTTGTTGATGAAAACTATGACGAAAACAATTAGTCAACAAAATTAATCCTGCAGGCACCAATGACATTTATAACCCAACTTCTGGTTGCCATGATGTCAATAAAAGTTCTGAACACAGACCACTAGGACTCCATGTTTGAGCTGTGCCAGGTGCTTAAAAAAATCTTGTTGAAGAGAGAACAAGTCTTTCAAGTTTTTCTTTCCAAGTATGATAATGAGTTCAAATTTTGACCTTATCTGTGATGATTGTGGGTTAAAGTTCACAGAGTGGGCATAGCACTGTGTTGTTGAAAGTGATGTTTTGGGTGCAAGGAAGAGAGAGAGATCCAGAGCTGCTGCACACAGCTGTCCAGTCAGTCTTCAACAATCTCTCCAAAGTCTCTTGAACATGTGAAAATATGCAGAAAATATAATCTGTGCTTTGAACATGTATTGACACACTCACAAAAAAAGACCCCGCAGGCCTTGATTTTTTAACTTGTAAAATCTGCAAATCTTAACTAATACCCCACTTGATGTATTCATCCTTATAAATTCTCTTTTCCTAAATCTTTATTGCACCTTCTCCCATAAGTCCAGTAACGAGGCAATAGCTAATGACAGTCCATACTTCCCATGATGTTGCCACTCCCTCACTGTATGTCATCTGTGTGCTTGTGTGTCTTTAGCAAGAGAACTGAGTGAGGGTTACACCAGGAGCAGAGCAAGCCCAAAAGGGTAGCTTCATTTTCAAAGCAAGCCCAAGCAAAGATGATCGACTCCAAAACTCCTACCAGTCATTAACATTTCAGCACACATGTCAAGGAAGGGTTTCAGAATGTGAGTCTTATTAAAACATTAGGGCGAGCCAACCTTAGAGAAATAACATCTGAGCAATTACTGTGAACAACTAAGCTGACAGAACCTTAAACCTCTGCTGCCTTCGTAAATATGAATGATTGTTCACTGCTTACAGAGTCATCTAAGCCTATGTTTAGTTAATGAAAAGAAGAGCATTCAGTTCATTGTTTATCAAAAATACAAGGTACACTTTCATTTGTGTTCCAAGCACATGTACAGTATATGTATGTCTTGCTTGTACATTTCATGTGTATGAAACAGATTAACTGCAAGTGTTGTGGCCCACACTATGATGATGGTGATATATCAAATGCACATTTGTTGTTGGCAGTCAAAGTAATGAAAAAACTGGCAAATTTTTGTTTCCATCAAACAACACACAAATGGCTGCATAACATGCCTTGACTCATGTGACTGATATTGCACTTCCTGCAATTGCAATTTACAGATGACACAGTCACAATGATTGGCACTGAGAAAAACTAGAGCTAAAAAATGTGCAGTCTCTCAATTTTAGGGACGAAGAGTACACAATATCCTTACCTGAATTTTTGATGATTGTCATCTTGTTTCTTCCAGTTTCTTGAGTAATGCTTCATTATTCCTTCAATGACCTCCCTGTTACATACGAACATGCATATACACATTCAAATACACAGGCAGGTTAGCCCTAACCATGTAAGGCTGATATACCTAAAATAAAAACAACAACAAAGCAACAACAAAAAACTAAAAGGTCTATTAAGGATGATTCTCTCACTTGTAGTCTTTGCAGAGTTCATAGGTCTTTGGGGCTCTACTCCTCTGAGGGGTTGGTAACCCAAGGATGAATTTGCTGAGGGAGACACAAGATACAAACAGGTCAGGTTTGTAAACAGCAAGGCCAGAAAATGGACTATGATCTAAATAGAGGGGTTAATTATTTCTCCTTGCATTTACCAGTGCATTCTCTCTTTAAATTTATGTATATACTTTATATATATACTTTATATATACACAAGCAGGGTTGTTTAAACAGGAAAGAAAGTTACCTTTGCTAAAGCCAGTACAAGCTACAGTACAAAGACACAGTTCATCAGAAACTCTGTTATCTTAGTAATTAACTTTTACCGGTTGACATACGCAGAGAAATGTGAACTCCAGAAACGTGTGAATTCTGTCACATAAACAGAGGATCATTGGACATCACTGAGTCATTTTGTTCATGCACTTTACCACTTTTCTTGATGGATAGTAGTATCAAATAGTGCATATAGAGTAAGAACGCTGAAGCTGCCTCCTACCTCCAAGGCAGTATTTTTTACTTTTATGTTCTATTAAAGCACCAATTTGAATAAAAAATAAAAAATAAAAATAATACATTTATTGACATGAATGATTTATATATACTTATATATTTATATAAAATGGTAAGAAGTGTTTTAATATTTTCAATATACACTCAACCATAATACCAAAACATATTTCAAATATTCTAAATGTGCAATTAAATGTGATTAATTTTAAGTGAGCTATAAAACAGTTGGGGATAATTCCCTTATTAGACAGCCCTGATGTATGTGTATCAGGTTAAAATTGGACCCAGTGATGCTGTAGATGACATGAAGTATTAAGGAATTATTTTCGACTCACAGTTGAGATTTGATAAGCAGGTGAATAATGTTTGCAAAAAAGTCAAATCCAGTCTTGACTGAGTCATTATGAAATATCTTTCATTCAGCTTTAGATGCATGCAATGATATTTTCACATCTATCCTATTGCATTATGTCCTGGTATCAACCCTTACAGACTTTAGAACCACTTACATCAATGTATAACCAGACGATAACAATATTTGACAAAGAAACAACAAAATGGCACCACTGCCTTGTTTTAGAGAAACTCAATGTGTTCAGCCCTAAAAACTTAATTGGCAACTGCAACCTAAAACTGATTTATAAATGTTCACATACTCTGGTCCCAACCCTGTTTATGACTTTGTTACAAGGCAGCAGGACTCTGGTCAATACACAGGCTTCAGAAAATGGTAACTGCTGCATGTCAGTTCACAAAACCTGTTTTGGTCAGTCTGCTCTCTCTGTGAAAGGAGCAAAACTCTAGAATGATCTACCCAGTGAACCAAAAGTAGAAAACACTTTTAATTTTTTAACAAAGTATGAAATCCTGGCTAAAGGAGACACAACACTGTTCACTAGCATTTATCGTTGTACTGTACCCTTATAATTTTCTAATTTTCTTTCTTTTATTTCTAACTATTACTCCTAAAAGCCTCCTGTGGACAGGTGTTGTAAAGTAGCATTCTGCTATGAACACTTTAAGTAGTGCATCTGGGGAATGTACATAACTGAATGGCACAGCACTAATGTAACTGTTTGTCATGTCCGTGCCTAAAACAAATTATTTTTTTTTTTACCTATAAAGAGGTTTGAATGGAATATAACAGTTAATTTATTTAGTGCTTGTATGCCTATTTGATCTTGTGTTTGTTGAGATTGAATTTACAGATGCGAAGATACTATTTTGTTCATTTATCTGTTTCAGAAAAGGCAAGCTCAAGGCAGTAAATTAAAATCACCCCAGTAGAATGAAACACATACACATCAAAATGCCTTTTTATGACTGTGTTTGAGAATTTCTGTAGGTACAGTATATCAGAAAGGAAAGTAGTAAAACACTTACTTGTCCTCAGTCATGTACCATGTGAAAGTGATCAGCAGGCTCCCCAAAAACACCAGGGTCAGTGTTAAAGAAAAGAGTTGTTCCTTCATACCTGCAGAGCTCAGAGTGATGAAATCTTCATACTACAATGGAGGTCAAAGTCTGTACACGGTAAATTGAGTTCCTGTAACTGAGGCTTAAGTCCCCTACAAGAAATGATGGGTAGTTCCTGTAGGCTGTTCTGTTTGCTTTAGTTTTGTAATTCAGCATGTGAAAACAACTCACATCAAGAATTTTTTTAGTGATTCATATTTTTGCATGAGAACCTCTTGTTAACTGATAACTAGTGACCCAGAGCAAAACAATAGAGCAGTATTAATGTTCACTGATTACAGAGTTGCTGTGAGTATGAAAAGTGTGCAAGGCAGTTTTGAAAATACATTTTTTATTTGTTTCATTAGACACCTTAAAGTGGAAATCAGGTTCATATATTCATTTTTAAGACTGGGTATGTTCACAATTGCCAGTGCTCATGTTCCTAAGTAGATTGTGCTGATCTGTGTGATTGTAGGTGAGGCACAAGTGTGCATTTGAATTTTTCCGGGTGATTTCCCATCAGTCCTGCTTGGGAGTTCCATTAACCCTTAGAAGAATAAGAGAGAAAACAACTTTGTCAAATGTCACAACTGCTTTGTCAAAAATGCACTCTAGCCCTCTTGTGTATCTGTCTTTCTTGACTTGATTGAATTACTTACTTTGTTTTGTTTGAATTTCTTTTGTTGAAGTTTCATCAAAGTTCATCCTTGTCCCTTGCATCTTTGTAATGTGCTTGTAGGGTGCAACGTGGCAATGAAGGGAACGTGACATGTTAAATTCTTGACTATGGCTGAATGAAATTTTGAAAATAAAATACTGCAATGTTTTTTTTTCCCTTTGGGATTTTTATCACTATGTTTAAGGGAATTTTCCACATAAACGCTGTTTGTTCTTGTTTGTTGTTGCACACTGCAGCCCTTGACTGATAGAGACACAAACACACAGTGGGTGTCTAGCAACATGTTTCCTCCTAGATTTTAGAAATAAACCCATATTATTGTTGACCATTTCTA
>JBAMNC010000714.1:0-60870 GCA_037902135.1 Cetoscarus ocellatus | reverse complement strand
AAAAAATGACTTATGAACCTTTGGGTATTTTTTAGCGCTGTTATCCTAGTTAGGGTAACGGTGGCTAGCTATAACTAGGCTAACTTTAGGATTAGCCATGGATGTATTATTTAGATATACAGTATCCATGGATATCATGGATATTCATATCAATAGCTGTACATTTAGTTTGTGTTTTTTATCTGTAGAATAACCATTGAAGTGATCATCCTGTTTTGTATTTACTTTTTGTTTTTTTTATCTTGATATCTACTTGTGGTTTTTTTTTTTCTATTATCCTGTTGAACTGTAAACGTACAATTACTTTTTTTCATCTTTTTAATTGAACACATGAATACACAAATAAATCATATTTACGTAATAAATATAAAATAAAGCCCCAAAAATAAAGTATATTCACACGAGATGACAAATATGTACTTCCCTGTAAAATCACTTTTATTTTGAAAGGCTTTGAATCAGCTTCTGACAAGAAATACGTACTTCTGGTATATTCACTTTTATTTTAAAGGCTTCGAATCAACTTCCGGTCCCCTCAGAGGAGGAGGTCCTAATAGTGCAGGTCTGCAACAAAGGGTCCTGAAAGTGCAGGTCTGCAGCCAGACTGTCTTGATCATATTAGACTGCCTGCACCTGCGATGGAAGTTGACCTCCATGACGTTTGACCAGGTGATCCTGCGCTGCAGTGTGCTCTCTCACCTTGTCCATGCTCCCTGCTGCTGGAGTCCTACCACCCTGCTCACTTATTCTTCTTTCACACCTGCTTGGACCTCTTCCTGGAGGAGATTGTGTCTCTCCTTGACCTGGACCTTCCTAACCTGGGTTTTTCAGGAAGAAGCCCAAGCCCAAGCCCAAGCCCACTCTGTCTGTTGCCAAGGTGCCCTCTAGTGCCTTCTGTCTCAGGCGTGACTCCCCCACCTCCACTGCCTTCTCTTGCCTCTATTTCCTCACTGTCCTCACCTCTATGCCAGCTTGCAGACCCCGGAGTCCCTGCACTGTCTGGCTTCTCGAGTGTGAGCTGCCATGAACTTTCAGTGGGGTCACTGAAGGGTAGCTGCAGGTTGATGCTTGTCCCAAACAGAGCTGCACTGGTAAGGCTGTGCAGAGGGGACAGCCGCTTCCAAAGAAAGCCACTGATCTTCTTTTCCAGGGACTCAACAGTTGTTAGTGGGACTGCACAGATGAACTAATTACATTTCAGAGCTCAGAGGTCAAGGTCAGGTTTGCTCCAAGAGATTTCCATCAAATAATGCAGAAATATCTGCTCTGACACAAGGACCACCTAATTACACTCTGAAGGTCACTGGTCAAAAGTGAAGGTCATAGAACTTCTTGGTCACCCTTTGCCTGTGAACATGTAATCTCCAGAAGAAGGGATTTTTATTCAGCTTTTCAAAAATGTCAATTTTGTCAAGAGGATCACGTTACAGATGTCAAGGACACAAGTCTCTTCACCATTCTTATTAAGTAGGGGTGTGAAACACCAGTTTCAACCTCAAAAGGTAAACCCTCAAAGAATTCTCTTAATATGGTTGAATTCTGGTGCAATCCTGAGTCAACTGGTCACCCATGTAAGGAAGTAAAAAAAAACAAAGAAACAAAAAAGGCTGCACTCTATCTTTTTCTGATCAAAAACTTCCAGTAAAATGTTTGACAGATAAGTCGCAGTGAATAAAACCTGCATGCTTTCTTTGTAATAAGAAACTTGTTTAACTACATCTCTCTGTTGGGTTTGGTAGGGCATGTTTGTATCGTAACAGTTATCTATCTTAAGAGTTTGATGGTGCTTCACCACCCACATAAGGACAGGACATCGAAGAACAAGGAAACATATAAGAATAAAACAAAAGCACAAGTAAAATCCTAAAAAAGATCAAAACAAAAACTTAAATACAAAGATAACTTAGACTGAAGAAATAATGAGTGAAATAAGTTTTAAAAGATTTTGAAAGTTAGACCACAGTGTTGTGAAAGCAGTAGTTAACATGTATTCTTATGACTTCACCTGGATGCAGTGGAACACATCCTAAGTGATATGTCCTAGGTTATTAAGGTGTTTTGGTTTTCGCAACATCATACACCCTCGCCCAAGAGACCTGGCTGGGGTTGATCTGGCCTCAACTTGTGTCCCAGTAGCTACCCATGTATTAGGAACGTGAAGAGAGATGGTTCCTCTTCTTTGCTTGGGTTGCCTTTTTGTTTTCTACTTTACCCATTGGCTGGTTTTCATGTCGGAAATAAAGAGGGGTTTCAGCTTTGTTGGGGCTAACTGTCTTTTCTGATGGACTTAAATGCAATCATGCCTGAGGTGCACCAGGAGTAGACGTAATCATAGTTTCTGAAAATGTGTGTAATCATGGAAATGCAAGGGTTGCGATTTTAGATGTACTCCCTCTGGGGCCCTTTTTCAAAAATGTGCTTTTTAAGGCTCACAGGATCTACAATATTTGTATCTGTGTCAGAAGTTGAGAAAAGAACAACAGAGGCTCTGGGACAACTGTCTCACTGCTTTAATCAGCAGAGGACCAAAATAGAGGGGTGTTGATGAATAAAAGGAGTATATTGAAGTAAACAGACACTGAAAATGGTTAAGTTAAAAATTGTATCACAGCATCAGTCTCATTTAATAGCCATATTCTTCATATTTTATCTTGGGCTATTTATTTGTTATTCACTTATTTATTTACTTATTTATTTCAGAGGAGAAAATGAGAGTTCATGCACATCATCATACAGCAAAGGAAACAAGCCAGATCAGAGCCATTGGCTGATTTCCATCTGTTGTCCCTGAACAGATGGTGCCTGAAGAGGAAAGTATCAAAGCTAAAAAGAAAATCAAACATTCTCTAAAGTATATTCCTGCTCAGCTAATGAGCTCAGGTTTGGTTAGATTTTAGCCAGTTCCTCAGATGGACTTGAAAGGAGTTTTAGGTGGGACACTCGGACTGTGGATGGCAGGCTGTTCAATCGGGCACCCCCCTTCACAGATAAAACACTCTGACTAAAGGTTGTGTACCTACAGGAAATGTTACAGTCTCCTCTCAAGAGAGCTCTTGTACTTCTGGTGGGGATACGGTTATCTGTGACTCAGTTTATGAATTTGCTGAGGGGTGGTGGGGCCAGGCCGCTTAGGACTTAGGATGTTAGCAAACTTGTTCAAAATCAGTGAGATGATTAAAGAACAAAGATTCCTCTTTCTCAAGGATTTTACAGTGGTGGTATGTTGATGGCTTTCTTCCAAATATTTACAAGACTTTGTTAAACATTAATTCAATTGATTTTAAACTGGTTGTACTGGCAAGCTACCAGTTTGTTAAACAGTATTCAATGCATGAGTGGATCATGGAAGTTAAAAAGATTCTGGCTGCATTTTTTGTCAAGTTGTTTCAGATCTGTCTGAAGTTCTGTAAATGTAAATTACAGAGTTGTGTGATGAAATTAGATTAAATTTACAGATAAGAGTTTACTATTTTGTTCATTCATCTGTTTAGAAAAAGTAAAGCAAAACAAAGTTTATTTATTATCAGTCCAGTAAAATGAAGCAAATATACATCAACACAGAACAATGGGAAGATACTCTAATACTGTTTTTTTCAAATAATATGAATCATTTTTGAAGTGAAATTAAATACTCAATGGAGATGCCATCTAGCTTGACAGTTTCAGAGCCCCTTTTCACAGATCAAGCGTAAGAGATTTGTGATTTCAGTTCAACCAAATGTATTTTTTTTATCTTTTACTTTGAAAATGTTTGTAGGTACAGTATATCAGAAAGAAAAGTAGTCAAACACTTACTTGTCTTCAGTTATGTACCATGTGAAAGTGGTCAGCAGGCTCCCCAAAAACATGAGGGTCAGTGTTAAAGAAAAGAGTCGTTCCCTCATATCTGCAGAGCTCAGAGTGATGTAAATTTAATTGCTTCACTGGAGGTCAAAGTCTGTACATAATACATTGAGTTCCTGTAACTGAGGCTTCAGTCCCCTATGAGAAATGATGGGTAGTTCCTCTAGGCTGTTCTGTTCTGTACTTTTGTAATTCAGCATGTGGACAAACATTAACTCACATGGGAAATTAAGATGAATTTCATTTGCTTAACCAGCCTGTTAAATGTGTTCATTTACTGTCACAACTGAACCAGAGAAGTACACAAAAGCACAACTCAAAAATCTTTATTAAAAACAATGAAGACACAGAAAATTAGTGAGGATAAAGGCAGAGGCAGACAATTGCCCAAGTCCCTCCGATCCGAGTCCCAAGTCAAGTCGAGTCATTTGGGTCCAAGTCTCAAGCAAGTCCCAAGTTTTTTCTGCTGTGGGCGAGTCAAGTCGAGTCGAGTCACAGGTCATGTCGAGTCAAGTCCCTCACCTTTGTTCCCCAGCCCACCTATAAAAGCACTCAGGTTTATATATTGAAGAGAGAAACCTTATCTTCCTAAGGTCAATGTCCAAAAAGAGCATGCAGCCTAGTCTGCATGGATTAAACCAGCTGTTCATCTATCCATTTCAACATTACATGTCTGATCATTTAGACCGAGGTAGATGGGAAAGGCTACATGTCATGAAAGAAAGGGCATGTTTGCTACAAAAAAATATGTTTATTTGGAACATTTTGCAACATTTAAATTGCAGGCTCAAACCGCTGTAGTTTCTCGATGTGTTGATGTGTAGATGCAGATGATGAAGCTTCGCCGACACAGACTTGTTTGCATATAAAGGAAGTTTATTACAAAACCAAGCAAGTGTCTCAATCAGGCATTTTGGCTTGGGCATCAGCCTGAGATGCCCAAGCCAAAATGAACCTCCTGAACATTTAAGAGTACATGTATTTATACCAGACTCATTGTTTGAGCTCTACACAGACGTGCATGTAGCGTGGACTCTCATTGGACCAGAGCATCTTAAATAAAAAAAATAACCCGTGAACTAAAGGGCAAACCCCATGATAGCCGAAAGTGAGGGACCTTTAACCTCTGACACAGGGTTTATCACTCTAGGTGTTTGTATTCAGTCTTCAGCTATTTACCCAACAACAGAGGTTCAGTTTACCCAACAACAGGCCAACTTCAGTCCTCTCATGTCCTTGCCCCAAAGGACATCTATTTATCCAAGACATTCACATCAGATACTTCATATTTCCCTCCTTCGAGACTACAAAGTCTCGAAAAAGGAATATATACACATAAGTAGATATCCAAAAATACCAGAGATAATCAAATCAATCAAATCAAAACTTTATTTGTAATGGAGGAGGAATCATTATTTATAATGATTCCTCCTGCAGATAATCTTAACAAATTTGTGGAGTGTGAGAGCGAAAAACCTGTCAGGCAGCCATTACTTTCTTTATTCCATCAAACCATCTAGACAGGAAGATTCTCTCACGATCCCTCTGCCTTAGGCGATCACATATGAGAACTCCCAGCCAATTCAAATAAAGGAGGATTTTATAGATAAATGTTTGAGAATGTGTGGATTATATGCATATATATGGGAAACTTCAGAAAATAAAACCAAAAATGATGCCCAAGTTCAGGCTAGTCGACCCATCGAACCTGAAATGGACCTTACCCTGCCTACCAACAATTTCCCTAAACCTGAAAAATAAAAATAAAACACCTGAAGACCAACATCATACATCATTCATAACACACATAATACACAATTTAACCAAATCCAACATTGTAAGAATACACACAGGAAGAATTTCAGGCAGTCCCTCCTTTGCAGTGCAGTAATGTCCATTTTATAAGTCCAGTTGTCATCATGTCCGTGTTTAAGACTTTTCATCACATTGCGTTTGTCCATGTTTGTTCATTGTCCATTCAGAACCTGGAGGCCTTTGAGTGATCAACCACCTCCAGTGTCGTTCTGAAAGGGAAAAAGAAAACACCAGCCAGTATCTTGCAAACTCAGATGCCAATAGAAACATCAGAATAAATTTGTAAATAACAAATATCTCATACAAATATTCATAACATAATATTACATTTCCCCTATAAGTAGGCTATCCCCCAAAAAATCACCCCATAAGGAAACAAGAAGAAAGGTTAAAGTAAAAGTGTCATCACAATGGATATTTGTCAAGTAATTCACTTTCTACAACTATGTCATCTCCTTCATCATCAGGTCAATGTAAAAGCGCCATCAGACCTCGATCCCCCGGCATCACAACTCCAACCCATCGTAATATCATAGCCTTTGCAAAGGTCAGCAGCAGTGTGCAAGAACAAAACATCACACACAATGCTATGAGAACTGCAACTAGAATTTGAATTACCACAGCTCCCATAGGTCCCAATCGTTTTTGCAACCAAGAATTAGCAGACCATCCGGCACCTTCAGATGGTCCAAATGCATCCTTTATAACTTTCAATGCATCTATCACAGTAGTTATATTGTCAGAATCATCAGGAATCAATGTGTAACATGCATCTCCAGTTAAGTTTAAAGCTACGCAAAGACCACCTTGTTTCGCTAAAATATAATCAAGGGCCATGTCATGCTTTAACAGTGTCAGTCTATGACTTTTCTGAGTATTGGACAAGTATTCAAAACCTCTTATGGTCTCATTTGCAAATCCCGGCAGGGTGTAAGTGATATTATCAATGTGATCTGCCAAAAATGTTATTCCATACCACGGAAAAAGTCCTATTCCCCACTTCTCTGCTAAACTTATTCTCCAATGATAAGATTCCAGATTATGAAATTGTGCCAGTTCCCTCTTCTTCCTGCTCCTAGAATTTACATTAGATGAGGCTTCACCAGATGCCTGTTTTGGCTGGACCACAAGAACTTCATATGGAAGCTTCAACATGGCCATATAACAGCAACCTATCCACCCATAGGGTAGAAATATGTATGCTTTATCACCACATATCCACCAAATGTCTTTAAAATTTCCAATAGTCACATTTGCAGGAAGAGTTTGGTGTCTTACCATCAAAGTCCTACTTTGCTTGAGGTGTAATAAATGAAAGGTTACTGAATACAAATCATTAGTAGTTTTATAATTATGGTCAGTAAAGTGCATCATATAGTCATCACAATCTGATATGCCCATAAACATCTCATGTCCATTATGAGTATCATTTGAACAAAAACAACTTTGTGCCCTTGTGTGTCGCACTTCCAATGAGTCAGGGACAGCTGTCGTTACATCCTCATGCTTATCCAGTAGATTCATGTAAGATAATCCTCCTAACCATGAACAGTCGCCTCTGGGTTTGAACAGATTCACTAATAGAGCCATTACAACATCAATTCCTGATTTCTGCTGATACAACAACCATGATAGCACAGATGATTGACAAGCAGGAGCCAGTGGTTCTGGCACTGTCTCTAAAATTGAAACCCATGTATTTGGTGCTGGAACTCTCAAAACACATGGACACTTCATATTCTTATTTGATTTAACAGAATGCACCAATTGCTGAAACCATAAATTCCTATTTGCCCATGGGTCAGCAATTTGTAATGCCGAGGAGTCAAAGCCATATGCCTTCCACGTAGTGTCTCTCTTCTGTAAGACCCGATAAGATTCAATCTCCCCTACTGATATCATTTTCAAATCATACAAATAGGTATGTCTGATAAGGTCCCCCGGGGTACTCCAAGTGAATTTCCATCAGTCTTCTTGTCTGCTAAAGATATTGTCAACATTTTTGTAGCTGAAATAGCGGCTGGAGTTGTAACAATAACACTCTTAGTTGTTCCAAGAACTGATGTTGTAAGCCCTGTCTGTGGCTCCTTTGTGCTCAATGTGGTTCCAATGGTAGATTGCTCCTGAGGCTCTTTTGTATCAATAAATGGTTGAATAAGGTCCAGATCTGTTAGCATAAGTGACACCTTACGGGTTACTAATCCTTTTCTCTGATCATCTTGCCTTAACTGCAATTCTGGGTCAACATATGTACATAAATATTCACCTTGGTCTTCCAATGTGGCTTCACGCAAAACAAGAGAACAATCATCCAAAACTTTCGACCTCCTCATGTCATTTGCCAAAACATACTTCCTTCGTGTCCATGGGATAGCGTCAACTTCAGGTCCTGACAACACTACTTTTTCACCCCGACTGTTCACCCATATATAAGGATTGCTACAACCAACATTCCACCTTCCACATTGACATGGAAAGTGAGCCGAACCACCAAGCCTAACCCTAATCAAAGCCTCCAAAGAAGTTGACGGGTTGAAATTAGCTGAGTTGCTGTAGTCAAAAGGGTATATTTCTGCTCCATCTTACCCATTTCTGATTGGGACGAAATTGTTATAGTTTCCACTTTTTCCAGTCCTTTAGCCAATTTAATCGTAGTCCTCGTATCGTCTTGGCCTTGGACTCCTTTCTGTAACAGAATCCCTGGATTCCCCAGAGCGAACGTCACCTCCCTCTGGATCCTTTGATTTTTCACTCCCTGTATGGACAAGCCCTGCTGTTTCTGGGACATGTTGAAGATCAATGTCATCAAATCTCTTCTCCTGTTCCTCACTTGCAGAGTTATGTCCGGCATCATTAAAAGCATACCCAAGGTTATTATCCATGATGTCAACATTCATGTCATCTGAATTTTGACTCTGAACATTTTCAAGTTCATCTGTATTTTCTACAAATCGTTCTTCCTTTTCTTCCACCTCCCTTGTACCCTCAACTACTTGACTCTGTGGGCATAACCCCCCTTCTGTGGGTGCCTTCACACAATGCGATAAGTGGAACCACGTCGGAGACCCTTTAACTTGGACTGCAGTCCCAGTACTACGGACAACTTCAAATGGTCCCTCACAACATTCGTTATACCACTTCCTCCTGAACACCTTCACAAACACCTTCACAAACACCTTGTCTCCTGGATGCACTGTGTCCCTCTTTTGCTCATCCAGCCTTTCTTGCAGCTCTTCTTGCTTCTGCCTGTCAGAAACATACGCTTTTATTTTTTATGTAACGCAGCCATATATGTCACATACCGTCGCATTTCATCTTCCAAAAGGGCCAGACTTGGACCCTTTCCACTTGTTCTCAAACAAGGAGATGGCATCCGTCTTCCTGTGAGCAACTCATGAGGTGTCATATGCAGATCCTGAAGCTCACTTGAGCGACCCACCAATAACACCAACGGAAGCGCCTCCATAATTTATCGCCCGTTTGCTCAGCTTTGGCCAATAAGCACCTAATTATTGGGTCATATCTCCCTCCAATTGGTTCAGTATCACTGTCTTCAGAGTCTGTCTCCCTGCTCCTACGATCACCCCTAGTCTTCAGGTGAACTGTTTTCCATTTACTTTTGGAACTGGGGTACATTTTTATGGTTGTATCTGCTTTTCCCTTCTCTATTATCCGCTCATCCTCATCTTTAATGAGGTAATTACCCTCCTGGCTAATTACTGGGAGCTGAGGATATATATCCTTAAACTTCAGCTCTTTCTCGTAAGGTGGAGGACTTGTCATTTGAGCTGTGTGTAAAAAAGGGTCATTAATTTCGTCCATCAATTTTTGTGTTTCCTTTACATTTGCTCTCATTTCATCCACTGTCCTCACCTTCTTTTCTTCAGCTGCTTTCAATAGCTTTTGTCCTTAATCTTCAAACAGCTGAGGCATGGCAAGTTCAGTTTGTCTTTTTTCTCTACGTTTCTCTCCTTTTTTACCTTTTTTCTGATCTGCCTTGTAAGTGGAAATTAGCACTCGAATCGTTTTTATCACATTCGGGTTAAGAGTCCCTTCCACTGGCCAGGGTTGGTCAATCTGAGACCCCCGCTTATGCCATTTTCCTGAAATCTTTGCTATACCTGAGAGTAGGGTATTATTTTTCTGAACTAGATCAACTGGTGTAATTACTTTTACAATTTTAGAATCCAATTTTGACATTTTAACAAATTGCCGATATCTCACGTGCTGTAGAATTAGAGTTACTAAAGAACAGATTATTTGAAAATAAATGTTTTTCAGAAATATACGGTTTTATCCGATAAGATAAATTTGCCAACTCCAAAGGAATCACAACCCAACCTTACAAGGTAAATCACAACTTGAAACAACAACCACTAAACAGAGCACAATTCATCAAATTAAGATTCACTCTATTTCCTTGAATACTGAAAGGAATCTGGCTCTATACGGATATGCATGCTTAAAACTCTCATGAGGGACAAATAACCAGTATAAAAACAGCGCAGACCACATTAATCACTCAACGCAATAGTGAAGTACAAAGTCACAGCTATTATTCACCCAATCTCCAGCACATCAAATGATCAATCCGTTGCCAAGCCTGTCTTTTCCAATGGCCCAACGTGGGGCAACATAAGTATGCATAAACAAAGAAACACACTCCGTGAAATAACCAATTTAGAAATGAGCGTATAATCGGCTACTTACAAAACAAGCTAAAGCCCTCAGTTCTTCAACATGTATAAATGTTATGCACACATAAGCAAACTGCCGATTTTCTCTAAAAGAGTTTGTGGATAAATTCGCACCCCCAATTCAAAAAGGTGGAAAACAAATGTCAACTAAATCCATAAACCATTAAGTAAACCATTTGAAAAAATGTTCAAACAATATTGGATGACACATAAACCTAAAATCCTTACTCTCCTTTACTTATTCATTTATTCATTTATTTATGAACCTATAGGCGCAAGGCTATCATAATTATAATACATTAGCAAAACAGTATAATTTCAAATTATTGTCAGAAATATTATATTCTTTATATATTATTATCACAAATTTTACCTATTATTCCTAGGCATTCTAAATCCCAAAACTGTTGGGTTTGATCCTACTGCCTTTGTGATCAGTAAGTAGGGTCAAATTTCGCTGCAGCTGCAGGACACACAGACAGTCTCTTCAAGCACGCACACACACAGACCTCCCTCCAGCGCATAAACATACAAAGGTACCTCATACACACACAGACAAAAACAGACAAAAACATAAATTCAACAAACTTTTAGGTCTGTCTCCAAAAACACAAACAACACCGGCTTCTAGAATCCTAATTCAAATTTAAATAAATTCCTTACTTTGGCCAAAATTCCTGTCGCAGACCTAATTTCTCTAAAATCCCATTGACAAGAAACACAAAAATCTCTCTTCCTGAGTCGACTCATTCACATTTCCTTACAGCATGTTTATTCTCTTTTTCTTTTATAGCTTATTTCCTTATTACCTTATCCTTTACTTTTTTTATTCCTTTACTTCGCTGTAAACTTTTTTAGACTTTTCCAATGTTTCCCTGGGCCCAGAGTAAACTTTCCATGTCTTTTTAAACCAAATTGAACTTTTGCCTTTAAACCAAACTTTCGCGGAGTGACTATGTACCCATGACTTACCGTCAATTAAGATAAACAGGCCTGGCTCTTATTGATCTCGCATGTTGTACTTAGAACACCCTTTATCGCTACTGATTTAAGTTTGTAATGCACTTTGTGCTTCAACTTCTTTTTTTCTCTTCTATTTCTTCACTTATAACTATGGCCCCCCTTTTAGTGACAATTCCTATTGTCAATAAATTTAGAACGAAGCACTTTATCAAATGCACACAAAATAATCAACCACCACACAGATGTCTTTGCGGTATGACCCACAAAGGAAACAACACAGCAGCCCCCACGAGCAAAGCAGCTCCAATAGTGTGAGAAAAAGCTCACCCTTTTATGCCGGCGTTGAAGCAGGGTTTGCACGCTGGGCCGCCGGTCCTCCCAAGGCCAGAACACGATCCTGTTTGTGACGCCAAAATGTAGTTTCTCGATGTGTTGATGTGTAGATGCAGATGATGAAGAAGCTTCGCCGACACAGACTTGTTTGCATGTAAAGGACGTTTATTACAAACCAAGCAAGTGTCTCAATCAGACACTCCGGACAGCCTGAGAGGCCCAAGCCAAAATGAACCTCCTGAACATTTAAGAGTATATGTATTTATACCAGACTCATTGTTTGAGCTCTACACAGACGTGCATGTAGCGTGGACTCTCATTGGACCAGAGCATCTTAGATAAATAACCCTTGAACTAAAGGGCAAACCCCATGATAGCCGAAAGTGAAGGACCTTTAACCTCTGACACAGGGTTTATCACTCTAGGTGTTTGTATTCAGTCTTCAGCTATTTACCCAACAACAGAGGTTCAGTTTACCCAACAACAGGCCAACTTCAGTCCTCTCATGTCCTTGCCCCAAAGGACACCTATTTATCTAAAACATTCACATCAGACACTTCACCGCCTTTCTGACATTTTGGGTTTTTTTGTATTTTTTTTAGATGTAGCTACATCTAAAAAAGGTAGCTACATGATTTTTTTTAGATGTAGCTATTTTGACAAAGGCAAACAAAGTTACACTATGAATGAACAGTGCAAAGTGCTTCTGTAAACAGCACACAGCAAATACTTATTTAAAAATGACCTTTAACTTAAGAGATATCAGAATATTTTAAGAAAATAAGCACTCTAAAAGGAAATAAGAGCTGGGGAAATGCAACCTTTCCAAAGTAAAATCAGTGTTTCCCCTAGTTTTGATGCTTTGGGATGGGGGGGCATTGTCCGTCGTTCAGGATCATCTATATTAATCACTTTGTTTGTTTAATCACTCATCTTTCTATCTATATTAATAATTTTTCATTTATTCATTCATCTATCTGTCTTTCTATATATTCATCTTTTTCTGTTCATTTTTTTCATTCAACTGTCTATCTATCTATCTATCCAGTGGTGTAGTCTGGTTTATTCTTGTAGGTATACTCTGACATACTCTGATGGATGTTTGTCCTCTTAGGGCCTCCATACACTGAAGACATTTTATCACAGTTTTACCTGATTATACACCATCCACTGAAAACAGCTCTGAGATCCACTTATGGGCCTCCACCCACAGGTTGAGAACCGCAGCACTAGTAGATTGTATTTGAAACTTGATCCTTCAAAGATTGTTCTTATATCATGGAGAATAAGTGATCCAGGATACCTCAGGATGAATTTGTCATTTAGAAAACAGTGAGTGAGCGAAAACAAGAGCTGGACTGATGAAGAATGTTGAGTTTTGATTCATCTAAATGCTGACTCGTTGTTTTTTAAGTCTTTGTGTTCACTTAAACTGGGCACATGAGCTATCAAGACACCTACTGAATTATAAAATCACACAAAGTGGCCGATGATCCCTCATGGTCCCTGCGATGTGCGTCTATCTGCGTCTCTACGTGCACCGGCACACGGAGGAGCGCACACTCAAAGACGCTGAGCGGGGATTTAGATCAAATGTTCACATGAACATCGCATGAACATCAGATGAACATCTCTCTTCTTCTTCAGCTTTTCCTTCCTTTCTCTGCTTTGTGTGAAAGCGTTATAGTTAAATCAGTGAATGTTTCATTCATGATATGCGCTTTTTGACTGAAGGCAGCGTTTGTTTTGTTGAATGTTTTTACGTGAATGATCAGACTTTGTGCGGGACAGAGAGGATGGCTTGTGATACATGCAGCGACAGGACGGAGGAGGGTCGGAGGAGAGGACAAATGCATTTTAATGAATAATGAAACCATAGTGACGCATTAGGCTTTAAAATTACACAAATTAGAGAACACTTCTTTAATTGATCAAAAGAATGCCTGTCAAACGCCCTTGTGATTGAAATTAAAATCAAATAATCTTTTTTTTTCTTTAAATCTGCACTTGACTTTATGGTTGGGGTTCTGTTGGCACGGCGGGGGTGTCCGTTGTGATGGTGGGCGCCGTGCCAAATACACTTTAGCGGGAACATTGAAAATTATTTGTGCACGTTAATGTCCTGTTTAAATTTTATAGAGTCAAGCAGAGCCTGTATTACATAGACTGATCATCACTGTAACGGACGCGGATATGCAGTAGGAACATATGTGTGTACTGTTTCGTTTGTGGGACAATAATACAGGTGACGGACCGAGTATACTATGAGTGGAGCATCAATAAAGTGAATCTAAAAGGAAAGAACTACGTTTGTCTCCTGTCTGGCTCTTCATATAATGCCTGAGCATCGCATGTAACAATCACAGTGCCTGTGTGCTGCCAGCCTGTCGATTCTTCTGGCTGACATGAAAAAAAATGGAGCCTGTCTGAACCTGATGGAGAGCGCAGCATGCACACAGAGCGCTCTGATCATGCGAGAATGAGATGATATCCAAGTGAAAAAAAAAAAAACAACAACATATGCTACGTTTTTTCCAAGTCAAGTCGAGTCTGGAGTCATTGTCTACCGAGTCCGAGTCGAGTCGCAAGTCTTTACCTCGCGAGTCCGAGTTGAGTCGCAAGTCATGAAATTAGTGACTCGAGACGACTCGAGTCCGAGTCCCTATGATTCGAGTCCAATTGTCTGGGCAGAGGTAACAAAAATGGCAGGAAAATGGCATAAGAACAGAATATGCCAGATTATCTTATTTTTTATAATATTATTTTATAAGATTATCCTGTGGTCTGAGGTGTGTTAAGAGTGAATTTGTCCTGATAATCTGCTCCGAAACAGGTCGGGGCTGAAAATCGTAAATATTAAACTTGTTCAATACTTAAGACCAAAACTCTTTATGGTGTGTGGGGAAAACCGACGACTCCTGAGTCATGGCTCCGTAAATTGTAACTTTACACAAAATGTAGCCAATCAAGAAGCAAGCTGACTGAGGAACAAGGAAGCAGGTGTAAATAAAAACAAGCATGGCCGACCAGAAACACAAAGTCCGATGAACCTCAGAAGTGGAGGACCAGCTCATGTGTTCATGCTGTCTCTAGGGTTTTTTCCGTCTTTTCTTTTTTTTTTAGTATGGGATTTTTTCCGACAAAAATAGTCCCAAGACCACCATCATTCCCTCTTCTCATATGTCCTCTTCTACGTTGCATGTTGTGTTTTCCTGTTGTTGCTCTGTTTCTTCTTCTTCATTTTTGTTCGATTAAGTTTGGTCACGCAAGATTTCTGGCTTGGAGGACTAGATTCTAGATCGGTGGTGGGACAGAATCATGACCACACACAGTACGATCAAAACTGTTCAATGCCTGATTTTTTATCTTCATGTGAGGGGTCCCTCACAGATAAAAAATATCTTCAGATTTAGAAAAGTCCTTAAAACGAAGAAGAAGAAGCATAGCAACAACCATAAACATTGTCTATGGCAACAACTGGAAAACACAACACACAACATGGGAGAGGACATACGAGAAGAGGGAATGATGGTGGTCTTTGGACTATTTTTGACGGAAAATCGGGAACTAAATAAAAGAAAAGACTGTGGATGAATCCTGGAGACAGCATGAAAACGTGAGCTGGTCCTCCGTTTCTTAGGTCCACCGAACTTTATGTTGATATTTCAGGTCGGCTGTCCTTTATATTTACGCCTGCTTCCTTGTTCGTCAGTCAGCTTGCTTCTTGATTGGCTACCTTCCGTTCCACATCACAATTCATGACTCGAGAGTCGTCAGCTTTCCCCACACACAAACATTTTTGGTCTAAAATACTGAACAAGTTTAATATTTACAATTGTCGGCCCCGACCCATTTCAGAGCCGATTATCTGGACAAATTCACTCTTACCACCTCAGACCACAGGACAATCTTATAGGATAATCTTATAAGGCATGAGATATTTGGGCATTTGCCGTCTTTGGGCAGGAATGAGGAAAGTCGGGACAATAACAGTCTGATAATCTTTATGTATGTACCCCACTTTAGTGATGTCACAAGCTAACGTCCTTATTAAAACACGTCAGTTCCACAAGCCCATAAAGTTTATTAGTATTGAATTTAATTATCAGTAAAGATGTCAAGGAATTAATCCAAAAGAAACTAACAAGAAACAAAGATGCAGGACCCAATTGCAGAAAATAACAAAAAAAACTTTATTTTAACTAAAAGGGATCAAGGTCCAGAAAAACCAATCCAAAAACTCAGACCAAAAACAGAAGCTCCAAACAGTTCAACAAAAAGCCAAGCCCAAAAACAGAAACTACCTTAAAAATTGTAGAGAGAACATGGGGGAGCACTGGAGACATGGTGTGGAGGAAGACGAATGACCCAACAAAGAGCACAGGGAAAGCAGAGACTAAATACAACAGGGGAACACCAAGCACAGGTGAAACAATCACACAGGTGGAGGGAATCATCATCATAAGAGACACACAGAAGGGAGGGCAGGAAAACACCACGAGGAACAAAGGGATTTCAGAATAAGACAGGAAACGAGAGACAAGGGAAACAGGACACCAAAACGGGTAACTTAACTAGGATCAAAAACAGGGGCAAGACAGTAACACAGGGAACACCAGGAGGTCTAAGAGGGGAACAAAATAGAAAATAACAAAACAAGTCAGATCCTGACATAACCCCCCTCACCTCAAGGGACGGATCCCAGACGTCCCAAAGTCCAAAACAAAACCAGGGTGGGCGGAGGGGGAACTGGAAGGAGGGACCCGAGTTCATCGGGGCATCCGTGAGGTCCATCCAGACAGGATACATAGTTCAGGGGGGCGACCAGGAGGCCGTCCCCGCGGGGCACATAGTTCAGGGGGGCAACCCGGAGGCCGTCCCCGCGGGGCACAGAGTTCAGGGGGGCGACCCGGAGGCCGTCCCTGCGGGGCACAGAGTTCAGCGGGGCGACCCGGGGGCCGTCCCCGCGGGGCACAGAGTTCCAGGGCCTGCAGGACCATGGACATGGAGCCGGTGGTACAGGCGGGTAGCTGGTCCTCGACGGGACCTCGGGCGGGGAGCTGGTCCTCGACGGGACCTCGGGCGGGGAGCTGGTCCTCGACGGGACCTCGGGCTGGATGCTGGTCCTCGACGGGACCTCGGGCGGGGAGCTGGTCCTCGGCGGGACCTCGGGCGGGGAGCTGGTCCTCGGCGGTATCTCGGGCGGGGAGCTAGGAGTCTGCAGGGCCTCGGACGGAGGGCTTTGAGTCCGCAGGGCCTTGGACAGACGGCTTTGAGTCCGCAGGGCCTCGGACGAAAAGCAGGATGTCCGAAGGGCCTCGGACAAAGAGCAGGATGTCCACAGGGCCTCGGACGAAAAGCAGGATGTCCGCAGGGCCTCGGACGAAGAGGAGGGAGTCCGCAGGGCCTCGGACGGAGGGCTTGGAGTCCGCAGGGCCTCAGATGGAGGGCTTTGAGTCCGCAGGGCCTCGGATGAAGAGGAGGGAGTCCGCAGGGCCTCGGGCGGAGGGCTTGGAGTCCGCAGGGCCTCGGACGGAGGGCTTTGAGTCCGCAGGGCCTCGGACGGAGGGCTTGGAGTCCGCAGGGCCTCGGACGGAGGGCTTGGAGTCCGCAGGGCCTCGGACGAAGAGCAGGATGTCCGCAGGGCCTCGGACGAAGAGCAGGATGTCCGCAGGGCCTCACACGAAGAGCTTGGAGTCCGCAGAGCCTCGGACGAAGAACAGGATGTCCGCAGGGCCTCGGACGAAGAGCAGGATGTCCGCAGGGCCTCGAACGAAGAGCTTGGAGTCTGCAGAGCCTCACACGAAGAGCTTGGAGTCTGCAGAGCCTCACACGAAGAGCTTGGAGTCTGCAGGGCCTCAGACGAAGAGCTTTGTGCCTGCAGGGCCTCAGACGAAGAGCTTTGTGCCTGCAGGGCCTCAGACGAAGAGCTTTGTGCCTGCAGGGCCTCACAGCCTGGAAGGCCGCTCCCGGGTCGAGGGACTAGACTGCAGTGGTGCTGAAAGGCTGGAGCCGGAGCGCTGCTGGGCTGTAGGGCTGGAGCCTGACCACTGCGGGGATGAGGGGCTGGAGCCAGAATGCTGCAGGGCTGAAGAGCTGGAGCAGGCCCGCTGTGAGGCTGAAGAGCTGGGGCCGGACCGCTGTGAGACTGAAGGGCTGGGGCCAGACCGTTGTGAGGCTGAAGAGCTGGGGCCGGACCACAGTGAGACTAAAGGGCTGGGGCCAGACCGTTGTGAGACTGAAGAGCTGGGGCCGGACCCCTGTGAGACTGAAGGGCTGGGGCCAGACCGTTGTGAGGCTGAAGAGCTGGGGCCGGACCACAGTGAGACTGAAGGGCTGGGGCCAGACCGTTGTGAGACTGAAGAGCTGGGGCCGGACCACAGTGAGACTGAAGGGCTGGGGCCAGACCGTTGTGAGGCTGAAGAGCTGGGGCCGGATCCAGGGGTCAATCTTTGGGTCTAACCACACCTTCAAGCACATCAGTGTTTCATTAAAAACTTCCCTGCTGGGTCCTTCTTTGGGTTGGGTCATTCTGTCAAGGAATTAATCCAAAAGAAACTAACAAGAAACAAAGATGCAGGACCCAATTGCAGAAAATAACAAAAAAAACTTTATTTTAACTAAAAGGGATCAAGGTCCAGAAAAACCAATCCAAAAACTCAGACCAAAAACAGAAGCTCCAAACAGTTCAACAAAAAGCCAAGCCCAAAAACAGAAACTACCTTAAAAATTGTAGAGAGAACATGGGGGAGCACTGGAGACATGGTGTGGAGGAAGACGAATGACCCAACAAAGAGCACAGGGAAAGCAGAGACTAAATACAACAGGGGAACACCAAGCACAGGTGAAACAATCACACAGGTGGAGGGAATCATCATCATAAGAGACACACAGAAGGGAGGGCAGGAAAACACCACGAGGAACAAAGGGATTTCAGAATAAGACAGGAAACGAGAGACAAGGGAAACAGGACACCAAAACGGGTAACTTAACTAGGATCAAAAACAGGGGCAAGACAGTAACACAGGGAACACCAGGAGGTCTAAGAGGGGAACAAAATAGAAAATAACAAAACAAGTCAGATCCTGACAAAAGAGACTTGAATCCACTGACAGCTTGCACATTTATGCTTGGCCCACAGTGGGGTCAGCCTGCTCTTGAGAGAACCATCTCTCCATGGTCTGAACAAAAGTTTGACAACATTTGAAAGAAATGAACAAGGCTTGGATGTCTCAACAAGTTTCTTTTCCTGTTAAATAAAAGCTAAATTTTAAAGGCGAAGAATAATAAACAATAATAATATTTATAAAAACCTTCTAATTAACGCTCCTGCACACCTGACTCCACTCCTGTAATCAAACACACACACACAGACACTGCTGCTAGAACCAGACAGAGGGCACGACAAAACTGGCTTAGGCCCAGTACACACATTTAACTCTTGCTGTTTGTAATCTTGGGTGATAAAATGTGACTTTAATGTAAACAAACATACTGGACAATATCTGGAGGAATTGCTAAGCTAAATGCAATACTCTCATTACCAAAGCTACGTTTGCTTCCTGCTCCAGCCAGTTTGCTCCATGATTGGCCTTGATTTGTTTGATAGGACAAATTAAGAGGATGTGCTTGTATGGTGTCAATTCAGCGCCAAAATCTGCATTCATAAAAACCTTAATCAGTGCAATAAAGTTCCCTGTGCGTAAAGGTTTCTACGTATAAAGGTCTCTGTGTTTACTTTGGTGACTTATGTGTAACTTATAAACATACCTCTCACTAAAGCAAAATCCTACTACCCCATTGGTTCCAGCATAAAATCAAAAGATATCAAAATGAAATCTGAGAGATACGCTAACTGTGAAAGACTTACTTACTCAGGCATGATACCCCCATGAAAATGTTTTTTTTCTTTTTTTTCCCAAGAAACTGCCAGGTACCCTTCACTGTGATCAGACCACCATAACGAAAGGTTACGAGAATGCTATGCTTTATTTGTAGCAACTGTGAACGCAGTCACTGCTGTTAGGCTACCATTGTATATTTGTCTGTTTCTCAACTTTGTTTCTCTATTCCTCTTACATGTCGATCTGCAATTCTCCATCAAATTCAGTTGTCAGGATAATCCGCCCTACTCTGATTATGGTTTTTATGCACACAGATTTTGGCACTGAAGTGACGCCATATGAGTGGCTGTCTGTGGTGTGCACTCCACACACGTAAGGATTATTAGTCAAAAATACTGAACATGTTAAATATTAAAATTTCAAGTCTGGTTGTCCCAGCCTTCGCTTGAGAGGATAAAATGACACTTCACACACCTCTCATCACAAGATAATCCAGTAAGAAAATCTTAGTTAATAATCAGGCCTTTGCTGACTATGGTCAGGTCCAGGCTGAAACTCTGGCCAAATATTGTCCAGTGTGCACCCCGCTTAAGGTTATGTCTACATGTAGGCAGGTAATTTTGAAAAGCACAGCTTTGTTTGTCCTTTTGGCCTTCTGGCCACACGCAAAGAGCATTTTGGGTCATTGAAAATGCTTATTTTGAAAAACTCCTCCCAGGGTGAAGATTTTCAGGAACTCCTTTTTGGGGGGTTGACCATGTGAACATGGAAAACCATGTTTTGAGTTGAATCAGTCACATTCAATGTTAACCTCTCCTATGAGTGATGTAACACACTTTTGAATTCACTATGCTGCTTCAAACAACACTCTGACGATACAAATGCTGCCAATGTTTTGTATGTTTTTCAGATGACCATGTTGGCGGGTGAGCCACGGTTGACTTTATCAGTGGTTGCATGAGCTGCACTGGGAGCAGCTGAATGGATCAGCTCAGAAGGGAGAAAAAGTATTTTAAGGGGATGCATTTTGCAAGGGAAAACAAAAGTCTTCCTAAAAAATCTCTCACCGTGACCCTTAAAGGCCTCTGTACATGTTATGAAGCATTCTTGAAGAAAAAATGTTCATTTCAAGACTACTCTTTTGAGGACAAGTTAATGTTACTGTCTAAAATAAATTTCACTAAATGAAGTCTGATTGCTCTTTATCTCATTGTCAGTTATTCCATACAGCCTACTGTTTCAAAAAAATAGCCTCATGGTCTCATGATTAGTTTCGACCTGTTATTTGTTTAAAGGGGACGCATGAATGTAACACAGCTGAGTTGGAGCCTGGTTGGAGGCTGGAGCTGCTGGAGCTGCTGATGTGGGGCGGGGCGGTAAATGACCACAAAGCATCTGTAGGACACTAAACAGAGTGACCAAATGTGACTTTCGTGCAACAATAAGACTGTTATTTTGATTATGATGGGTGTACGATAATTTCCCCCAAAATACGATAATTTTGAGTCTCGGGTACGATAATTCTATATTTCCCATCTGGCAACACTGGTGCAGACGAAAAGTAGCTCTGTTCTCATGAGGTAAACACTACTGACATCCAGCTTAATGTCTTCTACTGTTATCTCTGTAATCTTAATGTTTGGTGATTACTGATGTCAATATGAAACCTCTGAATATTCAGTATTTTTCATCCATCAGTGCTTATCTGTTACTGTTTATATGCGTTATAAAAAATAGGATAAAGAGGATAACAATGATCAGAAATATTTACTCTAGGACCAATACAGATTTCTGTTCAAAAATACAGTATTATGTTGATCAGACCCTTATTGTAATGATACGATTTGATTATTTGTTCTGATATTATGTAAAATTATAAAAAGGTATGATGAATGATGAAATAGTAAACATTATAGATAGCAGTAAAATAATGTCCACATGTAAATGCAAAGAATATATCCAAGCAAACACAGAGTCAGTGTACAAATATAATCAGACTGTGAGTTTGGCATAAAGAGAGATAATAATCATACTACCATTATTGTTAATACTGATGATCATGATAATCCTGATAATTAGATAATGATAACACTTTATAATAAGTACACATTATTAAGCACTAGTTAAGCATTAATAATTACTGAATTCATCATTTATAAAACATTTTTCTGACATGAATATTCATTAATAAGTAGTTAATAAATACAATTATAAAATGTTTTTCTCATCATTAATGAGCACATTATTATTGATGTTTTCACTGTGTTTCACTCTTTATTAATGAGCTCATCTATAACTATTCCTGGATCCTCCTGAATTGAAGTGGGAAACACACTGAGTTTCACCTGACTGTTGTGGTTTTCAAGGAGTTCCTTACATTTGTTGGGTGCAACAATGAACAGCTCCTCGATTGGAGCACTGACAACAACTGTGTTCCGGTCCACCCCAAAACTCTTGAAAGCAGCAGACATGGTCCTTCCTCAAATGATCAGAATGTTTTGTAACAGGATACCACCTGAGTGGATTTTGGTCTGCAATTTCAGAGGACAAAGAATAAGTATTATCCACAGTAAAAAAAAAAAAAAATGGTGGCATTTGTACACATTTATTGTCATTTTCAATGAAGAGACACAGTACTTTCAAGAGCATAAAGCCCCTAGACATTTTTCAGCATGGTGATTAAACCCACTTTACCTGTGGGATAAGGAGGGGTTGGGCCTTGCCAGCAGGACGCAGAAGGCATCCAGGACAGAGTTGAGTTCAGAGGACAGAACTCGGGGCTAAGATATTCAGAGTGAGAAACCCCAAAAGATGTTGAATGAACTAATTGTTTCCTGTAGAAATGCTATATGTTCTGGGACAATTTTGAGTTTTCTGTGAAGCATTTATAAGGTAATTTGAGTTACCATACCATTTTTCTATAAAAAATAAATTATATGATTCCTTGATCCTGAAAACCTACTCCTGGCACTTGGAATCATGTTGATATCATTATTAGTTTATTATTAGTTTGGTAGTTATTGAGCAAAAATTATCATTCACTAATGAACCTGATTCACCACCAAATTCTAATAATTTTTAAGTTGGCCCATTACCAGCAGCTCCTGGAAGTTTAAGCGACATTCGTCCAGCAGTTTTAACGTAATCTAGTGAACAAACAGACAAAAGCAGGCAAAAACATAACCTCCTTAGGGAAGAAAAAAAAATTAGTTTCTTGGACAGCTCTGTTGTCATTTGGGCAATGGAAATGGCAGTTAATCTGGGATTCATGCAATGTTATTATCTTCTAAACTACCCAGAAAGGATCTAAAGACTGCAAACATCAATATTTGTAGCTCAAGGAATAAGTTGACAAAAATTACAGAAAAACTGGATAACCCACATGTTTTGTTAGTTTCTGAATGACATCTTGATCAAACATTTTCAGATACAGCATTAATGATATATAGTTATAACATTTTGGGGAAAGATAAGAATGCTTATAGTGGCAGGGTTGCTTTTTATATTTAATATTATTTCCTGGTAAAAAATTATAGATGATCTAATGGTACCTGGTACATGGTTACTGTGGCTGCAGTTGAATTTACATTGTATCAGGCCTGTTATGATTGGTTGTTGTAACAGACTGCCAACTGTTATCTTGATAAAATATGAAAAATATAAGAGCAGGTATGTGAACTAAATAATAAGAGTTATATTTTGGGTGACCCGATTACAGACTGGAGCTCACCAGACTGCTCTTTAAAAAAAAAACAGGCTCAAACCTGCTGCAGATGCATGTGGGTTATCCCAGGTTATCAACTAGAGTAAGGTTAACAGCATACGGCACTCAGAGTTCTATATTTGATCAGATTTTTACTAATGTACCACAGTTATTCCCCAAAGCAGTATCTTTTCCAGTAGGTTGTCATGATCAAAATTTGGTTGCAGTTGTGAGAAAAGCTTAAGTGCCTAAAAGAAGGCCGAAGGTAATTTTTAAAAGAACTTATAAAACATTCAACCAAGAATCATTTGTTGAAGACATAAATTGGTTCAAATAATGTCAGAACAAGATCCAGAGGTGGAAACCATCCTCCGGTATGAAGGAAACAGTCAACACAGTATAACTGTATCACTGTTTTTAGCCCAACATGATAACTGCATTAATTAAAAGTCATGTGTTCCCACATGAACATGGACTGTTACTCTGTGAACCAGAATAAACTGTCTGTCACGGGTACCATCGCACACCCACGCAACGCTGATTGGCTCTCATGGAGCGACATCGCCTGAAGAGTTCAAATATTTCAACTTCGGCGACAAAGCACAGTGACCTGCTCCGCGTCCATGTCTCCAAAGATGTGGTCGTGGCTGATCGTGGCTGTACATTGACTCTGCATAGAGAGTGGTCACTGAGGTCACCCAAGTCGCGTTCAGTGTGAATGCACCTTAAGACTACTCCTCACATGAGAGGTTATTGGTGATGAAGCTGTGTAACTATGTGAATGCTGTCATTTAGATTATGTTTAATTGGAATCAGAAAATGAAAATTAAAAATGACAGATAAAAATGTGACATGAGGGAAAAGTGATGACCTTGTCCGTCAAAATGACAGAAAGCAAAAAAAAGGTTACCACAACCTCCTGTCAGAAATAAAACTAGTAGAGATATATTGTCTATCCAGCAATGCCAGTTTTGAGCTGTGTGCTATTCACAGATGGCCTTCCTAAATTCTTCTGGCAGCAGAGGTGTCTTTGCTGGAGTCCACCAGTGTGTTTATTTGCCTCTAACTCCATGGCTTCAAACTTCATTTTGCGTTTACAGCCACTCTGCTCTCTCAAATTCTCCATGGTGACAGCAGGAAGCACGCACAAAATCCTCATTTGAAGAGGGCGGTCCACACCACTTTTGCACCTTAACCAGGCAATACCAGAGCCCAACAATATAATATGAGACCAGGTCAGGGATACCAAATATCAGAGAGGCAATAAAAAACAAAAGCAGTAATAAGAGATGAAGCTGAAAGGGGTTGAGGCTGTAAAATAAGTTGTATTCACGGACCCTGATGAATAGGGGATAATTTCCTGAGCATGATATATGTATAATAGGGGAGAGGGAGAGTCTACTTTTAAAGATGACAGGGGGTGACTACCTCAAGTCTTGAGTTCTTGCCGAAGTCAAATTCCTTGTATGTGTCGCATACTTGGCAATAAAAAACGATTCTGAGTCTGATTCTGATTTTCTGGTGTTCAGCAATTGAATTAACATTCATACAGATTTAAAATAAATGCAATGTGTTGCTGATCACAAACGCAATGAACCAAAAGTGGAAAAAGAGATCAAGTTGAGTTTATCTGGTCAAATACCAGGATAAAAATAGGGACACAACCACTGTGGTCAGTCAGTAATATACACTCATCATTTACAGTATGTCTTGGTAATACTAATGATCGACAAATATTGAACCTTTATTATGAGGCTGAAAAGTTCAGGGTCCACCTTGGTGGTTGTCCTCTTATCACATTCAAATACAACCATGGATCCCACTGGAGTGTTTGCCTGGGTCAGGAGCAGTGGCGGCTCGTGCAGTTTTCTCCAGGGGGGGCTGTGACTCCAAAATAGACATATACCAAAAACAGGGTTTCTGTGCGTTTTAAAAATTTTAAGGCTTTTAAAGCCTATTTTAAGACAATTATGAATTAAATTTAAGATCTACACAAAGTCAGAAAAAAGAAGGCTATGGAAAATTGCAGTCACAGGATTGCTTTCAAACTAATCAAATGTATTGCCACAGAGCAGCCCATAAACAATCAAGAACAAATGTAGTATATACAATAGAGTCAGTAAGTGTGTGTCAGGGTTATTACACTTTTTAAAAGTTAATTGGTTTTTATTTTGATTTAGTTTTTCAGATTTTTTTTTGTTTTAATTTAGTTCTAGTTAGTTTAACAAATAATTAAACAAAAAAGGGGGCAACAAAGGAAGCTGTAAATTTACATACATAATTTAAGACCTGACAAAAATATTATTTAAGCCCTCTTGACAAAATATGGACAGATTTAAGACTTTTTAAAGCCTAAAATTGAGATTATCAAATTTATTACCCTGCAAAGTCTTTTGCATGGCCTAAGATAGTGTCACAAACCTAACAAATGAATGCACCAATTTAATGCAATATGGAGATGGCCATGAGTCAGCTTTCCAATATATATTTCACTTAATAATAATATAGAAAAGCAATATATTTTTTGAATATATGTGTTCATTTAATAGCAACTATGCAAATTAACATAACACCTTCATAAAAGCAGACTATTATATAATATTGGGCCTATTCTAAGGTGTGTTTCTCACTTTCTCACAATATAGCATGATTAAAAGCATTGGGCCAGATCTACTAAAGGTTTGCGTGTGTAAAGTAATCCCTCTCTGTTTTGCACTCTTAATACATCGTGGAGGAGGTCATTTAACCTGTTTAAAAAAGACAGAAGTGTAATCCGAGTGTATTGTCACCCACTGTCTTTGGACTGCTGATTAATTATGATGTACGGCTGATCAGGTCCGAGCTCTTTCACCTGCTGCCTCTACTGTTGTGTTCTCCTCAGCCAGCTACGTCAGACGCATTGTAGCTGTGCGTCTGTTTGTGACCAATCTGGTTATGAACATGTTTACGTTAAGCAAATTAGGAATGCTCGGGCACTGCCTGTTAGTGCCCCTTAGGAGTTTTTTTTTATTTGGCTAGGATAAGCTAACTTTTTAATGCAAAACTGGGATCTGAACATGCATAAGAGCACAGACATTCTGATTCTGACCCGAGGCTCATGCAGCCAAAAGAGTGTCTCCTATCACATTCAAATACAGTCATGGATCCCACTGGAGTGTTGGCCTGGGTCAGGAAAGAATTGTCAAAACCATTGCACTTGTTTCTCAGCTGTGATCTGTGGAACCACAAGAACAGAGTCAGACCTGTGGCTTGGGCAGGATCTTGCAGTCGCTGAAAAAACTTTAGGATGAAGTTATGTCTGCTGGTACCGAAATGATTATTCTCCTCTCTCTAGCTTTGATAACCGTGGTAACCAGAGGTGTGCACAGGGGGGATCCCCCCACCATGGCCCAACTGTTGAAAAACGCACGCTAAAGTCCCCTTTTGGTTGAAAACAAGTGTTAAAGTTTACCCTTGAGAGCCAAAACTCGCTCTAAAGTGCCCTCTTGGGCGCCAAAACTCGCTCCAAAGTGCCCTCTTGAGAGCCAAAACCATGCTACAGTACCCTTGAGAGCCAAAAGGCGCTCTAAAGTGCCCTCTTAGAAGGCAAAATGCTCTCTAAAGTGTCCTCTTGGGAGCTAAAATGTTTGCCAAAGTTCCCTCTGTGTCCTCTTGGGCATCTAAACACATACTAAAGTGCCCTCCTGGTTGGCAAAACACACTAAACTGCCCTCTTAAGCGGAAAAAAACACATAAACTCCAGAAGACTGTTAGGACTAAGAAATACTATGGAACATTACTGCTGCAATGACTGTATTGGGCCCTTTTTGATCTATATTGAGACATAACTATCTCACAGAACCAGTTTTGATTTTCTGGTGCTAATATGGTGTTAAAATGGCAGGCATGAAAATCCCTCACCTTTTGGCGAAATTTGCTGGTTTGAAATCAAAATTGGTGACCTACGGTGTAGATCTGATGGAAAGTTTTTTTTGGGGGGTGGGTGGGGGTAATCGGGACGTGAAAGTATACCAGAGATTATCAGTGAACTGCAAACATGCACATGAGCCTGAAAAGTGCCTTGAATTGGACAGAAACATTTACTCTACAAGCACAAGAGCATGGAAATAAAAGCGCGAAGGGCCTCACATCAGCAGTGTTTTCTTTGGGAAGGTGGGGGCATACTGCTGCCTGATTGATTTGGGAAGCAATCAGGCAGCTTAAGACGCCTCGCCAATCCAAATGGGATATAGCTAACGATAGTTTAATATTAGCTAAAGGTAATATATCACCGGAAGAATTAAAGCTTGCTGAAAGAGGCATCATGTCAGTGATGAATAACGTTAGCTAACACAGCAGGAGAGATAACGTAGATTCCTACACAAGCCTCCAGTGGAAAATTAATTAATGCATTTCATGAGAGATGTTATTAGTATCTTATATTGCATAATGGGACCATGTATAGATAGATACAGGCAATTTTGGCCATGGCGGCCCACCATGATTACGATGTGCGGAGGCACGTACCATGACATACCAGAGGATATATGTGCACGTTTTGTCATTTCAAAATTAACATATAGTGCAGCAGCCTACATGGAAGAGAGTAACCATGTTTAAAAAAATGATACGCTCTTTCACTAATCACAGAGACTTTCATCTTGGGAGAGATGGCCAAAGTATCATTAATCCAATCTTGAAGTGAAAGTGGGGTGAAAGAAATACTGCTAGTGATGTTGTCTTTTTTATGTTTTGTATATATATCTATATCTATATATATATATATATATATATATATATATATATATATATATATATATATATATATATACACACACACACACACACATATATATATATATCGTGTCCATTGCCTTCTCTGTCTTGTTCCAGAAGCCCTCTTGTCATCACAATGCCCTGGTTCCTCAGCATGAGAGAGGGCTGGACTGAAGGACAGCACAGAGGCACTAATCATGGCTGCACAGGAACAGGCCTTGAGCACCAGAGCAATAGAGGCCCGGATCTACCACACCAGGCAAAATCCCAGGTGCAGGCTGTGCAAAGAGAGCCCTGAAACAATCCAGCACCTAACAGCAGGGTGTAAGATGCTGGCAGGAAAAGCATACATGGAACGCCATAACCAAGTAACCAGTGTAGTGTACAGGAACATCTGTGCAGAATATGAACTGGAGACCCCAAGGTCAAAATGGGAAGCACCTCCCAAGGTGATTGAGAATGACCGAGCAAAGATCCTGTGGGACTTCCAGATACAGATCGACAAAATGGTAATGGCCAACCAACCGGACATTGTAATCGTGGATAAGCAGCAGAGGAAAGCCGTTGTGATTGATGTAGCCATCCCAAGTGATAGCAACATCAGGAAGAAGGAACACGAGAAACTAGAGAAATACCAAGGGCTCAAAGAAGAGCTAAAAGAAGAGCTAGAGAAAGCCTGGAAGGTGAAGGCAACAGTAGTGCCTGTGGTCATTAGGGCACTCGGGGCAGTGACCCCCACACTGGAGAAGTGGCTCCAACAGATCCCTGGAGAAACATCAGACATCTCACTCCAGAAGAGTGCAGTCCTAGGAACAGCTAAGATACTGCGCAGGACCCTCAAGCTCCCACCAGGCCTCTGGTAGAGGACCCGAGCTGAAGAGGATGAATAGCCACCCACCCCACCGGGAAAAAGGGGGGGTGGGTGAGAAAAAGACTATATATATATATATATATATATATATATATATATATATATACACATACATACATATATATGTATATCTATATCTATCTATCTATCTATCTATCTATACATACATATATATATATTTATATATATATATGGAGAGAGAGAGAGATAAAGCATGTTTTGATTTTCATCTACATTACATTTCATATTTACAGTGACACTTTTTCTTAATTTTCTCTTAATTTACTTATTCAACATCCTTTTGTTTGGAGGATGGCACAGCCTTTTCTTAATACAGAAGTGAAGGGAGGGGCTACAGTCATTTATAACTCTGTTATCACTTAACAGTCTGCCCAACATTGATTTTTGCAACCAAACAGACATAGTCAGGCTTTTATCTAAGTTTTATATTGATCCTATACCGCTTTATTATGGTGAAGACAGTAAAAGCAACATAGAAATAAATTTCATTCTGGCACATAATGATTTCTTGTTGATGGAAGCATCATTTTGCCTCTCTTTTTACAGTAAAATGTGAATTTGTGTTTAGAGTGGGAGAAAATAATTTGTGCAACATCTGAATTGAGTATATATTGTTGACCATCAGATCCCTCCTAGGTTTCGGGGCACAACAAGCCCAAATGAGCAACTGTACTTGTGGAACAAGCCCAAAAAAACTGCAACCCACAACAGCCAAAATGTACAAGCAACTGTTCAAAAAAGAAGCCAAACTGGCTTATAATAAGCAGACCTGGCAACTATGGCTCCTGTGTAGTTGTGCATGAGCCCCATGACTGAGCGTGTTTGGGGGTTTGCCGGGTTGACTCGGGCGGGCACGATAACCTGGAAAAGGGGGTGAGGAAAGGACAAACTACCTACCGCACTCATGTCTTGCTTTGTTGTGGCGAACTGGGTGATAATAAAAGCAAGCCCATAGTCGCTTGTAAAACGCAGTTGTTGTCCCAGTCTGCGTGCAACATGCTCACGCTCTCTGCGTCATATGCGGCTACAGTAATAACCCTTCTTCGAGTCAACGCTGAGATCGGGGACATTTTCGGGGACAGCTTTAACCGGGGACAGGTCAAAACAGGGATTGTCACACACCCACACACACACACACTGCTGCTGGAAACAGCCAGAGGGCATGACAAAACTGGCTCAGGCCCAGGACACACACTTAACTCTTGCTGCTTGTAATCTTGGGTGATAAAATGTCACTTTATTGCAAACAAACACACTGGACAATATCTTGAGGAATTGCTAAGCTAAATGCAGCCAGTTAGCTTTGTTGTTGAAATTTTGATCTGCCTACGGAGAGTCAAAAAACAAGACTGCAAAAGGTAGCAATGCACCGAGACTTTATTCTCATGAGAAGGAGACAATACAGAGAAGCACACGGCAGAAAGCAGTTCAGAGTATTGTCCCACTGAAACAAATGTGAATCTCCCTTATATACACACAGCTCCTTGCCAGCTGTTGATTGGGGTGCAATAAAACAGTTGGAGACTCTCCTCAGGAAATTACTCCGAGGTATAATCTCCTGTGTTATTCCAGATCTCTCCCTGACCTCTGTGCCCAGAGGGTGACACAGTGGGTTGTGAAACTGGAGAGTTCACCGGGTCATTCACACAGCAGCACAGTTGAAGTTACAGAACAAATAAGGTAAAATAAATGTATGCAAAATTTCCACCACAGCTTCAATCAACGTCCTTGACTGTTGCGATTTCCATTACCATTTACCCCATTGGTTCCGGCATAAAATCAAATGATATCAAAATGAAATCTGAGAGAAACACTAACTGTGAAAGACTTACTTGCTGAGCTATGATAGCCCCATGAATTTTTTTTTTGTTATTTTCTTTCTTTTTTCAGAGAAAGTGCTGGGTACCCTTCACTGTGATCAGACCACCATTATGGAAGGTTATGCTTTATTTGTAGCTTTATTTGTAGCAACTGTGAACGCAGCCACTGCTGTTAGGCTAGCAGTGTATATTTGTCTGTTTTTCAACTTTGGTTCTCTATTTCTCTTACATCTTGATCCGCAATTCTCCATTAAATTCTGTCATCAGGATAATCTGCCCTACTCTGCTCTGACCTGGAGACAGTAGGCATTTAAAGTAACCAATCAGAAAGAAGTGGGGATGCGGGGCAGTCGATTCAATGCCTGCACCCAGTGTGCTCAGCAAAGTCGAGCGCATAGAAGGCACAGAGAGTGACAGCAGCCGTGTATACAGAGACTGCAAGCGTGCAGAGATTGGTTTGTATGCATGCTGATTATGGTTTTTATGCACACAGATATTGGCACTGAATTGATGCCATATGCTTGGCTGTCCTCTGTGTACAGTCCACACACATAAGGATTATTAGTCAAAAATACTGAACATGTTAAATATTAAAATTTCAAGTCAGGTGACCCGAACCTGACTTCACACACTTCTCATCACAAGATAATCCAGTAAGAATATCTTACTTAATAATCAGGCCTTTGCTGACTATGGTCAGGTCCGAGCTGAAACTCTGGCCAAATATTGTCCAGTATGCACCCCGCTTAAGGTTATGTCCACATGTAGGCAGGTAATTTTGAAAAGCACAGCTTTGTATGGCCTTTTGGCCTTTTGGCCACACGCAAAGAGCATTTTGGGTCATCAAAAATGCTTATTTTTTAAAAACTCCTCCCAGGGTGAAGATTTTCAGGAACTCCTTTTTGGGGGGTTGACCATGTGAACATGGAAAACCATGTCTTGAGTTGAATCAGTCACATTCAATGTTAACCTCTCCTATGAGTGATATAACACACTTTTGAATTCACTATGCTGCTTCAAACAACACTCTGACGATACAAATGCTGCCAATGTTTTGTATGTTTTTCAGATGACCATGTTGGCGGGTGAGCCACGGTTGACTTTATCAGTTGTTGCTATAGCTGTCGTTCTTCCACATAGAGCAGGTGAGGCACAGCTCCCACCAGTGAGTGTGCTTCCTTTAGCAAACACGGCAAGAACCAATTCTTAATCCTCTATGGGGGAAATGCTTACATATAAGGCCACATTAAAACTAGCAAACACAAACAGAGGTGCAGACTAAAAGTAGCTCTGTTCTCAGGAGGTAAACATACTGACATCCAGCTTAATGTGATCAATTTTCAATCATCCAACTTAATGTCTTCTACTGTTATCTCCATAGTCTTAATGTTTTGTGATTACTAATGTAAATAAGAAACCTCTGAATATTCAGTATTTTTCATCCATCAGTGCTTATCTGTTACTGTTTATATGCATGATATGAAATAGGATAAAGAGGATAACAATGATCAGAATTATTAACTCTAGGACCAATACAGATTTCTGTGTAAAAATACAGTATTATGCAGATCAGACTCTTGTTAAAAATGATACTATTTGATTATAGGTTCTAATATTATGTAAAATTATATATATAAAAAAAGGTATGATGAATGATCAAATAGTAAACATTAAAGATAGCAGTACAATAATCTCCACATGTAAATACAAAGAATATATCCAAGCAAACACAGAGTGAGTGTACAAATATAATCAGTGCTGAAAAATGACTGAGTTTGGCATATAGAGAATTTTTAAGATATTATCATTCTACAGTAATTGTTAATACTGATAATCATGATAATAATGATAATTAGACAACGATAACACTTTATAATAAGTACTCATTTTTAAGCATTAGTTAAGCAATAATAAATACTGAGTTCATCATTTATAACTTGTCCAACTTTAGATTTATAAGAAACAACTTAACCCCAGAGTCGGCAAAGTTATACTTTGATGCGATGAGTATGCCACACATGTCATACTGCCTGACCAGCTGGGCATCTGCCTGTAAAACAACCCTGAAGCCAGTTGAACAGTCTATAAACAGGCATTGAAAGTTTTGGATAAGAAACCTAAATTGTACCACCACTGCCTGATATTGGATAAGCATGAGCGCCTAAACTGGGACAACACGACAAAATATACTGATTCTGTACTTATTTATAAAATCTTACATGGTCAAGCTCCACCTCCACTTAAGATTTTGTTAAAAGAAACTACAGTAGATCTACCACAGCCTAAGAGGTGACTGCATTGTAACATTTTCAGTTCTCATTTCATGCATCTCAGACCTGGAACCAAATACCAAGCATGATGCGTGAACTACCGACTCTATCCTTCTCCAAGCACCTCAGAGCATGGTTGTTGGAAAATCAGATCTGTGATCATAACCATGTCTAATTTTGTATGTATGTCTAATGGGCTCAGTATGTTGGGGCACCTTCCATAACGGTCAACTGTTGCATACATAAGTACATCTATGTATGTCATTTTTATGCTTTCTTAGTGCAATATCTACTCACACATCTGCATGTGCAACCTTGTGCTATGGGCATCGTGCAATATTATATTCAGTCTGGCACTTCATAATCCTGGGCAGTTAGGGTGATGTGCAATGCAACAGGCACTTTCATTTCTGTGCAATACTGGGCAACGTGCAATATAATGGATTGCACGTTGCATTTGGCACTTTTGCACTATATCACTTTAGTTAGCACTCCAGCACTTTATAATTCATTGTGTATAATTCCCATGGTCCCCCAACTCTCAGCCTGTTTTTATTTTTGGACTGAATGTCATCTATATTGTTGCTTTGTCTTTTAATATGCTCTGTTTGTTTTATTCCTATTACTGATGTTTGTTTTGGTATGATGTGTTAAACACCAACCTGCTAATGGGACTGGGGAAGGAAATTAGCCACCTGGCTACAATCCCATGCATTTACATGTAAATGTTCATTAATGCATACTGTCCCATTTAAAAAAAAAAAAATCCTAAATCCTAAATCCTTTCCTCTTTTTCCCTCCTTTCCTAGACCCTGTGACATTTTCCATCGAAGTTAAGGTAAAGGTTTAAAAAAGGCCCCATGACATTGCTTTTCTGTCTTTTCATATCTCAGACTATTTTTGTTGCAAGTAAAATGCATCATGCATATTTAGCATATACAGTTTGTGACATCAAGTCGACCATACAATAACCCTTAATGTCATACAGAGGCTGCAAAACCAAAAACTGCATGTCTTTTTCATGGTCAGATTGCTGTCTCTCATTTGACTGACTTCTTTTCAAAGTAAAAGTGTGAGGTTTTTTTTTAAAACAGAAAGTGAAGCAACCTAAGATCAAAACAGTGCAAAATGTACAAAATAAATGCATAGCAAACAAATGTTACCAAAAGTCACCTATTCTTACTGTTAACCTTAACTGGGTAAACTACATATCCATCTACAAACAGGATTTTTGTTTTGTAAAAGTTTTTGCTGCAGCTGTTTATTAAATCAAGGTGACTGTTGTAAAGCAAAAGTAGCACTTCCTCAAAATATTTATCCTTAATTCCTCATGTAAACAAAAAAAGAACAAAACTGTATTATCCTAAATTCATTAAACAAAAGTTCATTTTAACAAAGTCACCATTTCGAGAAGTAGCAACCTGAGAAGAGTAAATTTCTTATATATAGGCTACAGTAGAATATACCAAACGTTTATAACTGGTCAAATCAAACTACCCTCACAAAAAGTAAAGTATGATGGCATGAAGGTCTACAGCTTTACCGCAAAGTTTTAGGATGATGAAACTGACACGTTTAATGAAAAATCTAGTAAGTAATCCTTATAACAAACAACAATATAATTACACATCTTTGCATTTTGCTGATTATGTTTACTTTTTTTGTAACCTGATTATGTCATCTTGATTATATTTATCTACCCAAACCTGAGTGTGGGTGAGTGTATGTGTCTGTTACTGTTCTTTTTAAATAGGACCTGTCGCCAAGCACCACATAAAGGACAGGAAAAACAAATTTCAGTCAGGCACATGTCAACCTTCAGTCATTTGAAGGTCTCTCTCAGTAACTGGATGCAGTTCATGTAAAGGTGTGTAATAATAATAACAAACACAAAAATCATAGACTCACAATACTGCTGTTCTCTCTGTAATGTATAGCATGCTTTGTCAATAATTTTAAAGACATATAAACAATCCTTTTTTCATTTGCCTGTAAGATTTTCTCAGGGTCTAAGATTATGACAGATTGGTATGATGGATGACGCAATTGCAGCCAGTTCAACAACTCTCATTAAAATGGCAAAAAACAATAAGGGAGATCTGTGTCACAGCAATTGAAAGGATGAGAAGGTGTACAGGCCAACAGATTGGTGGAAGAAAAGTTTGTTGTGATCGATGAGAGACATTTTCGGCACAAAAGAAAGTTATTTTAATGCAGCTGTGACTGTAAATAAGTTTCAAATAGAGTCAAGCAAGTTATTGTTAGTAGAATGTGTCCATTTATGTCTGTGTTTTGGTTTTGTTTCTGCATCAGTATGGCAGAGGAAGAATGGCTGGTGGGTGGAAAAGAAAGAAGTGGGTCTTTGGGATGTTGGGTGTGAGGCATCATCAAAGACGAAGAAAACCCACTCTGCGCCTTGTGGAGACAAGATCTCAAAGACATCCCATTCCCTTGATTGCCCATCATGTGAGGCCTGGACCTTCAGTTATCAGTGTTGAGTGGTATGCCTATCAGAAACTCTCTGCACTAGGATACAACCATCACACTGTTAACCACAGCAGGAGGTATGTAGATCGCCAAACTGGCGCCCATACCCAGCATCTTGAGAGGGCGTGGAGATCCTACAAGGAGCAGATCTGGAGGCTTAGGGCAGTGTTTCCCAAACTTTTCACAGCCCGTACCCCTTCAGACACTTGACCTCTAGCCATGTACCCCCTACTCTCACACACTTATAGCAGCTAGAAAAAGAAATGTGTCTGTAAGCCTGCTGCCACCCCCACCTCCCACATTTAACAGGCATAACATACAAATAAAATTTCTTATAGTTAATTATTTCTCACAAAATAGATTTATTTATGAGCAATTTCATTGGGTAACACCAGTTCACTTCTGAAAACAGAAATTTAAATTTCTGGAACATATTGTGACGGCTCCTCCAGAACACTAGGTGTTCCTGTTTGCCTGTTTTGCTGGTTTGTGCTCTCTGATTTCAGGTGCAGGTGATAGCAGAGTCATCAGGAGAATGAGATACACCTGTGTTCTGGAGGGGCCGTCACAATATTCTTTAATGAACTTGAAACTGTAAAGTACAAACTCACCACAGCTCCAATGAGAAAGGTGTATGACTGAACTTATGTCACTATAAGAATCTTAGACAAATCAGGGCTGATTTCCTTCTCCAAGATGCCTCACCAATCCAGCCTCCAGCCTCTCTGCCAACACTTCAGGCCTTTATCAAAGCTCACAATACAGACATTTGCCAGTTTGAACTTTAAACTGAAACAAGTGTTTGAAACCTGACAGGCATTCAAGTACCCTCTACGTCACTTCGCTTACCCCTGGGGGTATGAGTACCCCAGTTTGGGAATCACTGGCTTAGGGGAAATTGCACTGACAGCTTACTTTCTGACCAACTTTCAGTGATTGAGTGGAATGAATGGCTCGCAAAAAAACACCATGATGGTGCATTTGGCAGACTGATTCATGGCATTTCAAAAAATATAAGTACTTTGCAGTCACTGTTACCACTACAAGAATCTTCTGTTGGAGATGGCGGTGACATAATTTACAAATAATCAGTGTACAGTAAATCCCTGTGATGTTGTGGTTCTGGTATTTCACGTTTTTTTTCTTTAAGACCAATTAATTTTGACATCACTTATATTTTTGCCATTTTGCAGCATTCTGCAGCATTGTTTATGATTTTTAATCTTTAAATCTTGCGTGTCACAATATAATGCCGGTATGTACCGATTCAGCCAATCAAAGTGTCGATATTTTTTTCTCTGCAGCGGATTGGCTGTTTGTGTATCACGGGCTTCACATCTAGCAGGGAGGAGAGATATTTGCTTTGTTTTCTTTCAGTTCCGAGTCTCTCTCTACAGTGATTGGTGTTTTTCTGTTTTCTATTACTGTTGCTCTCTCAGTATCTTTTTAGGTGTTTAAATGTATTTCTGTTGTTTTAAAAGTGTGTTTAAAGACCTTAAAATTCTTTCAAAAGTACAGTTAAAGTTATAAAAACATGCCAAGGGTATATTTAAATAGAGTATTTCTATTCTATTTATCATTTATCGCGGGTTAGGGGTTAGGATTAAGTTTCAGACCCACTCGCTATGGGGGGTGGGGGTGGCACTGTACTTGGTTTTTGTAGTGTCTTAAAAATGCATTTCCTGCATTAATCAGTTGAAATGCTGAGTCTCAGCATTTCAACTTATTGTTCTCCTACTTTATTATTCCTCTTTTTCTTATTATTCTGCCATCAGATTGTTGTAGCTTTCACAGCCTTCAAATTTGCACAGATTTTCACAGAAAAAAAAGAACAATGCAGCATGTTCATGAGACCTGCTTGTATTTTTCACATGTTTAACTGTTATAGTTTTTACAATAAAAATTATTTTCTGCTGATATTTCCCATTGAAATGAATGGGAGATTTATGCAGTGCTTCAACTTTCACGCTGTACAGATTGGGCATACTTCCACCTACAGACTTCATTCTTGCTTTGACGGATTCACTGACTTCTCAACTATTTTTCCAGTTGTTCAGCTTTTTGCTATCTGGTACAGTTTTTCAGATATCACCGTTTAAGCAACACTAAGTTTTGAGGATTTCTCTGTTCTTAGAGCGTGTCACATGACCTGTTAGAGCGTGAGCTTCGCCTAAAGATTCCAAAATTTATAGCTGAAAAACTGCAATAAAAGCCTCAAGCTTTACTTCACAGATATGATTAATACATCAAAATGAGGCTACACTTCTCCTCTTTCAGCTGAAATTCGTTTCAACCTTGACATTGAGATAGTTTTGTCTCAGTGAGCTTCAGAGCCACGGGTATCCCGCAAAGTCCTCCATCTGCTCCCATTGTAATCGTCCTCCCCAGAGAGCTGATCGCTTCACTTTGAAGGCCGTTTTTAAACTCCTCCCGTGTCAACATTTTCTACAGTACAGACATGAAACTTACATCAATCGTTTCAGCTGCTTCTTGTGATGCTCACGTTGCAGTTTTTTTTTTTGATAGCTACCACAGTTTTGGCACAGCATTAGCCCGTATACCCGGAAGTACCCAGCTCAACTTCACCACTCTGTACAAGCATACAGCATCATTACATACTCTGCTGCTGTGTGGGTAACTGTGTTTGTGGCTTGTTAGCTGAGCAGTTAGCTTATCTGTCATTACCTCTGGAGACTGGGGTTTGACTCTTGGTATGACTATTTTTTACTATCATGCATATTTCAGAACATATGCTACTCATTACAGTCTTTGCCATTTTAGCCCTCAAAAATTCAGGGCTGCCAGCTGTCACGCATTGCTCATGAGACCCACACATTTCATTGGCGTAACACACTCTCCGGCTTCACCCCAACTCCTTCTCCTTATGTTCTCAGTGTACAGCGTCATGACACAGATATGTGAAAAGGATTCTGGGAAATGTAGGCTGATGTACACTATACGACAGTGCCGAGTCACACAAAACACTGCTCGCCATGTATTTTCACATCAACATTAAATGTGACACCACCTCCGTCTCTTCATGTTACTGCTTTGCAAAGTCAGCTGGCCCTCGTCCTCACTGTACAGCGTCATGACAGGGGAATGCGCAAAGGATTGTGGGAAATGTAGGCCGACAGCTGATCGCTTCACTTTCAAGCCCGTTTTTAAACTCCTCCCGTGTCAACATTTTCTACAGTACAGACACGAAGCTTACATCAGTCGTTTCAGCTGATTCTTGTGATGCTCACGGTGCAGTCCTTTTTGTGATAGCTATCACGGTTTTGGCACAGCATTAGCTCGTTTACCCAGCAGTCCCCAGCTTCATCATCGACCCACATTAAATGTCACACTGCCTCTGCCTCTTCATGTTAGTGCTTTGCAAAGTCAGCGGGCAGAGCAGCTCCTCTTCCTCGTCCTCAGTGTACAGCGTTATGACAGAGAAATCAAAAACAATGCGCAAGGTTAGTGGGAAATGTAGGCTTTCACATTCATTTCACAAGAAAATACTACACCGCAGTGCGCTCAACTATGACAGCTCTGACTGCTCACAGTCCGCCAGACTCTGGCTGCATACGCAGGTATACGCCATATACCCACTAGAAAACGCCCCGAAATACCATATAACCACAACAAAATGGGCAAGGATACGTATATCAGCATGCTTGTGTGACTTTCACTTTCTCTCAGCGTGTGTGTGTGCGCTCCTCCATCATAGACGCGCATCGCAGGGACAGTGAGGGATCATCAGTCACACTGTGTGATTTTATCTTTCACACGGTGTCTTGACAGCTCAAGTGCTCTGTTTAAGTGAACACAAAGACTTAAAAAACTGACGAGTCAGCCTTTCATTAATCAAAACTCTACATTCTTCAGCAGTCCAGCTCTTCTCACTGTTTTCTAAATAATAAATTCATCCTGAGGGATCCTCCGTCACTTATTCTCCATGATATCAGAACAATCTTTGAAGGACAAGCTTCAAATACAGTCTACTAGTGGAGCGGTTCCCAGCCTGTAGGTGGAGGCCCATTGTGGGTCTCAGAGCTGTTTTCAATGGACGGTGTATAAATGTGCTCAAAATGTCGCAAAAAATGTCTTCAGTGTATGGAGGCCCTAAGCGGACAAACATCCATCAGAGTATGTCAGATTTTACCCACTAGAATAAACCAGACTACACACAAATATTACACTGTTTTACATTTCTCTACTCAGATATTCCTGTCCAGATTTACAAATTCATGTATGTAGGCTATTATTACTTTGAGTTTGATGTTCGAGTATAGATTTGTTGATTTAAAAATGAAGTAGTGATAACTTTGACCTAGATGTTAACTTGAGCAGATCAAGTTTCTAATGACATTCTGACCGTTAATGTCCACTCCTCATTGTCCTCCAATGAAAATCACCTCTGTTTACATTAATTTTCAAGTCAGATGCTTTTATACTGGATAGTTCGTAGTGTTGTGGACTTGTAGCCTACACATTGATGCCAAAACATTTTTCAGTTACCAAAGGAAAATTTAATCTAGGCTAATTATGCATATTCAATTGCACTTCATAATTTAACCCTTTAAAGCCTGAATGCACAAATAATAGCCAGAACATTCATTTTTTTGGAGCTGAAATGTTTATTTCACTTCCTACTGAAATCCAGCAAAACCACGATTTCCATAACATTTAACATATATATATTTTTAGCCGCAATGTTGCTGACTCTTCCTCCGGCGGCCCGGGTTCAAATTATTATTTTCAATTATTATTTTCCTGTCTTTACAATGCAAATTTGATAACATATTTCACACATCTGCTACTGATTACAATCTATGTCATTTTAGCCCTAACAAATTTTACTCTTTTAATTGTAGATTACAACTTCTTCATGGTGGCCAAACATTTATACAGCTTTCTGCAATTTCCTTTCACATTTATTCATTTTCATCTTTCTTTAACAACTGTAAGCATTTTTATTACATATTTCCCACATTTGCAGCTGTACTTTACTGCTTCCAACTATTTTTTGTCACATTTTCACATCTTCAGCTTTGTTTGCATGCAAATGCAATTTTTCTAGTTTCCTCTGTTATTGAGTTTATTCATTTTATTTTTCATTTTTTTGACTTTTCTTTGAGATAGGATTTAGAATTACACTAAATAATTTTGAACTGTTATTTTTGATACTGGAAGAATTTTTTTTAATATAAATTTTTTTAATCAAAGATTTGAGGACTTGAATTTTCTGTGATGCACAGTTGGTGTTGGCAAGTTATTATTCAGCCATGTTTACCCTTGTTCATGTTTACATCAACAGTACAGTTGTACAGTCACATATGCTGATTAACTGCAATAAATATTATTGCAAAACATTCTATATCCCTTTGTGTTGTGTCTTTCCTTTATCTGTTAAGATGACTAAGACTTTTGTGAAGGCATTGCCAGCCTTTAATTCACATTTGTAAATGCCTTATCAGGCAAAGATGGTGCTCACTTTAGATAAGCTCACACAAAATACATAGGTGCTTTGCAAGTACCCGAATGAATGAATTCTTGTATTATTAAGTGTTTGTAGGACATGTATGTGAAAAGAAATTTGTTAGTTTTTTTTAAAAACATCCACTTAAATTCACCAAGCATTAGTACATGTCTGAATAGTATATTTGTGAGGGCAACATAAATGTAATCTAAATTGTCTAACTATTAACATACGCCTTCTGAATGATCCTAAAACTACTTACCATTCCTAAATAACTGGTTTGTAAATGATGTAATAATTAATTTATAAATTCTGTTTTCATCATTTATAAAGTATGGAAATACAAACATTAAGCAAGTTATAGATGAGCTTATTAATGAAGAGTGAAACATTTATAACCATGTTTATAAACTACATACCAGTGAGTAATTATGTATGAAAAATGCTTTATATATGATGAATTTAGTATTTACAAATCATTTACTAATGTGCTTATTAATGATGAGTAAAACATTTAAAATTTTATCTATAAAATACTTATTAATGATTTTTCATGTCAGAAAAATGCTTATAAATGATGAATTCAGTATTTATTAATGCTTAGATAATGCTTAATAATGTGAACTTAATATGAAGTATCACCAAGATAACAATAATAAATAAAAATGATACAATAACTTGAACACCAATAATTATGTTATAATATAATGTCATATACAGTTTTTGTTGTTTTTCATGGTTTGATAATTTCTCTGCTGCTTGACACAGTGTTAAAAGGTTTGGTGATGAAAAATGTAATTCTTTTTCAAGTTGAAGTGTCCTTTTTTTAGGTCTGAAAATCTGGTTGCTTTAGAAGAAACATCTATTCTTTAACTCCTTCATTACATCTACAGTGAATTTAGAAAAATGGTAATCATGAGATCTAACAGAGACATACACTAAGATCTATATAACAGTATGTAAGGCTTCATTAAAGGTTGGCTTAATTCCTACAAAGCAGAAACTGTTCTTTTCTGTCATCCATGGGTCTAATTTTTCCTGGTTTGACAGTCCTCTAGATGAACCCTGAGCACTCCCTGCCTGTGCAGCTCCAGCAAGTGTTTAAACTCAGACGGCATGGAGTGGTAGTGAGTTTTAGGCTGAACATCATCATAGTAGTGGTGCTTGAGGTTATGGAATCCATAGGGGTGATTATTAAAGGGCCAGAACCCGTACAGATGCACAGTGTCACAGACTTCAAGTGCCAAACTCGCCACCAGTATCCCAGTAGTCAGGCGTCTTTCTTTCAGACCTTTCTTATGCCAGAAGTCAGCCAGACTGCGATGGTACTCTGGGTTCAAAAGGACAGGCCGAGTCGGACCACCAAAGTCCTTGATGGTGTATGCTGCCTGCAGGGATGCAGCTGTGTATCCAAATAAAGAGAATGGGCTGAACATCACCATAGAATTACCATACATGTGCTGGTTGTCCACAAAGGGACGGCGAAACTTCATTAGAGATCCATACCTGAAAGTAAATGGATGCATCATTTCTAAAAACCACAAGATTAGAGGAAAACGTCTGGGTGAAAGCAAAGTAAATTTTGTATTTTTGCTCACTGCTCTTCCAGGATGGATGGGTTTGTTGTCACAAGATCAGTCTTGACACCCACATCCTTCTCATAACCATTTTCCAAAGGAGGTAGGTTGCACCTGAATTATCATCAAAATAAGAATATACAATGACAGAAAATGTCACATATTTGTTGGGTAAAATTTTCATCAGCCTATCCGTCCATCACAATTATCTGCTTACTCACCTGATGACAAACTGAGCTGAATCAATCATTTTTCCACAGCCACTGTCAGCCAGGATCCCTCCATTCCCAACAACAGCACATGTGTCCCATGTTTTATTTGAGAAAGGATGCTCCTGAAATTATTACAATGAAAAATGTAATACACACAAACACATTTACTTTGATGGCTTTATGTCTCTCATTCAGAGATGGTATCTGTATTGTTGATTTTAAAATTTAGATTGTACACATGCAAAAGTTAAGTTTAAAATAGTTGCAAATATTTTAGTTTGATATATAACTTTTATCATCATTGACAGAAGAGCTCACTTGACAGCAGATCATGGGTTACAAAAGAACCTTGGTTTTTGAGACTGCACCTCTGTCAGTCACAGAATCATTGTGACTGGCTAGAGCTGCTGGTCAGTCCTCAGTCCTAATGCTGCTGGACCTGACTGCTGCCTTTGACACGGTGAACCATCAAATTCTCCTCTCTGAACTCTGTATCTCAGGATCTGATATGTCGTGGTCCATCTCCTATCTCACAGGAAGTTCCTTTAAAGTATTATGGTGTGGAGGAGTGTCTGATTCACATGGCTAATTGACAAGGGTACCTAATAGGGAGGAGAGGATTAACCGATACATATCATTACGCGGTCATGCGCTGGCACGATGCGAGTGCACCGGTAGAGCAGCTGAGAACTAATGCAATTTTAGAAGCATATTGGGATGCATCGGTTATTAAATATTTTTATCGATACTATCCATTTCATTTAATACATAATTTGTATTTCTACATTTATTCATAAGTGTTACCAACCCATTCTGGGTGCATTATTTATTTGACCCACATAACGTAAGCAACGGACTTGCGGGTGTGTGCACTATGGATGCACTGAGATACATGCACCGCGGATGACTACTAGTAGTCAGGGAAGCGTGAGAAGTAAGGTAAACAAACATTTCGGACGCTGAGCGAATTTATCCTCCGTTATGTTTTAGTTTGATATATAACTTTTATCATCATTGACAGAAGAGCTCACTTGACAGCAGATCATGGGTTACAAAAGAACCTTGGTTTTTGAGACTGCACCTCTGTCAGTCACAGAATCATTGTGACTGGCTAGAGCTGCTGGTCAGTCCTCAGTCCTAATGCTGCTGGACCTGACTGCTGCCTTTGACACGGTGAACCATCAAATTCTCCTCTCTGAACTCTGTATCTCAGGATCTGACCTGTCATGGTCCATCTCCTATCTCACAGGAAGTTCTTTTTGAATAGGGGTATTCAATTAAAGAAACCGAGGTCCAGTTAATAAAATTTCCTCCAGTAAAAGGTCTGAACCGAAGTCCAGTTTGTGTCTGAAAGCCTTCCCCTATGTCCACATTTTCATGGTTTCAGCAATATTTATTGCCAATTTTTAATGCAGGATATGTTTTATTGAGTGCACAGTTAGCTCTTTTACCATAAATAAAAACAGTCCTAGGCAAATTAATTTAAGGCCTCAGATTAAAAAAAGAAAAACCTAAAATAAAATAAATAAAAAAGTGCAAATAGAGCCAAATAACCCTTTTTCTCTTAAATTAAAGAGGTCCCAGCTATGAATTGAAGGCCTACACATCAAGTAAAAAAGTCAACATATTCAGAAAACAATAAATAAAAGGTGGCTCTTTTTAGGAAGAAACAAGTGCATACAGAGCACTGACTAATTATTTTTCCTCTTTTTTTCTTAAATAAGAGAGGTCACGAAGACCTACACTTCCAGTAAAAAAGTCAACATCTTCATAATGGAAGAAATTAACTCTTAAAAGTACAATCATTTGTCGCCTGTAACTGCTTTTTCTGCTGTGTTGTTGCAATATAATGTAACAAGAAAGTGATAGGAAGATAAATATTTTATCTGCGCAGGTTCCAGATTTTGCTCTCTCTCTCTTTCACTCTCTGTCCTTAACTCTCTCTCTCTGTCTTTCTGTCTTTCAGTCTTTCTCTCTCTTTCTCACACACAAACAGTGCTACACGCATTGCATGTACCCACACTCACAAAATAAATAAACAGAACAGTGTTGCTAGAACTTGCAAATGTGAAATATTTGAAAACAAACTAGTGCTAAAAACTGTAGAACTGAAACAATGACAATGACACGAACAAATGATCAATTCGATTAGTAAACAATGAAAATAAACAGGATCAGCCCTCTGCCCTTATCAGCATTTGCCACACACAGGTCGGTCGCAACGCTTGCAGGTGACAAGGGTCTTATTCTTTTTACACAGGCAGGTTATTTGGCACTGCCTCCTGTTTGCTGGTGCTTGTGGCTGCTGCAGCTGGTGCTGCAAACACGATAGTGGTGGGTAAATCACCTTCGCTAAATAAATCATTATGTCTCGTTCCTCTTAAGTGCTTCATTAAACAACCTCATAGGCTTCAGAAAACATACAGAGCATACTTTTAGGAATACTCATGGCATGATGGGTTGTGATCAGACCACAGTAGTGGTTTTAGTATTAAATGGAGTAGCACCGCCCACTGTATATCCATGACTGTTGGAAATAATGCTCAATTAAAATCTATTCTTGTGAATTTATCAGAGATTGGTCACGGTCCAGACAGAACCATCACTCGGTCCGGATCCGGACCAAGGTCTGCCATTTGGTGATGCCTGCTTTAGAGTATCATGGTTGGGAAGAATGTTTGATTTACATGGCTAATTGACAAGGGTGCCGAAGGGTTCAGTGCTTGGTCCCCTGTTCTTCTCATTATGCACCACCTCACTTGGTGAAATTATTCATTCCCATAGTTTCTCCTTCCACTACCAATCTTTCCCACCTGATGACACAGCTGTGTCAGCTCGGATTTCATCAAGCCTAGCTGATATCACCACATGGATGAACCTATGCCACCTTCAACTAAATCTGTCTAAGACTAAGCTTCTTGTCCTTCGAGCCAGTCCTTCCAGTCAACCATAGATCAGTTTCCAGCTTGGGTCCAAAAATCGTATGCACACAAACTCTGCCAGAAATCTAGGTGTTATGACTGATGACCAGCTGATCTCTAAGGTTCATGTGTCCTAAGAGGACCTGGAGGACAGATGTATGTATTTTTTTGTTGTTTTTTAAATGTGTTATGGACCCCAGGAAGAGTAGCTGCATCCAAGTGCAAAAGCTAATGGGGATCCTATGAACAATAAACAATGAACAACAATGATGATGATGAAGATGAAAATGAAATGATACTGAGGTGACTTGACAAGGTTTCCTGTCTGTTGATTGGCTAAAAAGGGCACCGCCTCCAGCATTACAAGGCAGCACCTGTGTTCAGTTGGAGTTGAAGCAGTTTGTTGCATTTACTAATGTTGTTCCGTCTAGATTCTCGCATACGAGGTGTGTCAGAAAAGTTCCAAGACTGGTGTCAAAAAAGATTTATTTCAAATCCAAACTCCAAACTAAGAAGAAGACCACAGACCACTAAGAGGAGAACATCACCGTGCTGGAGCAACCTCCCTACTCACCCGACCTGGCTCTGTGTTTTTTTTTTTTTTCTCTCCCCCAAGCTCAAGGGGGTCATCAAGGAGACCCATTTTGAAGATGTGGATGACATCAAAAAGGCCATGACGATGGAGCTGTGGGAGATCCAGAAAGAATCCTTCCAGGAGTGCATGAAAGCGTGGCAGAGAAGGATGGGAAAGTGCATTAGACTCCAGGGGGATTACTTCGAAGGGGGAAAACTTGTAGTTTGTAGTTTGGATTCTAAATATATCTTTTGTGACACCAGTCCTGGAACTTTTCTGACACACCTCGTGTGTTGTACTTACTCTTAGATGTATGTTGCTTTGGACAAAAGCATCTGCCAAAAGAAATTCTGACATTGTAACACTGTGATTGAAAAGAGTGTCCCTGTCTGTGTTACATAACATCTACATGGCAATGATAATAATAACTAACCAAAAACAGCAAAAAAAAACAAAAAAAAAAACAAGCCCAAGGATAATGAATGAACAGGCAATACCAGAACCATCCATCTATCCATCCAGTTTTTATATCTCTTATCCCTTTTGGGGTCATGGAGGCTGGAGCCTATCCCAGCTGACTTTGGATGACAGGCAGTGTATACCCTAAGCCTGTCGCCAGCCAATCCCAGGACCACATAGAGAGATGGACAACCATTACCCATTACTGCTCAAACTCGTACCTAAGAGCAATTTGGAGTCACCATTTGCACTAATGCATGTTTTTGGTCTGTGGTAGGAAGCCGGAGTCCCCGGAGAAAACCCACAAATGCACAGGGAGTACATGCAAAGTCCACACAGAAAAGCACTGACTGGCACAGAAATAGAACCAGCAACCTTTTTGCCGTGAGGCACGTGCACTCCCTGCAGAGCCTCCATGCAGGACAAATACCGGGACCCTAACAATATACACACGTGGACAAAATTCTTGGTACCCTTCTATAAAAGAAAGAAAAAGCCACAGTGGTAACTGACATAACTTGAAACTGACAAAGTAATAATAAATAAAAGTTTGCTGAAAATTAACTAATGAATATCAGACACTGCTTTTGAATTGTAGTTCAACAGAATCATTTAAAAAAAAAAAAAAATGAAACTGGCCTGGACAAAAATGATGGTATCCTTAACTTAACATTTTGTTGCACAACCTTTTGAGGTAATCACTGCAATCAGGTGATTTCTGTAACTCTCAATGAGACCTCTGCACCTGTCGTCAGGTATTTTGGCCCACTCCTCATGAGCAAACTGTTCCCGCTGTCTCAGGTTTGAAGGGTGTCTTCTCCAGACTGCATATTTCAGCTCATTCCACAAATGATCAGTAACTTAAACCTTAAACTTCTGAATATTATGTGCAACTGTAGTCACAGAAACTAACCTAACACGCCAGATGGACAGTTTCATATTGGAATTATTTCACTAATCCATCTGGGAAGGAGCCGTTCAAAAATGTTTTCAGGGGCAGAACCTTCAAAAACAACAACAGCTTGTGATTGGACGATTGTTCGGCTCGTTACACTCATCACAGACCAATCCACATCAAGCAACGCTGCTATGTATGACGTAGCGTACGTAGCGGCTAACAACAGCTACTTCCTTTCCTTTCCTGAAGATCGAACTCACGATTCCCGGGGCAAGAGGCAGTGACAGTGCGGCTAACAACGGCTAACAACAGTTACCGGCCATTAGCCCTGGCGGCTAAGTGTAAGCCGCTAGGGCTAACAGATATTGAGACTGCTTCAGAAGCCGCCATTGTTTTCAAACATGCAGTCACTTCCTTTTGTCGTCACGTCTGCTACTCCCGCAGCTCCTGCCTCTCTTCCCTGATTGGGCCGATAAGATTCCAGCCGGATTGAAGTCATTGGACAATGGAGGCTGGCAAGACGGATATACATGATTTCAGAATCAGGCAGGTCCGTCTGCTCTACAAGGCTACACAGGAACATCAAGCTGCTTGGAAATGGTCTTATAGCCTTGACCTGTAACATGCTTGTCTATAATTTTCTTTCTAATCTCCTGAGACAACTCTCTCCTTAGCTTTCTGTGGTCCATGTACAGTGTGGTACACACCACGATACCAAACAGCACCGTTATACTTTTCAGCCTTTAAGTAGGCAGAATGACTGATTAAAAGTTTGAAGACACCTGTGTTACTAATTACAGGACACACCTTAGTTTAACATGTCCCAGTGGTCAAATCATTTTCAATCTTTTCTAGGGGTACCATCATTTTTGTCCTGGCCAATTTCATTATTTGGTTTTATAAAATGATTCTGTTGAACCACAATTCAAAAGGAATGTCTGATTTTCGTCAATTTTTGGTCAAGTTTTATTTATTATTACTTTTGTCAGTTTCAAGTTATTTCAGTGACCATTGTGGGTTTTTCTTTCTTTAAACAAAAGGGTACCAACATTTTTGTCCGTGTGTGTACATTTAAACCAGGCCAGGAGGACCAACATAAGAGAAGGAATAGGAGACAAAGATATTAATAAGCGATAGAACTTAAAGGGTTTTAGGCTGTAAAATAAATTGTCCAATGATCCAGACGAAAAGGGGGATTAACACTCTGAAAATGTTACAAAACTGGGTGGAGGGAGAGTCTAGGGATAAAAATGTAGGTGCCTTTTTTGGTGTTGTTTACCAGTTGAATAAACATTCATAAGGATTTGAAATAATTGCAATGCATTCATTATCACATACATGTTAATTCAAAAGTGAAAAACAGAGCAAGTTGAGTTAATCCAGCCAAGCACCTTGAGAAAAACAGGGACACAATCGCTGTAGTTAGATATTCATTAGCATTTGTCATTTATGTCTTGATATATTCATGAGTGAAAACAATGAACCTTTATTAAGAGCCTGAACAGTTCAGAGTCCACCTCGATGTCTTTCTTGTCATAAACAAGCTTTGATCCCAATGGAGTGTTGGCCCGAGTCAGAATGGCGTTGTCAAAACCATTGCACTCTCTTCTCAGCTGTGATCTGTGGAATCATAAGAACAGAGTCAGACTTGTTGCTTGTGCCATGATGCAGGATTTTGCAGTCCTTGAGAAAAGTTTAGGATGATATGCTTGCCAGCACTCTGATGTTTATTCCCTTTTTCTGGGTACAATGTTTGTAGTTGTACGATTTTATAAAACAGACTTAAGCCACATTCACACCAAATGCTACTTGGCAACCAAGACTGTGTTGCCCACCCAAGCCGAGTCTCCTGTCCATAAATAACTAATTTGGTCACTGTTGTGTCGCTAAGTGACATAACGCCTGCTTGAGTTTCACTGCAATCATATCATATAATATAATAGAATGTTTTAGCTGACATTATTCCAACTGTTTCCTTTTTACTCACCTACCAACCACAAAACACTGCAGCTCATGGCCCTGCAGCAGCATCGTTTGCGAGTTCTCTACGGTTCCGTCTAGGTGGAATTAATGTACTCACTCACTTATGTTCCTACACGGACATGGATTGTCACTCTGTGAGACGGAATAAATACAGTCTGTCACGAGTGTTGTCACACACCCACACAACGCTGACACGGGACATCGCCTGACAAGTTCACATTTTCAATTTTCGCCAAGTGCTGCAACCTGGCCACACGTCCAAAGTGACCCAGTAACTCGAAAAAGTTGTCCAGATAGCGGCCATAGCATTGCAAGAGGGTTGGCCCAGCCCCACTGTGGCCGTACATTGACTTCACATGGAGAGTGGTCACCCAGGTCACCCAGGTCGCGTTCGGTGTGAATGCAGCTTTACTCTTCACAGCATTGTGCTGTCCATTAATTCTCTTCTGCTCATTCAGGGCCTGATCGCAGAGACCAAGGCCAACCAGTTTAACTCAAATTATCCTCTCCCCGCAATACTTTCCAGATCCTCCTGATTTTCATGCTCTTTGCCCTATCTCACAGGCTGAATCCAGCTAGCCTCTTGAGAAATCTCATTTTGACAGTTTTACCCAGAATCTTTTCCAACACAACCATAGTTGAGGGTCAGAATGAGGATGGATCAGCAAATTAAAAGCTTCACCTTCCGGCTAAGCTCCCTCTTAATTATGACTGTCCAGTTCAAAGCATACAACACTGCAGATGCTGCATTGGTCTGCTTATCAATCTCTCTGTTCATTTTTCCCCCATTCTCGAACAAGACCCTGACATATTTGAACTGTGTTCCTTCAGTTCCTTCCTGGAGTTGTCAATGGTTTTCTGTCAGAGAGCATGCCTGGCCCTTAGATCTAAGCTACTAAATGCCGATACTTGCTGATGGTCCCTAGCTGAAAAAGTTGCTGCCATGACAGGCACCTACTGTTAATTTTGACAGCACTTTTACTTTAGTTATAGTTATAGTTGAAGTATCTAATGTGAATCCCTGAAAAGGCAAAGGTATGCGTCCTTAGGGATGAGTTCATAGGAGGGCTGCAGATGAGCCTTTACCCCACGCATGACCTGTTCTAAACAATGCATAGCTCAAGTGACAGACAAGCTAGTTTTATTGCTGTCCAGATGTTAGGAGAAGCTGTGTACACAAGTCCTTATCCTATATAAGCTGTGGTCAAACTTAAGTTGGAGAGAAAGACATCAGGCCCTAATTTTCTGTCGCAACTCAGGGGGGGCGCAGGGTGGCAAAGCCTGGCGCACCCTGCGCAGTGGTAATTTTGTACAGCACACCACCGTGCAAAGCCAATTTGGCAATTTGGTAGACCAACTGCGTCGACATCAAAACCTCACAGGCAGGTATCATGAGTGTCAGGCACATTTCAGTGCAATAAACAATCATAGCAACCACTAATTAATGTAACCGTCTGAACCAGCACTTGTATATTAATTGTCCCGTCACAACTGATGTTAGATCAGAGACGTTTGTCTTAATGGAAACTCAACCTGACGGCAGCTGGAAGAGTGTCCCGAACTAACAAGTTCACATCTCTCAGCCAACCACAAACAGCCACATCATCTGATTCTCTCATCTCATGAAATTCAAAAGAAAAGAAAAAAGAGAGAGACGCTCGCTGAAAAAATAATAAATCACTCGGTGTCTTAAGGATTTACCTGTGATTGCCCATATTTCTCTGTTTTAATCTTCTTTCTTAACATGATCTAAAAAGATGGAGTACATTATTGCTAGGAGGATGAGGAGGAGATATCAGGAGAAAGTATTTCACCAATTCTGCTGCTATTTGGCGATGACAGACCAGGAATGCAGGTGGATCACAAGCATGATGAATGGATTAGCCTGCTGCTGTGTTTAAATGTAATTATCACTTAATTTTGTATTCCTATTCATGAATCAGGAACAGATTACATCTGTCCCGCGAGGTGGTCCACACGGTGACACACACTGTGGCCTCCAATGCGCAGCCTGGTGGCCCCTGCGCTCTCCCAGTTGCTGCAAAAGTGACAGTGGCTCTGACCTTCTTCGCCACCAAGGTGAAATTGTCACTGCGCCTTGCCCGCGGCGCATTTAAAGGCGAGGAGAGGCGTTCATTTGATTGGTGAAGATTACACTCGGCTGTGTTAAACCCACCCACGTTTCCTCTCCTCCCTCTCTGCCACTTGCACCGGTGGGAAGGACAGAGGCGTGGGTGTGCCTCGCTGCGCCGAACTGCGCCATGCACGAAACTTGCAAAATGCCCTGGACACACCCTGTTGGTGCGGCGCAGGGCAGGTGCGCTGCGCCTGCGCCTGGTCTATGAAATTAGAGCCCATCATCGGCAGCCTCTCCCAGGTATCCTGCAGTGCCTGTACGATTCTGGTGTTGTTTTTTTAATAAACCCCTTATTCTGAAGCAAGCCAGTGTCACAAAGTCTCCTTCAATCTTCTGCACATCGCGAGTGGTCAAGATACGTCATAGTCTTATACCTACAATATCTTTTAGTTTTAGTCACAGTTTAGACATCAAAATTGTTTGACTTTTAGTCAGATTTTAGTTGTTGTAATTTCACAACATTTTAGTTGATGAAATCTACTTTAAATTTAGTTGACTAAACCATGAAGTGGAAGGTATTTCTTATGCTTACTTGAATTTCTGAAGTTATGTTTAACACTTGGATGAAATAAAATTATCTAATTTAATTTTTATTGAATGCCAGTAAAGCTGAATGTACAAATTTACAGAAACAAATTGAACTCTCGTGTGAACTGCTATCACCTTTATTTAGGCTACCTAGCAGCGCATCTCAGTTACAATACCAGAATAGACAACAAAAAGTGAACCAGCTCCAGATAAATATATTAATTCGAAAAGACAGTAGCTCCAATTGCATCGCTCTCCAACTTTGGTTTACCTCCCCAATCACAATTACCTCCCCAAGGTAATTGTGATTGGATGTCCCTCTTAACTCATTCACACAACCAAAGCAGCTGTGATTGGATATATTCCTAACTTGTCAGTACTTTCTACATGATGAAATTAGGTCAGATTGGATTAAGTCTCTGTCAAACATTTCTGTCAAGTTTTTATGTGTTGAAGATAATGTCAGTTAATATAGCTTTAGTTTTTGTCTTTGTGCACTTGTTTTTATTAGGTACTGTCTACTTTTCTTCAGGAGAAAAAAGGTTGTTGACAAAAACCATGACGAAAACAAATAGTCAACAAATTTAACCCTGCAGACACCAAAGACATTTATAACACAACTTCTGGCTGCCACGTTCTCAATAAAAGTTCTGAACACAGACCACTAGGACTCCATATTTGAGCTGTGCCAGGTGCTTAAAAAAATCTTGTTGAAGAGAGAACAAGTCTTTCAAGGTTTTCTTTCTGAGTATGGTAGTGAATTCAAATTCACTACCATACTATTAACTGAAGGAAGAGAGAGAGATCCAGAGCTGCTGCACACAGCTGTCCAGTCAGTCTTCAACAATCTCTCCAAAGTCTCTTGAACATGTGAAAAATATGCAGAAAATCTAATCTGTGCTGAAATGTTAATGACTGGCAGGAGATTTGGAGTCGATCATCTTTGCTTGGCCAGCTTGTCATAGGTGTTGTAGAGCGTTTGGAAGGTGTCCTGTAGATTGGCAGTTATGGGTTGTGGGCTGCTTTGAAAATGAAGCTACCCTTTTAGGGGTGGGAGATATGGGGAAAAAGTAATATCTCAATTATTTTTTTTCAATTTCACGATAACGATAATCTGGCGATATCCCTTAAAATGTGACTTTTTTCCCCAAAAACTGCTGTAAAACTCCTATTTACACAACAGCTGTTTTTATTTTTAAAGTGCTTGATACAAAACATTCACATTGCACAAAAACAAGTTATGGCCCTCTGCAAAACACTGCCCAACAATATTCGATGACCAACTAGTCACAGGAGATTATGCCAACAGGTCTGCTCCATCCATATTATCTTATTTAAGCTTTTGCAAAAAAATAAAAAATAATAAATAAATAAAGATTTCTAACAAATATCAATAAATCAAAATGCAATTAAAATGTAAACCAAAATGTTAAATCAAATAGGAAAACAATAACCAAGTATTGTCACAACAGCAGCACTGTCATACAAATTTGGCTTGAACTGTGCAGAAAGAAATTAAGGCCAACTGTTCATGAGGCTTTACTTCAAGTTTTTAGCCAAAAACACGAGTCTGTCCACAGCATCAGGCTTCAGTGAAGCCCTGTGACAGGTTACATTTCCTCCTGTGCTGAATGCCCTCTCTGAAGCACTGCTTGAGGCGGGTATGCAGAGATATTTTCTGGCCAGTTTTGCCAGCTTGGGGAAATTCATCTCTTGTGATTCCCACCACTGAAGAGGATTGACATCACTGTCCACCTCAGGGATCATCAGGTAGCTCTTGAGCTCATTTTCAATAGAAGTGGCAGGTGACTCCCCTTCTCTTGTGTCTTGTTTTTTGAAATAACACCCAAATGATTTTTTGGCCTTTTTGGGTGGCTCCCTGGTGTCGTCATCTCCTGCTGCACCTTTTGCTGGGGTGCCCTGAGCTGTTGTGGTAGATGGGCCTGAGGAAATGTGGCCTTGCTCTGTTTCCAAGGCCAGCAGCTCAGTGGTGATGGCTGATGAAACTGCTTCAACCTGGTCTTCATCATTGTAGCGGTTTTTAAAGCGGGGGTCGAGTGTGGATGCCAAACTCAAGAGGTCATTGTCGTCTTTGTACTTTGTGTTCAGGTAGTCCAGAATGGTTTTTTTGATTGTTTTGGTTAGGTCTGTGTCATCAGTCTTAAATGCCAGGACCTCAGTGTTGAACAATGACACTGTGACAACTTTCTCACCTGAAAGTGCATCCGTAAACTCTAACAGAGGACCAAGGGCTTTGCTTACTGATTCTAGCACCTCAAGATCTTGCCAGGATGGGATGAGATGACGGCGCCTTCTGTCTTCACCCAGCACATGACAGATGGCCTTCTCTTGTTCCACAAATCACTCAATCATGCACTGTCTGGAGCCCCATCTTGTGGGTGATTCAGTGATTAGTTTGTGGTCAGAAGCTTCAGTTGTTCTTGAGCATCACTGAGGGCTTTCTTCAATTTCCAGCTGCTGGAAAAAGCCCCCACCGCCTTCTTACAAACTCCAATGGCACGGTCCACTCTTGGATCACGCATGCTCCTCTCTGGAAAACATTTCATCAAAACAAAACATTTGTTAACCAATTAAACATTTTGTGACCTGACATTCTCAGGCATGTGGGCATTTTACTGTTACATTTTTTCATTATAAAGGAATATTTTTATTATTTGTGGTAGTAGTAGGCTAGTATTAGCAGCAGCAGCAGCAGTAGTTAAAAAAGTAGCAGGCCTACTATCATTATAATGCAGTAGTTTGTGGAAGGATTATGATTGTTTATTGTATCAAAAAACGTTTATCATATTTACATACACAGGAGAAATTTTAAGTGTGTGTATGTTGTGCAAAAAAAAAGTGTACTGAGGATGGATCAGTAACACTTTATTTGAAGTTTTATTATAACACTGACATAATGCAATCATAACCATGACATGACACCTGTTATTAACATGAATAGGGCTTCATGAATGTTGCCATGAAGTGTCATTAAGTGTCATTCGCTAAATTATGACATCTCGACCGCAAAATTGACATTTTTTCAGAGGCAAGGCATACACAGGATAACTTGACATCTGTGGTAAAGATGTCATAATTTAGCGAATGACACTTCATGACACAACATTCATGAAGCCCGATTCATGTTAATAACAGGTGTCATGTCATGCATATGATGGAATTATGTCAGTCTTACAATAAAACTTCAAAAAAGTGTTACCGATGAATCTCTTAAGGTTACTCACCGATCGCAATATGAAGCCGGTGTCCAAAACATGGCAGCCTGGTCCAGCTGTTGGTCCGGAGTGCACTGACAATGTTTGAACCGCTGTCGGTTGTCATGCATGCCATGCGTTCTTCCTTTAGTGACCACGCAGTAAGAGTATCTCTCAAAGCAAGTGCAATGATGTCACCTGTGTGGTCCTGTGGAAAGTAAGACGTCTGCAAGCAGTAGCTCTTCAGTAGCCAGGATTCACCGATGAAGTGCACAGTCAGGGAGAGGTAAGGCTCAGAGGTCCGGCTCGACCACAAATCGGTGGTTGTTGAAAAGTGCTTCACATTCTGCAGTTTCTCCATCAGTGTTTTGCGAGTTGAGTTGTATAAGTTTGGTAAAGCAGTCTGAGAAAAATATTTGCGACATGGCCCTTCATATCTTGGATCAAGGACGTGAACAAGTTGCCTGAAGCCTTCACTCTCCACCACTTTAATCGCCATCATTTCCTTGGCTATGAAATTAGTGATGGCGGTGGTAATGTCTTGCCACCGTTTACTTGTTTTGTCGTATGGTATGTGTTTGTTGAAGGACTCGGTGAGGCTTTGCTGTTGTGCTGATTTACTCACCCTTTGAGTCGTGCTTGTGGATTTTGTTGAGTCGCGTAGTTTTAAAAATTCCTCGTGCTCTCTCGTGTGGTTTGTGCGCAGGTGGTGGAAAAGATTAGTCGTAGAACTGTTTTTCACAGTGACCGTCTTACGACATATCTTGCATATCACGTTGTTTTGACTGGCATCCGTCTTTAGAAATCCAAACCATTTCCACGCTACAGATGTGGACCCACGTCTCGGTACTAGGTCATTCGCCTTTGCTACGGGGCCGGGAGAGTCCTCCATTTTTCCTCCATGTAAGTGTGAGACTGTTGTTGTTCTTACGGCTGCCGCCAAGTCACCTCGTGACTAAATCATGCCCGCTGATTGGCTTCTGAGGAATGAATCTGCTAACAGGATATAACCGCGTGACTGAATCATGCCCGCTGATTGGCTTCTGAGGGATTTGCTTCCGCTTTACTGCCGTCACAGCATATTCTGTTTGTTTTCATTTTGAGCTGGTAGTTATACTCGATACTGGAAAATTGCACATCGTTAAAACAACTTTTACAATACTATCGCAGACGATATATATCGCTCACCCCTATACCCTTTTGGGCTTGCTCTGCTCCCGGTGTAACCCTCACTCAGTTCTCTTGCTAAAGACACACAAGCACACAGATGACATACAGTGAGGGAGTGACAACATCATGGGAAGTATGAACTGTCATTAGCTATTGCCTAGTTACTGGACTTATGGGAGAAGGTGCAATAAAGATTTTGGAAAAGAGAATGCATTTAAAAGGATAAATACATCAAGTGGGATATTAGTTAAGATTTGCAGATTTTCAAGTTAAAAAATCAAGGCCTGCGGGGTCTTTTTTTGTGAGTGTGTCAATACATGTTCAAAGCACACATGTCAAGGAAGGGTTTCAGGATGTGAGTCTTATTAAAACATTAGGGCAAGCCAACTTAAGAGAAATAACATCTGAGCAATTACTGTGAACAACACATAAAGTCATAAAACAAATCGTTCTGCTGTGGAAACTAAGCAGACAGAACCTTAAACCTCTGCTGCCTTCATAAATATGAATAATTGTTCACTGCTTACAGAGTCATTTAAACCTATGTTTGGTTCATGAAAAGAGCATTCAGTTCATTGTTTATCAAAAATACAAGGTACACTTTCATTTGTGTTATGGGCACAAGGACTGTTTATGCACAGTATATACATGTCTAGCTTGTACATTTCATGTGTATGAAACAGATTAACTGCAAGTGTTGTGGCCCACACTATGATGATGGTGATATATCAAATGCACATTTGTTGTTGGTAGTCAAAGTAATGAAAAAACGGGCAAATTTTTGTTTCCATCAAACAACACACAAATGCCTGCATAACATGCCTTGACTCGTGTGACTGATATTGCACTTCCTGCAATGTGACTATTGCACATGTGCATATTGCAATTGCAATTTACAGATGACACAGTCAACAATGATTGGCACTGAGAAAAACTAGAGCTAAAATATTTGCAGTCTCTCAATTTTAGGGATGAAGAGTACACAATATCCTTACCTGAATTTTTGGCAATTTTGATCTTGTTTTTTCCAGTTTCTTAAGTAATTCTTCATTATTCCTTGAATGACCTTCCTGTGACACACGAACATGCATATACACATTCAAATACACAAGCAGGTGAGCTCTAAGCATGAGCTGATATACCTAAAATAAAAACAACGACAAAGCAACAACAAAAACTAAAGATCTGTTCAGGAGGAGCAGTTTTCTCTCACTTGTAGCCTTTGGAGAGTTCATAGGTCTTTGGGGCTGTTCTCCTCTGAGGGGTTGGTAAGCCAAGGATGAATTTGCTGAGGGAGAAACAAGATACAAGCAGGTCAAGTCAGGACAGTAAATAAAAATTGACTGAAAATTAACTAATGAAAATCAGACATTGCTTCTGAATTGTGGTTCAACAGAATCATTAAAATAATAATAATAATAATAATAATAATAAAACTGGCCAGGACAAAGTTATGGTACCCCTAGAAAAGATTGAAAATGATTTGACCATAGGGACATGTTAAACTAAGGTGTGTCCTGTAATTAGCATCAGAGGTGTCTCTAAGCTTGTAATCAGCCAGTCTGCCTATTAAAGGCTGAAAAGTAGTCACTGTGCTGTTTGGTATCATGGTGTGTACCACACTGAACATGGACCACAGAAAGCTAAGGAGAGAGTTGTCTCAGGAGATTAGAAAGAAAATTATGGACAAGCATGTTACAGGTAAAGGCTATAAGACCATCTGCAAGCAGCTTGATGTTCCTGTGACTACAGTTGTACATATTATTCAGAAGTTTAAGGTCCACGGGACTGTAGCCGACCTCCCTTGAAGTGGCCGCAAGAGCAAAATTGACGACAAATTGAAGAGACGGACAATAAGAATAGTAACCAAAGAGCCCAGAACAACTTCCAAAGAGATTAGAGGTGAACTCCAAGGTCAAGGTACATCAGTATCTGATCGCACCATCTGTCACTGTTTGAGCCAAAGTGGACTTACGCCACTGTTGAAAGCAAATCTTAAAAAAGCGAGACTGATTTTGCCAAAATGCATATTGACAACCCACAAAGCTTCTGGGAGAATGTCAATCAATCAATCAATCAATCAATCAATCAAACTTTATTTATAAAGCACTTTTCATTCATTAAAAATGTAGTACAAGGTGCTATACATGTTGAAAAACAGTCTCCATCCCCCACCCCGTCTCCATCCCCCATCACCATCTGCCCTTTGAACAGATGAGACAAAACTGGAGCTTTTTGGCAAGTCACATCAGCTCTATGTTCACAGATGCAAAAATGAAGCATACAAAGAAAAGAACACTGTACCTACTGTGAAACATGGAGGAGGCTCAGTTATGTTCTGAGGCTGCTTTGCTGCAGCTGGCACAGGGTGTCTTGAATCTGTGCAGGGTACAATGAAATCTGAAGACTATCACTGCATTTTGATGCGAAATGTGCTGCCCAGTGTCAGAAAGCTTGGTCTCACTTGCAGGTCATGGGCCCTCCAACAGGATATTGACCCAAAACACACAGCTAAAAACACCCAAGAATGGCTCAGAAACAAAACGCTGGACTATTCTGAAGTGTCCTTCTATGAGCCCTGATCTAAATCCAATTGATCATTTGTGGAAGGAGCTGAAACATGCAGTCTGGAGAAGACACCCTTCAAACCTGAGACAGCTAGAGCAGTTTGCTCAGGAGGAGTCGGCCAATGACCCGTTGACAGGTGCAGAAGTCTCATTGAGAGTTACAGAAATCGTCTGATTGCAGTGATTGCCTCAAAAGGTTGTGCAACAAAATATTAGTTAGGGTACCATCATTTTGTCCAGGCCAGTTTCATTATTTGGAGAGGAAACATGGGTGGGTTTAACACAGCCGAGTGTAATCTTCACCAATCAAATGAACACCTCTCCTCGCCTTTAAATGCGCCGCGGGCAAGGCGCAGTGACAATTTCACCTCGGTGGCAAAGATGGTCAGAGCTGCTGTCACTTTTGCAGCAACTGGGAGAGCGCAGGGGCCACCGGGCCGCACATTGGACAGATGTAATCTGTTTCTTTGCCATAAATATGAGTTCAAAATTAAGTGATAATTACATTTAAACACAGCAGCAGGCTAATCCATTCATCCTGCTTGTGATCCACCTGCATTCCTGGTCTGTTATCGTCAAATACCAGCGCCTTAGGTGAAAATATATCTCCTCCTCATCCTCCTTGCAATAATGTAGCCTACTCCATCTTTTTAGATCACATTATGAATAAAGATTAAAACAGAGAAATATGGGCAATCACAGGTAAATCCTTAAAACACCAAGTGACTTGCATTTATTCAGCGAGCGTCGCTCTCTTTTTTCTTTTCTTTTGAATTTCATGAGATGAGAGAAGCCGGATACTCCGTATCGGATGATGTGGCTGTTTGTGGTTGGCTGAGAGATGTGACTAGTTAGTTATGAATAAATTTCTCTGATCTGACATCAGATGTGACGGGACAATTAATATAGATACAAATTGTATGTGCTGGCTCAGACGGTTTACATTAAAATAGTGGTTGCTGTGATTGTTTATTGCATTGAAATGTGCCTGACACTGTGCACACCTGCCTGTGAGGTTTTGGTGACGTGTGCGCACAGCATGCCTGTCAGCCAAATTACCACTGCAAGGGGTGCGCCTCGCCTACGCCAAAGAATAGACCAGGTTGGAGCTGGCAAGCTTTCAGCGGCACCTTCCGTGCATTTTTTGGCATGAAATTGTCACTGCACCAAGCTGAATCTGTCTACACCTCCCCCTGGTGCACCGTCACATCCATCTTGGCGCAGCCGGTTCTACCAAATTGCCAAATTGGCTGCGCATGGCGGGTGCGTCGGACAAATTACCACTGCGCGGGAGCGCCACCCTGAGTTTGCCGCCAGGAAATTAGAGCCCCATGTGTTCAGCCCTGAAAACTTCATTGGCTACTGCAACCTAAAACTGATTTATAAATGTTCACATAGTCTGGCCCTGACCCTGTTTTATGACTTTGTTAGGAGGGCAGCAGGACTCTCGTCAATTCAGTAAATGCTGACTGCTGCATGACAGTTCACAAACCTGTTTGGTCAGTCTGCCTCTCTCTGTAAAGGGAGCAAAACTCTAGAATGATCTACCCAGTGAGCTGAAAGTAAAATACAGTTTTAATGTTTTAACAAAAGTTTCAAATCCTGGCTAAGGAGAAACAACACTGTTCACAAACATTTATCATTGTACTTTATTCTTAATAATTTTTCTTATTTTCTAAGAACTCTTTAAAGTGTTGTGAAGAAGCATTCTGCTCCGAACACTCTAAGCAGTGTGTCTGG